>CM070034.1:31449041-31460922 GCA_036250615.1 Ptychadena robeensis | reverse complement strand
TTAAAACTTCATTCTAAACCATTCAGTATTTTTATTGACCCTAGTAACTAATCTGCATCTTTCATCCTCTAGTTGTCTGTAGGGGTCAGGCCTATAATCAAAGTAGCAGCCATATTTAGATAATATAGAAATCCCTGACACAACCCAAAAATGGGTCCGAAACACTATTAGGGCTTCAAGGCACTCAACTCAGCATTGAGGGTCACTTATTAAAAAGTGGGACTAAGTTTACAAAATAATATCATAAATACATTACATAAAACCCTCACACGTTATTTCAACATGATATTAATATGTAAAGAGGAATAATTGTATATCCTGGAGCTCTTGAATCACAGATTTATCACCAATGTTTACCCTGACACGTTTCGTGCTTTAATGGTCTCCTCAGGGGGAAAAGGTAACTGACACGAGGGTGATGTATGCTACTAATTCAAATTGTCAGCATGATGGTGTTAAATCTGTGATTCAAGAGCTCCGTGATATTCAATTATTCCACTGTATATATGAATATCATGATGCTGAAGTTGAGTGCCTTGAAAGCCCTTTTGGGTTGTGTCAGGGATTTCTTTATGATAAAGGGTGTGGTGTTGCTATTAGAAAACCCATTACTTCCCTAATATATAAGCAAATTTATATAATAGAAGCAAATGAATATGTTAATGTATGTGGTAAGTCATGCATGTAACTTTCAGTAAATAGGACCTGCCCCTGGTCCTCTGCGCCAGTCTCCTGCATGGTAGGTTCTGCTGCAGATGGAACTTCCTGTTCCTGATTGAGCCTTCGGTTAGCTGTCTCCATCCACAGTACAACACATTTGATCCCCCAGATCTCGTAGCCTAGTACAACCCTGAAATTTTCTGGCTTAGTAACTAACCCCTAAGACTACTAGCAGTCCAACCTTTCATATTCCAGCTGTCACACAGTGCTTTTCTCTTGTCAGATTTACCCTTACACATGCCTACTCTGACTTTCACCCCCCAGATCTCCAACACCCTTAGAAATCCAGTCTTTTTGGGGGGATTATGAATTTACATTCCCACTAACTGCAACCTTTCATAGTTATTCATGTTTCCCTGCAGTTATCCAAGTGACATAAATTGTATACATATAACATTTAGCTGCGGCCACCCAGACACGGAGCCTCCAAGTTGTTAGTACGCATATGAGCGTTGTAACAATAATGCAGGTATGCATAGCTAGTTTTTGGCCTCTTATGAGTACCAGAGTTATGGGTGCTCAGAAATCCAGGGAAGTTATAACATAAGCAAATAAACTTTAATGCTGAAGTTTGCTCTGCTCATATTTTACCATTTATAGCCCCTCCTACTTCTGATGTCATCGCCTCCAGAGCTCCAAGTACTGAATAGTAGGAGAGTGCTGGCTGGAGAGCAAAGGATATGGAAAATACAAGTGCCAACTAATATCCAATATACATCACTCTAGATCAGTGCTTCTTAGCCTTTTTAGATCTGTGTGCCCGGAAGTGACATCACAAAGTGTCACTTCCTGTATTTGAAATGCAAACACATGGGTTCAGAGTGCCCTTCCTTCATTCCACATACCGGAAGTCACATTCTATGACGTCACTTCCGGCACAATCGGGTAAGTGAATTGTCCCCTCCAATATATTTTCCCACCCCGCTTGTGCAAATAATGCGCATGGTGGGAAGTTAGTTCCCCCATCCTTTCTAGGTCACGGGGAAGGGGGCTCCATTGTGCACACTATATGACATTATAATACCGTATATGCCGGCGTATAAGACGACTTTTCAGTACCTTAAAATCCTCCCCAAAGTCGGGGGTCGTCTTATACGCTGGGTGCCGCAGGCAAGGGGGTGCAGGGGACCATCTATGGGAGCGTTACCTTATCTGTGCTGCCTGAAGCTGCGAGCAAGCGCTGGCTGAGATACATTGTAACAGCTAAGATACATTGTAACGAACAGAGAGCAGTGTTACCATGGCTACAGTACGCTTCTCCACAGAGAACACACTCTGTAGAAATAAAATCTGTGTGTAACTTTGAACATTCATAGCAGGAAAACCATTTATTGTATAATGATGAAACTTTCAGGGTCAGTAATGCTCACCTACTACTACTTACACCCCGAGTTTCACCACTCTAGCTATAATACTTATAAGTTACATTTCAGCTAAATTCCAGCCACCAGACAATGCTTTTTCATGGCCAGTGGTATACTCCTATATGCAACATTTAACTTGCCTACATTGAACACATATATCTTTAAATCCCTGCATGGTAGAACCTTGATTATGGTAGAACCAATTTTGTGGTTTACTAGTTAACCCCTAAGACTATGTCCATGCAAATTTTCAGGTCCCTGAGCATAATCCTTCCTACTAATAGCCCCCTATAAAATATTGCTTCCCTATTAGCATAAAGCACTACTCTGCTGCATACATGCTTTCACTTATCCTATCCTTACTAATACAAAAAAAGATCAGACTTCTAAGGGTGTTGGAGATCTGTGGGTTGAAAGTCAGAGTAGACATAACATTTTTTCTTTTGGTGAGCGTTGGAAGAGGGGGTAGTCTTATACGGCGAGTATATAACAAACTCTATATTTTTACTGGAAAAGTTGAGGGGTCGTCTTATACGCCCAGTCGTCTTATACGCCGGCATATACGGTACTTTTATTCTGGCGTGCTTCCTGGGATGGATAAATAAATATACTACATATTCATTGTGCTTCCAGACATCCCCCTGAATTGGCCATACATTCATGTAAAATATTTCTGTTTCCTGCTGTAAGTACATCTCCGCCAGGAGACCTGTACACTCACCCACGTCTCCAGTTGCTGTTTGCCCTTATCCTTTTAGCTTGTGCCAGAGTTAATTGTAAGATGTTAAGGTAACCGGATCCCATCACATAGTGTTCCCATTACTGGGTGGCGTATCCCTTTCACTTGTGTGAACATTGTAGTGCCTAACGTGCTTTTATTGGTGATGCCAAAAGTGTGATTGGAGATTTGTAAGCATGAATACTGAACAAATACAAGCGTACTCGTTCCCAACACCAGAGTTTCAACAACACGGATGTAAACTGTTCCCTTGGGGTGGAACCAGGACCTCCGTGCTGAATGGGTACAGTACGGCCACTCAAGTGCCCAATGTGTTTTGTTCTAATCATACGCAATGCAAAATCACAACTGGTTATTCAATGTATCATCCTCTAACAGTCCATTGGTATTCTGATCATTATCAACAATTTATCTTATTGAAAGATTATGACCAACAATAGTTTAATGAATATTGTAATTTAATAGGTAATCAACTAAATTGATGTGGCCTCAATTTCATCATTAACATCATGTCCAACATTTTCTTTAATAACACAAATATTCATTAGGTCCATGCATGGGTCCTAAGTCAGGAAACACAATTCTAAATAAACGCTACTTTTATTTTAGTCTGTAGCCTGCTATGTTTTTAAAATTACACCACAAATGCAAAAATGATTTCCTTGTATAGTGTTTTAGGTTGGACTACAGAAATCCCCCAGAAGTGTTAGTTCCCTCTCAAGTGGTGCTTCGTGTTCCCAACCATTTCCTCTTATATATGGTAAGATTGATATTTTGACCACGGATAATCCTTGATTCAACTTTAGCAAGTCCAGCTTACTTGAAGTGAACCTATATTTACTTTATTTATGTCTCTCGCAGTCAAAAAACACCCATTATATGGGTAATCTGTCAAAATAAAAATTAAGATAAAGTCTTGCCTGTAAAGCAGGGTACAGAAGTGGAGATATGGGTCAAATCGATGGCCGTTTCGAGCGCCGTGCGTGCTTACGGCCATCTATCTGACCCATATAGTCTGCCCCTATAGCTGTTTTTGAGCGGGACAAATCCATTCCACTCGAAAACAGCCTCATCGGACATGACCGTTAATGCGGCGATGTCCAATGCTTTGCCTGGCTCTCCAGGCAAAGCTCGGCTGAGGAGGAGGAGCCGGGGAGAGACCGTTCATGCTTTCCCCGGCTCTGCCCATATCTGACAGCAGGGTGATGATGTAATCACGCTACTGCAGGGTACATGGGACAACTCGAATATTGAGCCGTCTATACCCTGATTTATCAGTAGTTTCTGATTTGATCCTGTCCTGCTTCTAGTGGGAGCATAACGTCTTGGGAAGGGAGACATCACTGCTTGATTAAAGCTCCATTCCCGAGGGATACCCTTTTCAAGATTTAAAACAATTTCCCAATGCCATCTTGTGACCATTCGTGGTACTGCAGTTGGTTTAATACAGGAAAACAACTTCAGACAACTCTGAAATCCAATTTCCGTAAAAGAAACCAGAACTGCTGAGGTTTAAGGGAATAGCAAGTTTTTTTTATAAGGATTGTGGAATAAAATATTCTTATTAAATACTTTGCATAGTTGAATGTGCGGACAACAAAATCACATAAAAATTATCGATGGTAATCAAATTTATCAGACCCATGGAGGTCTGGATTAAAGTGGAAAAAAACACTACAGACTGATCCAACTTTGATGTACAAGTCAAAATGAAGTTCTGTAATGTGTGTGGCCTCCACCTGCCTGTATGACCTCTCTATAACGCCTGGGTATGCTCCTGACGAGGTGGCAGATGTTCTCTTAATTCTAATTTTTTACTTGTTTTAAGGCCGTTACATCAAAGTTGGATCAGCCTGTAGTGTTTTTTTCCCACTTTCTTTTAAGTGTGACTCCAAATCCAGATCCCCATGGGTTGATAAATTTGATTTCCATTGATAATTTTTGTGATTTTGTTGTTGGCACATTCAACTACATAACAAGAACAAAGTATTTACTAAGAATATTTCATTCACTCATTCAGATCTAGGATGTCTTATTTTTGTGTTCCCTTAATTTTTTTGAGCAGTTTAATATGTGTTAGTTTTTTGTAGTAAAGGGTATTCTAGATATCCAGCAATCAATGGTGCTCTTTTTTTTTAAGCAACTGAGTCATGTAGTCTTGTTTCTCTGCAGCAGCAGAATTTTATTTTAAATCCATTTTGAATGCATTGACTTGTGTGTTATTTATAAAGTCAGATTTTGTTCCTCAATGTCTTCATTCAGATAATGAATTTACGTGCAGTTTCAGTGTTGAGATGGGGCAGCACAGAGCGTCTTGGTTTCCACAGGGGAATTTATTGTTGCTCAGAATAGCACCTCTGACATCTCCGCATCAGATAATTGTGTCAGGTTTGTGATTTGACTAAATTAGCAGGAAGGAAAGTCACTCACAAAGTCCTTTGTCAGACTGCAACAATTATACGTGGGTTAGAATTCACGGGGAATCACAGAGCCGCTCAGCCAGTTACACACAGTACTCCTCCTGTGTACGGGGAGTGTCCGTTTACATTTGTATGCCGTGAAAAAGCACCTTTCATTCAACAGATGGCCTCAGATTATATTTGGTTTTACATTTTAATGCCAAGCTCCTCCCTTTCTAAATTCGTATAACTTTGTTATACACTAATGGAGCTACATAGTAGAGTACCAGCACAGTTGTAAAAAGTATTGTTTGTTATTTCAGGTATTATATGCCTTCGATTGCTATCGATAAATGTGCAAGTGTAAAGGCTGGGATACACGGCTGGATTTTTGAGCTGACAGAGAGAGCTCGGCAGTAGCGTGATGACGTCATCGCGCTACTGGCCGGCTTCCCCGATATCGGGAGCCAGCTGTCAGCCGGTCTATACTATGAATGAGGAACCGCGGTTCCCTATTCAAAGTATAGGCTATCGAACAAAGTTTACCAACATGTTCCATTGATCTCACTCGGAAAACGGCATACACGGGTCAAGTTTTTTCCCAGATTTCTGCACAGCTCAGTGCTGTCAGCGCGCACGGTGTGATTGATCGGGGATCAATTGAACAGAAATCAATGTACATGTTCGGGTCATATGGTGGTAAGGTGCAGCAGCTATGGCATTCCCCTGGTTGCAACCACAGCATGCGTGGTCCCTTGAATAAATGTCTTTTCTGGGTGCTCACACTGTCGGGGAAATGCCCTGGAAATCTGCTCATCCTCGGAGCCTAACCACCACAAGTTTCTGGAGTGTGCATTTTGCAGCAAAAAGATATATTACAAATTAAAAATATTATTTAGAAATGGATAGGACATACAGAGAACAGACTGAGCTAATGAATGGGGGGTACAATTTTAGTTATTTGTGATTTTTTTTTTTGCTGATCCATCATCTCAACCTAAGAATAAGTTATATTCCATTTCACTGGCATGTTCCATTTCACTGGCATGTGTCAGAACCCATATATCAAGATTTTAGTGTGCCTAAACTTTGCAGATTAGTCTTAAAACCATAGGTTGTAGGCTGGAATGGAGGTGCCCTCGATAGGAGGGTCCACCATACAAGTGAAACCCAGGAATAAAAAAGAAAAGACAACGAGAAATATGTGGGTTAACACAAGGGATCAGGAGGAGCTTTATGAGACGATATATGGGGATATGAGACACCAAATTTTGGGCTTGATGTGAACAAAAGGGAAAGATGCACTTGCTATTTCGGTCGCTAGTTTTAGGTTTATCCAAAATGATTTCCTATTCAACTAGCAACCTAGAGATGTATGGTCACAGGTGGGGAAATTTTCTGATTGTCCCCACGCAGTGTGGTGGAGGTCGCACTCATGGATATCCCATGAATAGGTTAGGTCCAAACTTTTCAGAAGATTGGCACAATAGTAATCCAAGAAAAAAAAAACCAGAGAGGCGCTCAGTGAGTATAAAAGAATGTTGGATAAAGTAAGGCATCCAGATGTCTTTTCCTTGGATTACCATTGTACCTACCAATACAGTTGGGTATATGCTTTAAAAGTCCAAATACAGCAGCAGTTGTAGAGTAGTGGTGGGCAACTGGGTGAGTTGATATGGAGGGCCAAAAGTGTGGCCCTCTGCATTACTAAAGGGCCGCACATAACATTTCCAATCTATACTGACAAGTATAGGCATTTTATAATGTGGAAATGACAGCAGGTATAGCTAGAAAATATTTTTTTCATTTTTAGATAACAAAGCGTATTTTAATTTATACTTCAAGTAGTGGGTAACATTGTAGTATGGTGATGCATTTTGATTTTGAGTTAATGTGATGCAATATGAGTTCCTATGCATGAACAGGGCCTCCCAGGCCGCAGGTTGGGGACCTAGGAGTGAGAGCAAGAGATCATACATTGCATTTATTTTGCAATCTTGCTGGTGATAAAGTTGGATTTTTTTAGACTATCTTATGTCAGAAAGGAAAATAATTATATCGGTATTGTACATTGACCTGGAGACATCAGATTGGGAATTTAAGTAAACATTGTTTTTTGGCGGCTGTTCAGGTCAGGGCAACTTCCTAATATTTTCAGTAACAATGAGTCTTTCTTCACAAGACGTAAACTGTGCAACCAAAGGAACAGGAGGACTGGCTTTACAAGAGAATGGAAGAACACACATTGTCATAAATTGTAGCTTGACAGTCTTCATTTGTGGTGGCTGCAGTAGTTTTTCTCAAATTTAAGTTCAATCATTGTTTTTCTATCTAGTTCATCACCAATGAAGTAACAAGGACACTTCATATCTACCAATTTCTGTATTTGCTTGTTACTTCATTGGCGATGAACTAGATGGAAAAACAATGAATGTGAAGAGGCGATAACAGCTGAACATAGTCACATGAAGAAGCCCCTTTAAAGGTAGCCATACACCCTAGGTGCCCAACCTGCAGCCCGGGGGCTGCATGCGACCCTTTGGGCGTTGTTTGGCGTCCTCCACATGCGGCCCCCAAAACCGAACTGTTAATGCATAGGGCATAGCAACTCACCTTTTGAAATGGTCACACGCTGACCCAGCTTTCCTAATTAACTTTGGCGGTCCTACATCAGTAAACTTGGCAAGGTTGATCAGGGAAAGCAGGTCTACATATAAGCACTGCACCCAGGGGCAGGAGGGGGAGTGGGTGCTGTCAGGTTTTGGCTGTCTGATGGGATCTGGTCCACCACCTGCTGAGATGTGGTGACAGGGGGAGGGTCTGGATCGAACAGGGTTCGATGTCCAGAAGAAAGCTGCAGCTGCACGGACTGTGATCAGGTCCCGGCAGTGGAAAGGGGGTGTCATGGCTCTGTGCTTTTCTAAGGGGAGGGGGGCGTGCTGGCTGCGGACTGCCCTCTCTCCTCTATGAAGTTCTCATTCCATGTTGTGAGAGATTTTCTCACAACACAGGTGTACCGAGTCCCCATCGAATGGCAATTGATGTGCACTTTAGAGCACAATGACTCCCGTTCGATTGACCCGCAATCAATCAAAGCGTGTTGATGTTACCTTGCTGATTGATCTTGGATCGATTGCACATCTACCTGTGGAATGTCTGGCTTTAGGCTCTATTTCCACGATGCCTGATGCCATGCATTTTCCGAGCACACCATAAATTCATCCATTAACTACCAATAGTGCCATACATTAAAGTTATAGAATAGAACAATCAAACCGTATATGGCCACCTTAAGGCTCAAGGTATTGTTCAAATACCATGGACCACATGTCTCATTAATGTTTAATCAGTACAATGTGTACATTAATCTAACTTACCTCTTGAGGCCTTTGCTGTCTGAGGCTGAATGCTTTTTATTACTGGGATTTCCTGCATTACTCATTTCAGTCCTAGAAGTCTCGGGAAATCCACGTGGTTTCAAGAAAAGGAGTTCACTCAAGTTCCTGTGATAGTAATAGAAAAAGGTCTTTCACCCTTCCCACGCTGCGAACGTGTCAGTGATTTATCAACGTGTAAGATATGATATCTAACAGAAACCATTCTGTTCTTTTATTTACATACTGGGAGTTTGTTCTAAATTGAGTCCTGTATTGTGGTATATAAAGAGTTCATAACGTGTTTCCCTGAAAATAAGACAGTGTCTTATATAAATTTTGCTCCCAAAGATGCCCTACGTCTTATTTTCGGGGGATGTCTTATTTTTCCATGAAGAAGAATACGACACTGGGGTATCAGGGTGGGGGGGGGGGTCACTTAAAATGACACAGGGGGATCCTAGGGGGGCATCAAAATGGCACAGGAGACTCAGAGGGGGGGGGGGGATTACCATTTTAGTAACCCCTTATGATCCTCCTGTGTCATTTTGATTGCCCCCTCTGATCCCCCCCCTGTCCAGTGTTAGTCAGTACCGTATCTTCAGGGGTGCCTTATTTTCAGGGGATGTCTTGTATTTCAGCATGAGGCAACAATGTAAGGGTGCCTTCTTTTCGGAGGATGCCTTATTTTATGGGAAACATGGTATATGTTGGACTACTCGCGTAAATACTGTATTTTTCAGACCATAAGGGGAGTGCCTGCGTCTTATGGTCCAAATGCGAGAACCCCTGCGGCCACTCGGCCGAGGGTGGTCACGCTTTGGCTCCCCACCAGCGCCAAGGAGATTAGCCGGGGAGCTGTCAGCTGTGTGATCCGCCCACGGCTGGATCTCCCATCTGAACTGTAGAATTGCTTATGCCAACAGAGCTCAGAGGCCTGCTGGCATAAGCAATGAAGAGAGAACTAGATGAAGTCATCTATCCCTCTCTCCTGTCCGTGGAAACTGCAATCACTGCAGCTCCCACGGATACAGGAACAGTAAGATCGGCAGAGGGAGAGCAACGGACTGAGCAGCCTACTGCCCCCCTCTTTTTGATCAGTGAAGAGGTGATGTCATGTGCTGTGTGTGTGTGTGTGTGTGTGTGTGTACTGCTACTAGTGACACCTACTGGTTAAATCTGATATTGCATTCATTTAATGAATTGCATTAACCCAATTGATGTGAACACTTTTATAGATCAAATATTCTTTTTCTGGTTTTCCTGCTGTAAAAACTGTGTGCGTCTTATAGTCCAAAAATTAACCAGTTAAAATTAAAATACATTTTTATTTCCACTTCGCTATTCAGGTTGGCCAGGGTCAATCTTGAATGGAAAGTCTTCCTCATCTTGGGTTACATGTAGCTGGAAATCTTGCAGGTTCAGGCATGGTATTTTTAATCCTATGTGTCTTTAGAATGATTTTTGGAATTGTGCCAGTGATGGTTTGACAATTTTAAAAAAGAATCACCTTGTTTTTAAAATATGACACTCTGTAAATAATACTGTATTAGTTAGTGGTGTCGTCCCCCGATGCTGGACATTCCTCTGGGTTAGTGGTTTGGGCTCTGCTTGTTCCTCCAGACATTTCAGGGATCATAGAACTGCTGATAATGTAGTCGGTAGAGCACATTCTGTACATAATTTGTGTCATAAACCGACACCAAAAGTGTTCCTTGGACGTCCAGAGTCCTTTTATTAATGTTACAAACTGCATGTTCATACTTGTATACACTTGTGTGAAACTGTATAATAAAGTTTCTCCAAAGTCAAATATTTATTTATGCATGCTAGGTGCGGACCGACATTGTGCTCCTTGCTAAAGAAACCCATCCTGTATGTATTGCTGTGATTGGGGACTTTGGTTCTGAAAGTGAGGAAAACATTTTGAGTTGTCAAAGTCCTCAAAACAGAGTTTTCTTGTAACAAGTATATGTGTTCTAGTGACAGCTGTATAAGCTTGGGTTGTCATCACTTCATGGAGATATTCATTCCTGTTGTGTCTGAAGATGGCACACCGAAGAAAACTTTTTAGTTTTAGTAGTTCCAAAACTGCTTGTGATGGTCCTTGTTTTCACAGCCATAAGCACTTATGACAGTTTTGCATATTAGGGCTATAATATTGATGGTTTGGGGCGCCAGCAGATACTTTGGCTGACTGTTTAGGGCAAATGATATCATACATACATAGAGACCTGTTGGCCAGTATAAATGCCTGTTTGTGGTCTGATCAGGACTGTGGGTGGGATCTACTATATTTTTCGGACTATAAGCCACACTTCTTCACCCCCAAAATCAGGGGGGAAAAGTGCCTGTGTCTTATGGTCCAAATGCACCCACTCCAGCATCCTCACCCCCCCCAGGAAGAAGATTAGCCTGGGAGGTGGAGGAGCTGTCAGATGGTAGATCCACCCACGGCTGGATCTTCCATCTGTACTGTATTGTTTATATCAGCAGAGCCCTGCTGATATAAGCTGTTTTGTTTAGAGCCCTGCTGACACAAGCAATACAGCAGAGAGATATAGATGAAAGATGCCAGTCGGCATCTCTTCCATCTGTGTGTGCGCTGCACTCACGGTGCAGCTTCAACACAGCCAGAGTGGAGAAATGAATGCAGACCCCCCCCCCCATCTTCCTGTGTGTGGGGAAGATGTGCAGTAAGGTTTGCTCCCCAGTGACACCCTTTTCAGTTGTACCTAAATTTGGTACTGTAGGTGATTTTTTTTTTTTTTTCCATTTGATTTGAATACTTCAAATATTTTTATTTTCTGGTTTTCCTGCTCTAAAAACTGGGTCGGTCTTATGGTCAGGTGCGTCTTATAATCTGAAAAATACGGTATATCACTTGGCATCTAACACCACCCACGCTATTTCATTGGAGAGCTTTGTCCAAGCTCTATGATGAGTGTTATTACCTGTATTTTTAATATATCACTACATTTGAAGTTGTAAAAAAACAAACAAATCCCCCAAAAATGCAATTGAGTTAATAATGTGGCTTCTATTGCAGAAAATTTGAATTGCTTGGTAATGCCTAACCTTTAGGTTATTTGCCTTCTGAGACCTGGACTTGGAAGGTGTATGTGGATCAGAATTATTTTTTTTTTTTTAACTTAACTTTCTAAGTCCCCCTCCATACACCTTTTAGATCACATTATACAATTTCCATTAGATCTCCCAACAACCATGTATATAGTGGCCTCCCTGATAGAATACATAGTGATTGGAAGGTATATATCACTGCTA
>CM070034.1:31392820-31403204 GCA_036250615.1 Ptychadena robeensis | reverse complement strand
CCAAGGGGGTCCTTATGGAAAAAGGATTGGGAATCATTGGTTGATGAAGATTGCTGAAAGATGTGCAGCAATTCATTTGAGAATTCTATCTAAAGCCCGGGTCCTGAAAGATTTGCAATGTTGTGTGTATAAAAAGAATAATGATTGGTAAAATGTTGTGTACTAATATTTAATTGAAAATAGAACAAAAGAAAGCTTTTTGTTTTTATTGAGACAAAATATTTTTCCATTTCAACATTTAATATCTTGTAGTAGTTGAGTTAAATTGAGTTAAATATAAAATTTGGAAGATTATGTTGATGATCACAATCATTTTATTTAACACATAGTTCCAACTTTGTGTAGAGGTAGGTACATGGGTGTTAAGTCCATAGGTAGTGAAGCATCATTGCCCTGACCCCACTATACTGCCCCTTGTTGACATACATTCTTGCATGGAACCTTCTTGCACAGCTGAGTCTGTCATGGTTGCCATTGATAGATTTAAAATAATTAGCTCTGTAAAAGCTTCAGAGGTCATAGGCCATATAGAGGAGACGCTAGATGAGACTAGACACCTGTGCATAGCAGACATAACAAGTTATGTTCTCTTGTCAGATGGTTTACAAACTGCTTACTCATCACAATGTATAAACCATGTCTGTCAAGGCACGGTAATTAGCAAATGCCATTAATAAGTCTGATTACACAGAACCCATGTAAAAATGCAATTTTGCTTTTATTGAAAGTAATGTAGTAATTTTTTTTTATCATTGTATTTATAACATTCTAAATTTGTATCTAAAAGCCAGATAGGTATAGGTTATATTCATGTGTTATGGGACAACAGAATGGTTTGAAGAGTATGCATGGCAATGCAGTGGAGCCCTGTGGGATATGTAAGAGCATAGTTTTTCTTAATATAAGCTACCACTCATTGATCGCACTGTCAGGTCTCCCAGGGCAACTGTTGTCTTTCACATAATGGTATACCTTTGCTGCTGCCTTCATTTTTTCTTCCATTTGTTCCTGCTTGGTAATGACCCAATGGCTGTTTATATGTCAATGCAATTGATATTTCCTCCTACTCTACAGTACAAGCTACTTGATTGTTAGTCCAGCTTCTCACTTGAATTTTGAGTTACCAGTTTACTTCAAACCAAACTTTATCTAAATATTTTGGGGGGTTTAAAGTGGAGAACAGTAACCCCCTCTCCAATAAAAAGTCCCAAAAAACTGAATGTAAATCTCTGCAATGGAGGTCTGTACAGCAGTTCTGCCAGTCTGAGATCTTTGTTCAAAGCAGCAGAAATGGAGTTAAGAGGCAGAGAAGCTGTCATCCCACTCACATACAGAGATCTGCAGAGGGGAGATCCATGGAGGGATAGAGAAAGATGTGAAAAAAACATATGCTCCTTATGTTATTGTACAGTCAAATCACAACTTCTTAGAAAAGGTCTGGCTTTGATGTTAACTCAATGGCTAGTTACAGTCATAAGTGTCAAACTGGCCCATGGGCCAGTTTTTGCCCTCCAAGCAAATATTTCTGGTACGTGGTAGATTTCGTGTGTCCCAGCCAGAGTTTTATCGGCCCATATGAAGTGTGTGTAGTCCATGTGTACCCCCATCCCCGTGTGTAGGAGTGTCAAACTCTTGCCTGTGGGACAAAAAAGGCCCTGCAGTGTCATTTTTATTTTTTAATAAATTTCAAGTGACTTTGTCCAAATTTTTACATATTCATCGTTGCATATTTGAGTTTGACACCCCTGGACCATATAGTTATTACTAGATCTATTTAAAAACATTATTAAGCCCCCTTTCCTATTCAAACACGTTATGAATGAGTCGAATACTTTAGGTGGCTAACCTTAATACTGACACTTCAATACATTTCAAATCGCATATCTATTTGTGTCTATAAGCAGAAATATTGTGCAGTATTATATTTCCCTCAGAAAAACTATTTTAACTTCAGCATCTGCGACTGGTTAATCCAACTCAGAATGACATTTGAAATAAAGACCGCGTGCTTAGTTTGTGTATCATGGATTGTAGTGTATTATATGGGATTCATAGGGGAATAGGATGTAAGCTGTGTACACGGTGGCTGCACTGTGCCCTTGCTCTGTGATCCATTAATACTCTCGTTTCTCCTATGGAGGCTTCCCTTTATTGCAGTCACATGTCTGCTGGACCACAGCCAGTGCAATCTGATCTATCTTGGAGGCAACACTATCAGCAGGAGATTCAGCCAGGGTTACCAGAATAGTAAATAATGTATCACAAGACTCGGGCTATTTGCTCTATGCAAACACATTTGAACAACTTCTAGTCCGAGTAATGGGTTTCAGAAAGAGATGGTTTACATAAAGCATTTTTTATTCTTTCACCTTTGTGACGGTAAGCCATGCAGGAAAGCCTAAAAATACATTCAGGGAAACTGTTTTCTAATTACTTTTATGATGTTGCTGAGTAATTTGTCATACCAAGAATGAAAGAAAATAGCATTTCAGATTCTTCTCTTAAATTGTAAATAAATAAATCATATGGGTGGTGGCATGTGCATTGTATGTTCATAAAAACTTGTGTTTATAGCCTTGATTCAGGGTTTATTTTGTGTAAAATAATTTTTGTTAAAGTTTTAGCCATCTTCATCATTATGACGAAGTATTTATATACCACGAATTTATCACACAGCACTTTAGAGGGTCTATTGTGTCACAGAGGCGTTCCAAATCTAACATCCGTATTCTTATTTCCATAACATCTAAGGCCAATTTGGATGATTTGTTTTATTGGTAGGCAACTGGAGCAAACACAACTGCAGATAATAGCCTGGCCAAGGCATAACTCTTAAATGGGCCATACCCGGGCCGATTTTGTGTTCAATTGTGGTGATTGATCGTTCAGTAATGCAACAGTGCCCACCTTGAGCGATTTGATCACGCTCCAGCAAAATATCTATCGAACAGGGAACTGACATGCCGGTATTTCACTGTTCAATCATCATTAAGTTGGATGAGGATCAAGGGTCCCTATGGAAAATATCGGTCAGGGATTGATTCCCTGAACAAACTTTGTGCCATTGTTCATCGATTCTTGCGTCATCTCAAGAGGTCTAGACTTAATTGGCTAACTTAAGTGAATTGCAGCTCTTTTGTCACAAGAGCTTGTCTGTTCTCCAAAATGTTGTATGTTATTTGTAGCTAGGGGTCATTCATAAAGAGATGGGTTAAAGCAATTTAAAATTCTACATAAAAAAAACCCAAAAACAAACAAATAAAATCCAGGCAAAGTGATCCTTGTAAATAGGTTTCATACTCGCCTTCTTGCTCTAGCACCAGCATGTCTGGAGTGACTGATCCTCCAGCATCTAAGATGGAGGAGCGAGACTCTCCCTGTCGCTCTCTCCACCAATCCGGATCTGAATCCGATGATGCTCCGCCCCTCCAGCATCACTGGATTTGGATCTGGCTGGCTGCCAGCACACAGGGATTATGGTAGGCAGACGTCAGAAGTGATGTCTACTTTCCCTAAATCCATTAGTTTCCTGAGCTGGCCGCGGCCATAGATAGCTGCACATCACAGGAGGGACGTGGTGCTCCCGCATTTTGACAGAGTAGGTTTTTTTTTTCTCTCATTAACCTTGGATCTGCTCTATTCTCAGCACCTCTGATAATAAAAAGCAGCTACCGAGGTGGTAGGTCAGCTTTAAGACTGAGCATGGTGATGCAGGATGTTTGTATAGAGCCCCCTTGGACATCCATAGGGCACATAGTACAGTTTACTGGTAGTTCGATTTTAACATATGTGTCACAGGTCAGATCTGCTCCTAAAGTGGAGACCACATATGGAAACCACCTAATGATAGTTCTAATAACTGATAGAAAGGTGTTGGCTAGAGTAAAATATGATTCCTTACACACATCCGAGATTTCTTTTGCCTCGTTGTGTTGTAAAATCATTTGTAGTTGGATGTTTGTGTCATCAGTTGAGGAGTAATTTTCCAATGCACATACTATGAATGTCTGGCCAGTGCGTACTGTATCCTCTTACTTGGAATGGTACCAGGAAGTGTGTGTGCGCTATGGAAAATTTTCCTCAATCCACACCACTATCTCCCAGTCTGTTTTCTTTTCACCTTCAGGCAATTAATATGTACTCATTCCCATCTTCATTCTGAAGCTTGTACCTGCTTTATAGCCATTCTTTTATTATTATAAATCAGCATCTGTTTCATTTGCTCCTCCAAGAACAAGTATCATGTGCTCTTTAGTGAATAGCATTCATCCAAAATCCTAGAAATAAAGAAAAATAATACATTCAATATACACATATATACAAACAATATCATCATTCAAAAATTCAATGGGAAACCTAAAAACATTGATATTTTTGTATGCGTTTCCTATTCTCCTTTTCAGCATGTCATGGTGGAGTGCGAATTAGTAGCAAGCCGGCCGTTGTGATATACTGAAATAAATCTCTTTTCTCATGTCACAGCTGTTCTGTCTATCACTGGGATGTAGTTGAGGATAGACAGAGATACAGTTTAAGTAGATATTGGGTGTTGGATGAAATATTACCTGCTTTTTCACAGCCAGGAAAATTGGTAGCCGTATTGATTGGTGGCATTTAAGGGTTTTAACGGTTGGCAGTTTTCTGGAAACATCAGGAGATCTCAAAAATAGAGCCCATCTAATATAGTAAAGCAGAAACCAAGCAATAGTAATTCAAAACAAGTCTCTGGTAATAACTATTAAGGGTGCCAATGTGGTTTTCTCAGTGATCAACTCAGTGACGGCGTGTACCATCATGAAAAATACACATCTAAAAAGAGGTTCTTGGGGGCAGCTTCCAGCTGTCAAGGATGAAAAGATATAGTTCCACTATTAAATTAGTAAGTAAACTTGATGCAACTCAGTAGGCGCCATAATATTTAAAATACTGCCTCTTCCTTACATTTCACCACCTGCATCAGCTACCAGATATGGTCCCCACCCTCCAAGTACCATATTTTCAGACTATAAGATGCACATTTCCACCACCAATATCAGGGGGAATGAGTGGCTGTGTCTTATGGTCCGAATGCATGACCACCCACGGACGAGCGGATATGGGTCGCGCATTCGGACCATGAGCTTTGGCTCCCCGCCAGCTCTCCCAGCAAGGAGCTGTCAGATGAAAGATGCGGCCACTGCTGATCTGAACGGTATTGGTTATGTCCGCAGAGCCCTGCTCATATAAGCAATGCAGAGCGGTGTGTGGGGGCAGCTGCACATGCAGGCAGCACACACACACACACACTCTCTCACTAGATGGGGGACATGCAAGCAGTTTAATCCTCTTTCCCATGTGTGAGGAAGATGATCTGCCATGAAGTGTGCTCTCTAGTTACACCGTTTTCAGTTGTGGCTGAATTTGGTACTGCAGGGCATTTTTTTTCCCAATTGAGTTGAACACTTCAAATAATTTTTTTCTGGTTTTCCTGCTCTAAAACCTGGGTGCGTCTTATGGTCAGGTGCATCTTAAAAGTCCGTAAAATACAGTACATATGTGTATGGCACATGTAGGGACATATACCTCCTGTCTGCTGGGGTATCTAGTAGTCAGTGCTATAACATAACACCAAGAGAAGGGAGTTTGGTGGTTCTAGGACTTTGGTGGTAGTGTAAGAGGACTAATTGCTAGAATTGTAGTAGTATCAGCCTAAAGTAATTTTTTGAAGTTCAATATTAAAAATATATTCATAATGAAAGACCATTTTTAACATTATAGCATATATGTTATAGTAAGTTCAGTAGTTGAGTCCTGCGCCACGTAAGCCTATGGTTAAAAACAGGATGATCAAACTTTATCATTTCCTCCAAAGATGGGATAGCTATAAGCTTTCTTTCCATGTTTGGGGTCTTTGCCAAGCCTGACATGCTGTAGTTAACGTTTCTTGTGACGTTTCAGTTGTTATCTGTCATAAATTCATTCGTTATTTTTCCCATTGCTTTTGCTATACCATTAAAGTGTTTACCTATTTTAACATACATTTTTTTTGTTTCTACTATATACAGAACTACGATCTGTAATCTGTACACCATGCCAAGGATATCTGAACCAGTATGGCTAACAATGATGTCTGGATCACCTGAGAAAAATCATCTGTGTCAACGATTTATGAAGGAATTTGCCTTCCTGATGGAATACACATCAAAAAACCAGTATGTTGTACAATTCATTTTGTATTATGTCTGCAGAAATTAGAGTCTTGAACTATACTAACATGCTTACGTCAAAATGACTGCAGATGTAGGACTTAGTAACTTTTCTCATTTCTAAAAGTTAAATAACCAGCAATTCTTTAGCTGATAGAGGTGCAGGGTATTACCAATAAGCTCTTTCTACTCCTAGTGTCTGTGTAATCTAGTAAACAAGGGAGGAAGTTGTCAAAATATGATGGTGCAACAATCCTATTAGGCTTCTAGGAGGATGAAAAGACAGAGGTTGTGTAGGCACTGAGTGATAACATTGTGGTCTGGGGGACTTTGAAGGTCAATTTGTGTGGAAACAGTATGAACAGTATATATAAACATTTATTTAAATAGAGTAGACGAATAGCTGTTATCAGTGATATACAGCATAAACATAGTACAGTTGGTACAGCCACGAAAAACACAAACATAGTATATAGAAGATAACTGCTGCACTTTCAGCTGCTCATGAACCACACATAGGATGCCTTCATCGGTTTTCCGGGCAGTATATATTATATACTATGTTTGTGTTTTTCATGGCTGTACCAACTGTACTATATGTTTATGCTGTATATCACTGAGAACAGCTATTCGTCTACTCTATTTAAATAAATGTTTATATATACAGTTCATACTGTTTCCACACAAATTGACCTTTAAAGTCCCACAGCCTCTGTACCCCCAGAGGAAAGTGAACCAGGACTGAGGTGTCCTACACCCCATCCTGAGTTAGATTTTTTGTGTATTTATTTTGGGATGCCGGTCATTTGGTGGCAGGGAGTGAGAGACCTATAATTTTGTTTGTAACATTGTGGTCTACAAGAAGACCTACTTAGTACAAAGAGGAACAAGGAGATTGACTGGAAGTATTGGTTTTTGAAGAGTACTCAAATTGGGAGTATATTACCAGTGTGGGCTTTAGGAAAGATGTATTCACCACCAAAAAAATACCTATGAACTTTTTTAGGATAAGCCTACACCTTTGGCTCGCTCCATACAATCTCCATTAGATCTACCAATAACTATGAAGTATTAGAAAGGTCCTCATATTTCCTTTTTTAGAGAAGAAAAGTTGATTGTACAGAAATTGAATGGTAAGATTGTAAGGTGTATGGGGGCTTTTAGTTAGTGTCTTATGATCCTGCTGGTGTACTCCTGTACAATTGTAGGACATTATTTTAAGACCTGCTGCTATAACCATGAGTCTATATTTATTTATGTTGGACAGTAGACTCATTCTTATTTTCTTCTTGGTAAGCGAAGAGTGAGGCCTTGCCTCACCTACCTCAACATACTCATGTTTATAACCACCAACCAGTCACATGTTGATGGGTACAAAACAAACTAGTTCTAGACTACTTAGTCCTCGTCTAAAATTGTCCATATTTGCTCAGTATTTTTAGACATGGGAAGAGCTCCAACTCTGAGGGTTTCACAAGTATGCCACGTGGTAAATAATAATCAAAGTCCAAAATAATCTGTATTGTGACCTATCTGAGATGCCCAGTCTAAAAGTCCAAAATAGCGCTGGCGAGTAACACTCCCAATTAAATACTCCAATTAAACAAAATACTTGCGTGCAATAAATTAGGAGGTCCAGTAAATTAGAATTTGGCTATATCGAAAGAAGATGGATTGCTGACTGACTGACAGCTGTACTGGGTATGTTGTCGTTTGCTTTTATTGCTATATTAACCTCCTGGGCATTACGCCCTAAGACAGTAGTTTGATCCAAGATGCCGGGATCGAGCACAATCGCAGGCTCACTGTGCTTTTCCAACCCCAAGTCTGCAGCGTCATCGGTGATGCCAAAGGGGGTGGAGCGCTTTCCGCCCAAACACCAGCGTGTCAGAGAGCCGGGAGGACAGTGGGGAATCACAGTGGAGTACAGTGTACTCCGCAGCGACAGCCTGGGCAGCGTTTTTTTGCGCCATGAAAAGCGGTGCGAAAAGCCCATATGCCCAGGAGGTTAATCCTAATAAATGCTTTATATAAAGTTTAACATTATACAATTTTTACATTCAAGGTGAGATGTCTGCTTAAGGCACCCAGCTATAAGGAGGCAGTTAGAACCCTGGATATAATCAGTCAGTGCAAAATCTGTAACCTAGTGGGGGAACTTGGCTCTTTTTGATAATAGTACCAACACAAATAAAATTTGTTGGTGAAATATTGCATCTTTTCTATATAATATTTCAATGTCCAAGCTAAAACATTTTACGAAAGTTTATTAACAACTGAGATATTGGGGTGGGCTGGGCTGGGCTGGGCTGTGGGCAACTTTATCCTGTAATATATTTTCACATCGCCATGTGTTATTTCTTAGTCTTAAATGACAGGTATCCAGTATTTCTGTGAACATAAAACAGAGTCTATCAATCAAGCTTGCTTATTTTTGTTACTAAATCCTCCATATGCGTTTAGCCAGAGGATCTGATATTTCAGCGTAGAGCCAGATCAGCTGACACTGGGAGAGATCTGCCAAGTCTTAGATCTACAATCACATCCCTCTCTCTTTGTCCTGGTCCCAATTTTTTTTATCTTCCAAAAGGATTAGAAGTACTTGATTCCCAAAATATGAATTTTTAGTCTCCTTAAAAGTTTAACCAAAAGAAATCTGTGCATTTGGACTTGATGGATAATGGACTTTTGTTGAATTTTTATGTGGGAATACTTTGAAAAGAATAAAGACATGAATGGTCAGTTGTAAATATTTGTTTATCCTAAAAGTGGCTGAAAGTTTTTTCAGGCGTTTCGCTTGACTTTGTATACGATCAGATATTGGAGCATGTGGGCACACCTTTATCCTTCATAACTGGAAAGGAATTGAAGGGTAAGGCTCCACTGAGGCTTTATGGAAGCTGATGTGGCGTGGCATTTCAGCCTCGGTCTAACTGCTCCCAGTGAGCTGGACTTCACTGCCACAGGCAATCCGCAGCTCAAATGCGTGTCTATTGAAATCAATGGACGTGGATTGGCCGTGTTTTTAGCCCATTTGTCAATACACAAACTGCGGTGAAAACCCACAGGGAAACTGGACTGAACAGGTACAGTTCAGGTCTGTAGGTCTGAGGTACAGACCTGCAGATATGGGCCAGATCCATAGCCGCTTCGAGCGCCGTGAGCGCTCACGGCCATCTATCTGGCCCATATAACATGCGGTCATCACTGTTTTCGAGCTTGACCAATCAATCCCTCTCGAAAAAGGGATATCGGACATGACTGTTAATACGGCCAATTTCCGTTGCATCGGCTGAGCTGGGGAGAGCTCCGCCGATATCTGACAGCAGCGTGATGTCATCGCACTGCTGCAGGGAACTTAGTCTGAAGGAATCAATTTTGCATTGAGTATACTGTAATTGATCAACATTGGATTGATTGAACAATATTAAAATTGATCAATCAGATCGAGAAAAAGTTGCTGCTTGCTTTGGCTACATTTTGGATCAGCTGAGTTGGATAGGCACGTTTATCGGTAGTCTGGTTTTTGAACTTCTGCAGCAGCTTTCATTTGGTAATTCTGTTAGAACTGCTAAATATAGCCCTGGGGTGTTCCTTTAAATATTAACTAGTTGTGCACAGAATGCCTTGCTAAATAGGGTCAACAAACTCTGAAACAGCTGTGTTTCTTACCTTCAGGGGTAAACAAATGAATGGGTTCACACTGTAAGATAAACAAATCTGTATGTAATGCTTAAACTGGCAATACATTATGCAGTATTTTTAATGAATAAGTTAATGAGAAGTTCCCTGAACACCCCAACACAGAACGGAACATCTCCCTGCATGCAGAGCAGATGTGAGACCTGTACTCATATCGACAGTGCAGACAGAGTACCAGGACCACAGTTGGAGTATAGAGTACAGGGAACGTTCTCCTGCAGATCCTCCAATATGGTGTACCTAATATCGTTTACACTATCAAGAACAAGAAAACCAATGTCCCTGTAGGAGCCCATTTCTGCAACGCTGGCCACAGCATAAGAGATCTCAGGGTTATGGTACTAATGGGGAATTGTGAAGATGTGAAAACACAGAAAGAGAGGCTGGAATGGGAATGTAAATTCATAAAAAAATTCAAAACTCTGGAGTATGGCCTTAACAGGGACAATAACTTCATGTGCCACTACAACTTTAACTGAATTTAAGAACACTCACAA
>CM070034.1:31368747-31392720 GCA_036250615.1 Ptychadena robeensis | reverse complement strand
CTTGCTGTATTTATCGATGGCACGGTACAACACTCTACTATTGCTAATGAATAAAATAGAAACCTAAAATCAGTCAAACCAGTATTATTTATGATTAATATTTGGACAAGGTGTTTAATTTGTTATATTGTATTTATTATTTAATAAAAGGGTATAAGGCTATGTTTCCACAGTGTCTAGGGCCCAGTCAACCCCCCCCCCTGCGTTAAGAGCACTCCTTAACAGGGGAGATCAATGGAGCCCATATATATTACCTGTCTCCCGCACTGACTTCCGTTGAGGTGATCCTCCGGCATAGAGGTTAAGGCAGGGCACTACATCAACCTCTGGCCTCTAGATTGGCTCAATACCATGTAAAACAGTCAGCGTGGGATGCAGGTAATGGGGGGGGGGGGCTGGTGGCAGAGCCCTAGACACATACCCTAGGCGTAAAAATAATCATAAAGCAAATTATGTCACACATGAATGGCATATCAACCTTAACACGGTACATGAAATAGAAAAAAAAACAAGAATGTCCTATCTTTTTACTTTCATTTCAAATACTACTGAGGACTTTATTATACATAAGATGTTCAATATGTTTTGGTTTTTTTTCAGATTCCTTCCAGCACTCCTTACAGCTCTCCTCACCAATCATCTTGCCTGGGTTCCAACAGTCATGCCCAATGGACAGCCACCGATTAAAATCTTTTTAGAGAAGCACTCGTCACAAAGTGTAAATATGTTGGCGAAGACTCACCCATACAATCCACTTTGGGCGCAGCTAGGTAAGTTTTGAACAGCTACGGCTGCCTCTTTAGCTTTAGACTTGTGTCAACTAGTGCCGCTAAATCAACTATAGGTGTAAAAGGATGTAGAGGAACAAAAGTTGTCCTCTTTGACAGTCCATCTACATGGAGTCTAAATAAGGCTGTGTCTACACTACGGAAAACTGCAGGGTTTTACCGCGGGGAATACCACGCAGTGCAGCCGTGCTCTGTAAACCCCTATAGGGAATGACGTGCCAGTCGTGTACGGTTTTCCAATAGCGGGTGCCTATAATGCCCCCCCCCTGTGGTTGCTGGGGCAGTGTAGCCTGGACCCAGCCTAAAAGTAAGCAGATGTGAAAACAGAAACTTGCATGGATTATTAGGGCTTGTTTCCATTACGTCGGGAGCCCTCCGCTAAGCGTACACGCTTAGCGGGGGACCCCGACGTAGCAGATAGACTTACCTGCTCGGCGGACGGGTCTGTCTTCATTGCGCTGACCCGATCCGCCGGTGTCAGGCTGAACGTAGTCGAGTACGTTCAGCCTGTACAACGGCGGATGTCTAAACAGACCATCCGCCGGCAGGCTGAGTCTATGGGATACGTCGGGACCCCTGCTTAGCGTATACGCTTAGCGTAGGGCTCCCGACGTACAATGGAAACAAAGCCTAAGATTGTCATATGTAACTATAATAAGTAAAGGGGAGATGATTGCTTTTTACGGTTTCCCAAGCAATATCTTTCCCTCTTAGTATCAAGGCCAGATATCGCCATGTATCATAAGATGGTGGTCAATATTCAGCCTTATTATCCTAGGTGGTGGTAATGTAAACCTCTGTTATGTCTCCCACTACAATATGTAAGCACTATTACCAGGAATTACAGATATAACATATAAGACACCTTTACTATGTTACAATTAACAAGAACACATTACATTTATCTCATGGTCATGTAAGTAAACACACAATGTAACTGGCCTATAGATATAATAATATAAACAAAGGGTACTTAGCCAAGATTGTTAGATCATGCCACCATCCTCTCAGCTCCCATCCTCTCAGCCCGCTTGCAAGTTCCGAACTAACCCTTGTCCAAAACATCCCCACCTCACTAGCCCGGTGATGCCCGCCCAGGAAGCTGGCTTGCCTTCACTGTGGCTTCCTGTGTTGGCCATGTGTTTATACTGAAAATCTGGCCCTGTAACAGTCTGTGTATGGTATTGCCACAAATAAACAAAAAGGTAATGATTCTAAAACAGCAGTCGAGGGCCATATCCATATCTTATTCCAAGTATTTTCCTGCCTCATAACACCTTTATTAGATTCTACCTGTTATAATACTTGCCTGAATACAATTTCTGTACAATCAACATTTCTTCTACCAAAACCATGTAATATGAGGACCTTTCTAAACCTTCCAATCACTATGTATTCTATCAGGGAGGACCCGGCACTACATAGTTGTTGGTAGATCTAATGGAGATTGTATGGAGTGATGTAAAGGTATATGGGGGGTTTAATGTATGCCAATCCTGACCTTTTGGGACTGTGCCTGAACAAACCTGCTATGTATAGCTAAAAGGTTTATGGAGTCTTTACCCAGTTAATATGATTAGATCCTTTTCCGGCACAGGTATATCACAACATGAGCTTCTACTGTTCTTGGAAGGATTTCCACAAGACTTGTGGGTGTTTAGCCCCCCCCCAAAACATTTGTAGGTTGTTTTTGTTCAATAGGCTAAAGGATAAGGGCTCTTCTAAATCCACAACACCACAACCTCAGATGATGGCTATATGAAGATAGCTTTGCTCACAGGGCACCACCTTGCTGAACCAGAAAAAGGCTTTTACCGAAGTGGTCTTTTACTTCACAGGGAACACTGGCAATATTTATTTATCATAATGATTGTTTACACCTCTTAAATGAAGCAATTTGGTTGTTGTTGGTTTCTCTAGTCTGCAGACATGGGTATACAGTGGATGACATGTGAATGTTGATAAGACTGTAAAATATAACCAGGAGAAAAGGAAGAAACTTTCTGTTGTCTGTAATATTGTTGTGATATGTAGGGTGTCCTCTTAGGCTTTGTTTCCATTGCGTTGGGACCTCTCCGCTAAGCGTACACGCTTAGCGGGAGGTCCCAACGTAACAGATAGACTTACCTGCTCGGCGGAGGGTCTGTCTTGATTGCGCTGAGCCAATCCGCCGGTGTAAGGCTTAACGTAGTCGAGTACGTTCAGCCTTTACACCGGCGGATGTGTAAACAGACCATCTGCCAGCAGGCAATCTCTGTGGGATACTTCGGGACCCCTGCTAAGCGTATACACTTAGCGGAGAGGGTCTGACGTATGCGGAAACAAGCCCTAATCCTTTTATTTATTACAGGTAAAAAAAACATTTGATAAAAAAAAAATAGGTGTACATTTGGTTAGACAGAGCTTTCACATCAACAGAAAGCTCCCTATATTAAGGTCAGTGGAAGACGTGCAGCGACTCTGCCCATCTCCACCGTTACAGCTAGTGGCTCCCAATCTTTCCTTGCAGGGCCCCCCTTTTCTATTTGGGAACATTATCGAGCCTCCCCTCCTCCCCATTCAAATACAGGCTTAGAATGAGGGCCAGCGCCCCCCTGGAATATCTTCGCGCCCCCCAGTTTGGGAACCACTGGTTACAACAATGGTGCAGTGGAGCAAAAAACATTAGTTTTGTTCTACTAGCTTTTTGTTACTCCGTAATTTTACACCAGTGTAAAAGAAATTAGACAAATGGTTCTTAATCTTGTATGTAATGACTCCATTAACCTAGTGTAAAGGGTGAAATGAATAGCAGCCAACATTATGTAATACTCTACATAAACATTTCAGATTGAACGTATTTGTATGCAAGAGCAACAGAAGGCTGAATCTGGTGCTGTCGGTTTTGTCATTTTTGTTGGGCGTGACATTCCTAAACTGATTTTGGGAACTTTGCTGCCATCTACTGCTAGAGAGTCAGGATAGTGGGGAGAAAGCAGAGCCAATGTCCATGGATTCTAAATAAGAATTCTTTCTAATGTACCAGAAAATAGTAAGAATATTAATAGATGGGTTTATATTACAGAAGGTAACCCTGACATACCTGAGTCCATGGTATCATTCTGCTGTGCAGTTTATGAGAAACATAGTGAACATTACTGGCCCCTCTCTGGCAGCAATCTTTGACATATCTGACCAGTCTATATAGCAGTTGAGTGTCTATGGCTATTTTGAATTTTTTTTACTACATTTGAAAATGTTTAGGAGGGTAACATTTCAGATCGTGCTCACATTAAAGAACTCAGATTAGACATGGAAGAAGTAAGGGTCAAGGTGGAACTCCCTTGTGTACGAAATGTACAATGTGCTATGGTGCATACAGAATGCTTTAGAAATTATAGCAGTCTGGAATATGTAATGCACAGGTCTGTATAGAGTGGTAGAGCCCCCCACCTATATTTGTTATGGAAATCATTAACTGTTCATGTTGGGATCACATAGACTTGTGGTTCTTCATTACCATGACATTGGAAGTATCTAGAAAAAAGTGTAGGGAGAGCGTTGACACGCTTTTTGGGTTTTAACTGTAAACTATCTTTGGGACTGTGCATTTAGAGCAGTTTAAAACTTTGTATGTGCTGCTTCCTACATCCGTCTATTCTATTATGGATAGGAGAAAGAAAATATTGGCAGCCCTTGTATTTCCCAAATGCTATCCCCCAAAGAGCTGTATATTATTATATATTATGAGCCTGAGCAATGGAAATTCTATATATCAGGGCCTCTGTTTCATGCTCTTAGTGGTTTAGAGAATAGATATTTGTGGGACATAATTGACTAAATAGTAGAAAACCTATATTGTGTGTGTAGATTTTCCTTACAGTATTAAAGTATATCCTTCTCTTATTTTAGGAGATTTATATGGTGCGATTGGATCACCAGTGCGATTAGCGAAAACAGTTGTCGTTGGGAAGAGGCAAGACCTAGTGCAGAGATTGCTTTATTTCCTTACCTACTTCATAAGGTGTTCAGAACTTCAGGAAACCCACCTGCTGGAGAGTGGTGAAGATGAAGCCATTGTTATGCCTGGGACAGTTATCACTACAATGCTGCAGAAGGGGGAAGTGGAGGAGTCAGACTATGTCTTTATCACGATGCACAAAAATAAGGGTTGTCTGCTAAACAGTGATTCAGGTGAAATAAGGACTTCTGAAAATAGGTGTTGCTGCTGCCAGTGCCCAATCACCGACCAGCCAAAATCACAAGAAAAGGAGGACCCCCAAGACTCCATGCAAGAGTCACTGGAGGACGGCAACAGTGAAAGCCAGGCAATGACCCAAGATGTACCTGGTTATACCGAGGTTTACAAAGACAAATCAAGAACTTGTCTGGCAACTAAAATAGAGAATGTCATTAACATCGGGGCAGCACCAGCAGAGAAATGCTCCTTAGCAGTTCAGTTCCTAGAGCCGTCAGTTCAAGTGGTGGAAAATGAGAAATTGCAAGAGGAAAGCTCAGCAGTAAAAGTCATGAGAACGAATGAAATCTGTATAGAGAAAAAACCTCCAGATAAGATGCCAACTGCAGCAATGCCTTGTGGTCCTGGTCAGCTCCTAAACAAGGTGAAATTTCAGATTGGTGATTCTATGTCACCAGACTCTGATATAGAGATAAAAAGCCAAAATGTAGTGGATCAGATTCAGAAGCACCATCTGAAACCGGTGCAGGAACAGAGGACTTCTGATCCCATCAGTATGGCCGAGGACCAAAAAAGTAGCGTGCCGGGTGAGAAGCTTTCCAGGGTGGCAAGCAAGCTTCAGAATTGGAATCCTTTTCATCAAGAGAACCTCAACATGTTTGATGAGTACTTTCCAGAAGATGGTTCTATTGAGGCAAAGATTATTGATGATATTCCAGAAGAAGAAGCGAACACTGTTACTGGATGCTCGCAAAGACTGTGTGAAACAGATGAAGCACCTAGTAATGTAAAAACTTCTGTTCTTCCAAACATTTGCAAAAACTGCTGTTCGGAACAGGACCAAAGAGACAAAGTCTCTGTATCTGTCCCCCATGGGGATAAAGAGAAACCTGAAAATAAGGTGGTGCTGGGCACTGACTGGGACATTCCGAGGAACGAGAGTTCAGACAGTGCCCTGGGTGACAGCGAGAGTGAGGACACAGGTCACGAGCTTCATGCACCAAGTATTAACTTTTATGGGGAAGAACAAGTAGACTGGATGGAAGAAGAAGAGATGGCTTTTCCAGGGTAAGCAGAATTTCTTTTTCTGTTTCTTGCTTCTGTATTGGGCATTTCTTCTGTTGGTGTCTATGTTCTAATTTTGCAATTGATGGAGATTCATAAGGATATACTGATATATACCAGATGATGGTGTAAATAACACCATTATAACACCAAAAATGGTGTTATACCTTTATCTATGTGCCACTGCTGGGCTCCTTTTTGCCCCAGGAAGCCTGTATTTGTTACGGGTAATTACAGGTAGAGGAGGATATACTACTTTAAAATGAATATGGATGTATAAACTGGTTCTTACAGACATGCTGACTAAAACTACCGTATATACTAGAGTATAAGCCGACCCAAATATAAGCCAGGTGGGTAATGCAAAGCAGATAGTGGAGTTTTATAATTGAAATTTTACCATCTCCAGTAAAAATCCCCAAACAAAGATGGCGCTGCCAGCCAAGTTTGTTTTCATTTCACCAGCCGAGCTTGGGCATATTAATTACAGTATTTTTTGGACTATAAGATGCACTGGACCATAAGACGCACCCAGTTTTTAGGGCAGGAAAACCAGAAAAAAAGATTAAATAAGTTTACACATCAATAGGGTTAATGCAATTAATTCAATAAATGCAATATTCAATTCAGCCAGTAGATGTCACTAGCAGCAGTACACCTTCAGCAGAACACGTCATACTTCAGACTGATCTGCAGGAGGAAGGGGGCCGGGCTGTCTCTCTCCTCTCAGTCTTTGCCGATGTTGCAGTTACTGTGTCCGTGGGAGCTGCAGAGTGATTGCAGTTCCCACGGACACGAGAGAGATATAGAAGATTAGCTCTGCTGGCATAGGCAAATACACAGTTCCAATGGGAGAGCCGGACATCGCCGGCATCTCTCCACTGACAGTTCCTCTAGCTCCCTGGCTAATCTCAGTGCCAGGAGAGCTGGCGAGAAGCCAAGGTGCGACCACCGGCGGCTGAGTGGTCGGGCATTCGGACCATAAGATGCAGGCATTTCCCCCCCAATTTTGGGGGTGAAAAAGTGCGTCTTATGGTCCAAAAATACAGTACATATCAAACAATTCATAGAGGCTGCCTGCGCCTGCAGGGAGCCCATCAGACACCTGGACAAGTAAGTGGCACCCTGACTGGGACTTTCTTAACCAGTGTACCTGTGTTCAATCACATCGGACCCTATACTACATAGTTGTTGGTAGATCTAAGGGATATCTGACAGAGAGATCTAAAGTTGTATGGCCAGCTTAAGTGACCTTTGGATACAGATTTGACCTACAAGCACCCTGCTGTGCATTCAAAACAAAATTCCAGAGAAAGACATGTAAAGAAAATGTACACTAACCTTTTCCACATTTAGGTCAAAGCTGGTGGAAGTAAACTCTGTGAAGCCCAACATCGCCAACTTCGGAAGATCGTTACTAGGCGGCTACTGTGCGACTTACGTACCCGACTTTGTTCTGCAAGGAATAGCAAGTGAAGAGAAATTGAGGCAATGCCTAATGTCGGATTTGTCACATGCTGTACAGGTATGGAGACATTTATTGTGTAAAATGCAGCAAACATCACTGATTATGTATGATCCTAATCTGTCATATGTATCTCATCTTTTGTCTGTAGCATCCAGTTTTGGATGAGCCCATTGCAGAGGCTGTCTGCATTATCGCAGATGTGGATAAGTGGTCTGTACAAGTTGCCAGTAGCCAGAGGAGGACGACCGATAATAAGCTAGGCAAGGAGGTGCTGGTATCCAGCCTGGTCTCCAGCCTGCTTCATTCCACTCTGCAGCTTTACAAACATAATCTGTCTGCAAATTTTGTAAGTACACGTTCCATCTTCTGTGTGATAGTATTAACTGTTATTAACTTTATACTGCCTACTCTTTATAATCCCCTCAGTCCCATAGCCCCCCCCCCCCCTTCATGTCTCAAGGTATGTCACTTTGGTTGGAGATGGGTCAGTCTTATACCTACACTTTGCTGTGCATTCAGCATTTAAGATATTGTTACCCCTAAGGGAAATCCGCATTCGAGAGCAAAAGGGGCATTTTCCCCAAGATTGCCCCACCCACTTTGTGACGTAGCGCTAAGACAAGACATCTTGCAGTCACAAAGGCACCTGATACATCTATCCCAAGTGCCCTAGTGGCTGTATGACGTTGCAGCCACCCAGATATAGTCCTGTGGTGTTGTGAGATTGATGAATGCAGTGCTGGGAGAGAGACGATGAGTATCCCTCTCCCAGCCAACCACTTTAAGACGGTTACTGACCTCTTTAGCAGCTTGTGATATGAAGCAATTCATTCTTAACGATCCTCTAAGATGACAATAGAGACTCCAGTTTTCAGATTAGAAACATATTCTACCAGTTTACATTTATAGGCTGACACCCTGCCAAGGTTCTGCGGTCTTAGAAAGCAATCTCTGCTGTAGAGGCGCTGAGCTGCACAAAGCTTAGACCAACAGTCGTGAAAGCATTTACTTAGTACATTATTGTGCACAGTCAGGGCACAGGTGGTTTTTTGTTTGTTTGTTATTTTTTAAGGACTTAAGGCTTGGGACTTGATAAAGGGTAATTTTAGACCCCCCCCCCCCCCCCACCGCAAACAAGGGAAGTGATAATATTTGCACAGCAATAGCATAGAAGCTATTAACCTCCCTAGCGCACTGCTGAGGTCCAGATTTCTGTACCAGAAGCGCACCATAGACTCTAATGGAATTTTTTTGTGTTGTAGGCTTCTAACTTCCAAAAATCTGTCCATACAAGGGTCTAATAGACATCCTGACTACAATGATGTTTGAAACACACAATTATTATAAAAAAAGGACATATAAAATTTATAATTTGAATGCTTAAATCTCTTGAATACTTATTTGGTATGAAAGATTTCAAAACAGTATTTGTTTGTTTATAATAACATTTTTATTTTGTTTTAGTTTTGAATTGTATTGGATACAGTTATCACTGTATCTAATACCATGGCATTTGGCAACCCTCTGAAAGGGTTAACTTCAAAGATCACATCTGGAATGACAATGGGGGTGATATTCCAGGTATGCTCTTTGAAGATATCCCAAATTGCATATGAATATCACAATTTGCACATGAATGTCCCGCGCCCCGGGGGGGGGGCAGGGGCCGCAGGACATTCATATGCAAATTAGGCTGGTAGAGAGGTGACACAGCCGGCTTGCTTCAGATCCCGGGACAGCACAGAGCAGAATGTGCAGCTGCGAGGATCTGAGCTTAGCTGGACGGCACTATCTCGTCAGCTGCAATACTGCATAAGCAAGTGCAGGACGAGATGGTGCCATCAGAGGCGCTAGGGAGGTTAAATAAAGAGTCTGTGGTGCCTTGTGTAATGGAAACCTATGCTCAAAAGTATTTTCTGTGCTCTCTTTGTCACTAGTGTATCATGCATCTGGAGGACCGGCTACAAGAGCTTTACTTCAAGAGTCGGATGTTGTCTGAATACCTAAAGGGACAAACGAGAGTTCACGTGAAGGAGTTAAGCTTGGTGCTAGGGTAAGATTCTCTAGAGATATCCCATCAATAATACCTGGGCCAGCAAGAACAATGAGTATCTGAAGCATTCATATTGCATCCAGATCTGTCAGGTTTTTCCAAAAGGTGGTATAGAGGTCATGACCATGCTAAATCAAGTGTAGTGGGCTGGATAAAGGAGAGATCACCATGCCATTATCATAAGCCCCCCATACACACTGTGATCCTCTCTCACTTCTGGAGGGATGACTGCAGTGTGATGTCATCACGCAGCAGCCAGTCGCTCAGAGGATCGGCAGGCTCCCCTTGTGTGCCAGGCATTAGTTTGGATGGGGTTGCCGGTCCCCATCCAAAGTAATGTGATCGACCAGGGAAAAATGGGCATGTACGTTCCCTGGCCGATCAAGATTTTTGCCCACATGGATCGGTAGCTCCACGTAAGCACCCGCCATTCATTAGCAGATTGCAGGTGTATGGGGGGCATTATTAGTCAGACAATAGTGAAATCCTTGAGTTTAATATAAGAATAAAGTTAATTTTATCAATAAGTAATGCAAATTGAGTACACAAAAAGATCACTTTTTGCCTTATAAACAGCACCAGGTTTTATAGATGCAAGTCTTGCGCATAGCTTTTGAAGAAAATCTGTAGCTTGGGTGTTCAAAACTAAACACAGATATTCTATAAGTCCTTCTGTCCAAATTATTATACAACTTATTCAATACAAGGCACTCTTAGGCTATGTTTCCACTGCTTCAAAATGAATGTGTTTACAGTGCATTTTTTTTTAATCCATTGACATTTAATGTAATTGTTTCCATGTTGCTTTGTTTGTTGCATATTTTTAAATGCAGGGCACTGCAATGGCGTACAAACACAACATGGATGGGTTAACACATCCATAGGGAATACATTGGGTGCATCAAAATAGATGGGTATGCGTTTTTGATGCATCTACAATGCATTATCCCTCTTCTACTTGCTCCCTATGTATGTTGGTAATTATTCTAACATCCCAATAAAAATTTGTAAAGAAGGCGGCAGGAGATTCAAATGTTAATTGCACGAGAACAGTTTTCTATGGAGAACACTGTTTCAGTGTGATTCCCATATGCGGCCTTTGAGGTTAAACCTCTCTCCTGGTGTGTTCATCACATCAGAGGAGAGAGGGTGCCAAAGGGAATTGTACAGGATACAGTGATGACCACATCCAATACAATTCAAAGTGGGAAAAAAAACACAAAACACATTTCCAATTGTAATAAAAATGTTATAATAAACAAAACATAAATATATACCGTTTTGAAAAATGTTATACAAAATAAGTATTTTAGAGATTTTATCATTCAGATGATACCCTTTTATTCTTTAACATGTACATTTTTACATTATTATAGTCAGGATGTCTACTAGACCCTTGCACTGACATATTTTGGGAAGTTACAGGCCTACAATATAAAAAAAATCCATTAGAGCCTATGGTGCGCTTTTGGTACAGAAATCTGAACCTCAGCAGAGCTTGTATGGATTACAAGGCATTTATGTACATCCAATATCCATCAATGATCATCCAGTATATAAGTTGGTGCTGTTATTAGTTTTGTCTCAAACACAATTGTACACAGTAACCATAATAGCTTAATATTTGCTTGCAGGGTTATGTTTGGTGATTTAGGATTAGGATGGGGCATTGAAGTTATTTTTAATACTATACTATATACTATGCAACAGTCACAGCAAATGCGAGTAAAGATTGTCTGTTTTTTGCTTTTAGAATCGAATCAAGTGATCTTCCGTTGCTTGCCGCCATCGCCAGCACCCACTCTCCATACGTTGCTCAGATTCTTCTGTAATAGAGGATGCATCACATGGACTGAACTGACTGAAATCCCATGAAAGGACATTATACCAGAATCTGGTGACAACGACTGAGCAGACATTGGGATGTCAGATCCTGAACATAATGAGGGAGAAGGCTCTGTATATCTGAGAGTCATACTAATAAAGAGTATTGAAGACTGTTGAGCAGAACAGAAATCACAAGAGGAAATTCTACTCATTTTCAGAGTAATCTTTTTACAGCAACATTTCAGACTTCTTTTCCTAATTCTGAAGGTTATGGAAACTTTTTTCTTTTTTTGCGGGGGGGGGGGGGGGGGGGGGGGGTTGTATTGATATTTTGTAAATAGATGAATTGAACAAATGTTGTGGATGACTTTAAATGTTTGCTTTTTTTTAAAAATAACAAAACATCTAAAAATCATGAATTCATTCAGAGGTCTTCTAGAAGAGCAACGCTTTATCTGTATTTTTATCTAACAACTGATGAGATGTAAAAGGGGGCTCATAGGCATTTGAAATAGCACCTACTAGTTACTTATCAGACACTTTGAATTGACTCTGCTGTGCTTTATGAAAACATTAAAAGAGCAATAAAATGTACTACAGCCAATCAGAAAGGACATCTAAAAACGTGTTATTGTTCCCATAGGCTACAGCAATATGTTTTCATTCTTTGTAAAGCAGTAGGAGGCTTTCACGTTACAATGTGATTTCTGGCCAGTAATGGAAGGGCTAGTGGTTACGCTACCAGGCCGCTAACCACGCCTGTTACCCATGAAAGTATTCAGTGCACTGCACTTGCATCTCCCATACAGGTGTATGAGAGACTCTTGCACTATTTCAGTAATGTGTGGCAAGCACGGGGCTAGTGTGAAGGGTACACAGGTTTCTTATGGAAATCTGTGTACCTTGCATTAACGCTGGCTATGCTGCAATGCGCTACTATACCGCCTACTAAGTGAAGGTCCTAAATGTTGTGGTTGCAGCAGATTGTTTAGATTATAACTCCACACTACAAAACTAGAACAGTTAGGGATTGTGTCCACTCTGCGTATTCTTAGTGGCACGCCTGTGGTGCTGTTCTGAGGCTGCCGTGTCTTCAGAGACACCTCTATTGAGGATCGATGGAGGTGTCTCCAAGACACAAGAAAACTGCACCGAAGCTGTTTGGGTGCTAATGTTCTGTGTCTTTCTCCTGTTGCTTTCTGTCCACAAGCAAATGTGCCGGCGAGGACATATGCCCTTAAGGAGAGACCGTTGCCCTGGTAAAGTCTCCAAAAAGGTTGTTTTGTTCCGGATTTGTCCTCCAACCCTCATTCAGCTTCAGTGGTGGCAACTGTCAAAATTTGGTCATGTGATATCACAATAGGCTTGGGTCTGGTCTTGGGCCAGATCAATGTCATTTGAGGTTATTCATGTTTTTTTCAATCCAGAAACCTCCAGAGCTCCAGTGGTTTGGAAGGTGGCTCAGTGAGTTCAGTCTTTCAATTTTGCTTTAAATAGAAAGCCACCATTTTTGTGGGTAGTATGAACAGTTAAATAAGACGGCATCCATTTTACAACTCCTATTCTAATGCATCAATGTACCATAAAAATACAGGACATTTATTAAGCACATCAATGTGGAACCTTACATTTCAACCACCTTTTTTCACCTCTCATTTTACCCTCTTTTATTTTAACTGAGGGGGGGGGGGTGTTAAATGCATTATTCATCTAATGGAGGTGATCTAGTTATGCAATTCTATAGTTCCGGCACACTTGCCAGGCAGATTCCCCACTGCTCGCAGGCAGTTTGGCGCACATGCGTACTATTCATGCAGCAGGAGTAAAGATGTGGAAAATCAGCACCTGAAGCAGCTTTGGGCACTATTTTCTTGTGTTTTGGAGACACCATTGTAGTTCAATGGAGGTGTCTCCGGCTTTTAAGACGCGGCAGCTCGCAGAGAGTATGCAGAGTGGACGCTGTCCCATTCATTCATGACATGAAGTGTCCTCTCTGCGTCTGGACACAATCCCGTAAGGCCGCCACACACACACCGAGCGTCGGCTGATTTTGCTGCCGACCGATGTGAGTGCGCGCTCGCGGCCATCAGTCGTCAGCAAAATCGTCTGTCGATTGGAGGTGCCCACATGGGGCGACAGGGAAAGCTCGGTCTGCCAGAGAACAAACATATCTGATAATCTCTGGCCAATGCCATTAGTTTCAATGGAGACTTGCACCTTTATTGTATTCGATCATAACCTCACCTTAAAAGGTAGATAATATTACACAAGTGGTCCTAGATATGTGTATGAGAGATAAGAGATAAACTCCCAGCCTAAAATATGCAGATCAGGAAAGTTGGAGAAAGTCTGACATCCTTATCTACATACATTTTGCAGGTCATTGACCAAATACTGAAACAAAAGGTTATCATGACTGGCATGCAACAAATATTTAGATTCTTCATGATTGGTCACCTTAAACTTCCGTTTCTTAATTAATTCGGTAGATTGATAATAGCCCCACTGCTTTCCTAAAGTTTTATAAAAAATTGTTCATTTGGAAATATTTATCCTGCATAACTTTCATAACATAATGTCAGACTGAATCTCTTCTTTTTTTCTTATTCCATGTCAATTTTATCTTGTTGGTATTACTGAAACCATTTTAAACATAGCATAAGTCATATGGCAAGAATGTTTAATGTTTCCAAGTTAAGCTTCATTTTATTGCTGCTAAGTTTATTATTCTGTATTTTCTTTTTGATAAACACTTATATAGAATCAGATCGATAAAGCGGAACATGGTCTTAAGCACGGTAGCAGCTTTGGACCTACAATTGTCAGTGAGAAGTCTTTCAAATGGTATAGCAAAATGTGAAGGGTGTAACATGCCCCCTGTACAGACCCTTGCACATAATCTGACTTTGTATTCAAACGTATTGTTACTAATTGAAATATTTCTTTTCATGACAGATGCTGAATACTTCATATTTTAACTTGTAATATTTTAGCCATACAAGCAAAAATGTATTTTTTATTACCAACCAATACGCTCTTATTGGTTGTCATATGAGTTAAGACGCTGAATGCCAGTCTAGAAGGGAATACCTCAAAAGAGGTAACATTGCTGGCAACACAGCATACGCAGAAATCAAATCTGATAAAAGCTTTTGTATAAATAACTGAACACAACTTTGTATATATTCATTCCCAAAAGGAGGAAAAAAGCCTAATTTGCTAATCAAAATAGTTGAGAATGTTTGCGGTGTAGGTGCCATTCGTCTCTTTTCGTCTCTTTTTAAATCTGTGTTTATATAAATAAGCCATGTGGACTTCGCCAGCTGTCATTACCCTCTCACAATAGCTTCTACATAGATGCTCCTGGTTTCTTCTCTGACGAATAACATGCTTCAGGTTTATCCATCAAAAAAAAATCATCTTTTAATTATTTAACCTTGTGGTCGTTCTGCCTGACATATCTCCGTTTGAGTTTCATTGATTATGAAACTCAACCTGAGATAACTGGGCAGACTCACCTGTCCGCCAGATATTGCTGGGCATTCTCTGGATTGGCATACATGCCAGGGGGTATGCAGGGCCATAGACCTCCATGTTAATGTAAGGGCATCACTTTTTCCCAGCACAATTCTGGCATCACTGGTGATGCCGGAATCATGCTCAGGACCTCCTTAAAGTAACAAAAAACTTGCCATGTGTGCAGCACTCAGGAGGTTAATATGATTGCACTTTCTCGTGTAGCTAACTAAAAATATATATTCCTTTATCGCAGTGGTTCCCAAACTGGGGGGCTGGTCCTCATTCTAAACCTGTGTTTGAATAGGGAGGGGGGGGGGGGCTTGATAATGCTCCTAAATAGAAAAGGGGGCCCTGCAAGGAAAGTTTGGCAACCACTGCTTTATCGTTCAGCAAATTAGATTTTCCTTGTAACAATGTTAAAGGTAAAATTCATCTAAAAGCTAAATACACAAATTTAACTAAAGCTAGCCATACACGGGGCGGTTTAGCATTCGATTCCTGAACGAGTGATCACCATGCATGCTTACAAGAATCGGCCAGGGAACGATTGGCAAATGCGTTGTGTGATCGCTCAGCCCTTAGTTGCATCACCACGTGGCCATCGATCGCACAGGATCGCCACGTGTATGGCCAGCTTAAGGCCTTCTAAGCCTAATGAGCTCATCTCCTATTATGTACTTTCCTTCAGCATGTTGAGCACTGAAACATAACACTGCTTCATCCTCTCTAAAGTCCCCCATACACCTTTAGATCATTCCATACAATCTCCATTAGATCTACCAACAACTATGTAGTGCTGGGTCCTCCCTAATAGACTACATAGTGATTGGGAGGATTAGAAAGGTCCTCCTATCACATGGTTTTGGTCGAAGAAAATTTGATTGTACAGAAATTGTATGGTAAGATTGTAAGGTGTATGGGGGCCTTATGGCTGAGCTCTGCTGTACAGAGACTGAAGAACGCCAACATGGGGTCAAATGTGTGTACTGCAATCAGTTGTGTATTTTCTACCTTCCTTTAGTTCAGCTAGAACAGTAAATGATCTTTCTGTATGTGCTGTAGTTTCCTACCCCAGTCCAAAATCATACTGATAAGGGTATTCCTACCTAGAATGGTCCCACTTCGTGTGTAGGATTAAATTATAAGCTCCTATGACAAGTTCTGGAACAATGCGAAGTAAACTTCACTATACAAGTAAAGCTGGCCATAGACGTCTCAATGCCGGGACAATTTCTTGGCAGATTGACCACGCACGGCTGGTCGTGTCGAGAAATGGCTGTGCACCCTTTGTGTGCTGCATTCACTTTGGATGGGGACATTGTCCTTTGTGGCCGATTTTCGATTCGGACGCAGTGGTCTATCTGTAGCAAAATCGTCCTGGCATCGAGCCGTCTATGGCCAGCTTAAACTATACAATGACCAGTACACACAGTAATGTGAAGGACGTTTGGACCAGACAACAGCTGTTCTAGAACTACAACCAGCATGGCCACCAGGGTGCCGATTGGTCACAATATTTGTTAAAAGCCAAACACTTTAAATGTATAAAATGAAGTGCTTTCGTACCTGTACTTGGTGCATATTTGCAGAATGATTTAACTCTTTGAACACCAGCAAAACAGAAATAATGCAAACCGCTATTCAATTGCCTAGAATCAGACAGAGGTGCTTTAATGTAACATTTTTACCTGAAATATCTGAGACTATTTGTGCTCGTCGTTTTCCTTTTTTTCCTATTCCTAATTAAGAAAACACCACAATTAACTTGTTTTGGGAAATGAAGTACATGTAGTGCATACTGCCAGTGTTTTCTCCTTCATTAGTACCTACACACGTCTGCTGTTGACCAAAAGTTTGGTAATAATCTTCTCATTGACGTCTTAACTACCTGGCAGCAAACTTTAGCTCATCCTTTGTATGTGTGTGTGTGTGTGTGTGTGTGATATATGCGCTCCTTGGGGTTGCTGTAAAATGGTGTTCTTTATTTCTTTGCTTAAATTATTTAGATGAATCATGTGCATAATGTACAGAGCGGTCTTCCTGTTTTTGTAAATATTTTCCATAATAAGCATTGTATTATATTAACTGTACCCAATTTTCTGGGCAATTTTTGTGCAATAAATCTGGTCTTGTCAATAGGTTTGGGTTTGGTATTTTTCTTAATGAAATCTTCATATTTAACATGATAAGTATTTCAGGGACAAGCTGGTGGTGGCGCCTGAAAATGCACTTTGGTCTAAAACAGTGGTGGCCAACTAGATTGATATGGAGAGCCACAAGTGCGGCCCTCAGCATCAACAAAGGGCCGCACATATCATTTTCAATCTATACTGACTTGTATAAGTATTTTATAATGAAGAAATGACAGCAGGTATAGCTAGAAGAGATTTTTAAATAACACTTAAACTATACTTCAAGCATTAGGTAACACTAGTGTGGTAATTCATATTTTGTGTCATATACATTGTTAAAGGTTACGTGCCTCATAGATATCATTAAAGCCACTGATGATATCTATGGGGCACATAACCTTTGACCTCAGGTTATGTGCCACAATATGTATTATAAAATCACCCCCCGTTTATTGGTGGTATAGTAGGAACACTCACCAGTCTGCTGATCCCCCGCCAACACTAAAGGAGAGGCAAGGGACTTGCTCAGGCGCCATCTGGGTCGCTAATTGGATTTTACATATGCCTATCACGTACATTTATCGCCTCTCCTCCTCTTCCTGCTCTAAGAAGTTCACGGACGAGAACCTGTCAGCAGGAGATCAGCAGACAGGCAATGCCCTATGCAATAACAGTTAGGTTTTGGGGGCTGCAGGTTGAGGATTGAGGGGGGGGCCGCCAAAGAATTACAAAAGGGCCGCAGGTTGGGCACCTAGGGTCTAAAAGGTAAAACCTATTGTCACTCATTTTATATCACGGTCACTGAATGCAGAATTTTAGGGGCCTGAACTGGAGATCTGAAGATAAAAACATTGGTACTTATTGGACCTGGTGAGTGTTGAAGCCAAACCTGTCGACTATCCCATTTTGGGCGTGTAAGTCATGTTTTTCATGTGACTTTCCCGGCCAAATCCCTATTTCTATAAATCCTGGTCTTCTCCTGGAATTTTGAAATCAGGGTAATTAACCTCCCTAGCGATATGCCCGAACCCAGTTCGGGCAAAGGGGCGCTGCAACTATCGATACGCCCGAACTGGGTTCGGGCACATCGTGGGAGCTCACCTACTCCGCCGCCGCCATCTTCCTCGTCCATCTCCGTCTTCTTCCGGGTCCCCGAGTGACGTCACGGACGTTTTTTCATTTGTTTTTATTTTGATTGGATTGGATAAATGTTTTATCCGATCCAAATCAAAAGAAAAGAAAACAAGTGTAAACTTCTAAAAAAAAAATATATATTTTTTTTTTCCCCCCAATTTTTTTTTTCTGTACCTCTAAAGCCGGCCATAGCACTTTATTCTGTGGACGATTTTGCGAATGATCACCATGCACATTCGGGGTAATCGCAAAATAAACGCGCCCACCTGGAGCAAGTACTGGCGCAGTCTGATCGTGAATCAAACTGCGCCCGTGCCGGAATCAGGCGCAACTGCTGGCTCTCTGTGTGCCTGAAGCATTTCTACAAAGCTGCAGGCACACAGAGCCTTTCCGCCCCCATCGGCGTCATCGGTGAGCGGAAAGGTAAAACACTGTATCACTTTTGGTACAGAAATCTGCACCTCAGTGAACCGCCAGGGAGGTTAAGGAGGAAGGGGGAAATACTCTGCCTTCTATGTTTCCACCCCTTTACATTATCAGCACAAGCGGTATGGGAACTTAGGAAGGAGAGAGAGAGTAGAATCATTCACAAAATATTGCGAATTTGAATATTGCCTGTGCCGCTCATCACTAATCTCAAGTGAATATACAGAATGTTCCAGCAAAGTAGGCAGACCTGGACCATGTAGTATTTATGCTATATTCCTCCAGCTAAAAGGCCAGTGCTAGGAGGAAGGTCTTGGCTGCAGCAGAGTGTGCAGCGCTGATATTAGGACTATGAGGCTTTGTTTCAATTGCGTTGGGACCCCTCCGCTAAGCGTACACGCTTAGCGGGAGGTCCCAACGTAACAGATAGACTTTTCTGCTCGGCGGACGGGTCTGTCTTCATTGCGCGATCCGCCGGTGTAAGGCTGAACGTAGTCGAGTACGTTCAGCCTTTACACCGGCGGATGTGTGAACAGAGTCTATGGGATATGTCGGGACCCCTGCTAAGCGTATACGCTTAGCGTAGGGGTCCCGACGTACAATAGAAACAAGCACTAAGACCCAGGGCCACTTTCCAACGGATAGTCTTATAGCCTGAAAAATACGGTAAATTGGTGTCCTATAGCACAAGGATTTTGTTTCTATAAAATCTTCCAGGAGGGTATGGTTCCATGCCCCTCCTAGTCCTTTAAAATATACAATGTCATCTGGTATTAAAAGGTGGCTTCATGCCATTAGAAACTGTTGTGTTCAGACAGCCTTGGGGAGTACCCCAGTCTAACAAACTAGTAAAAAATGGGGACTAAACAAGTTAGCATCAGATTTCAGTCTAGAGTCCACCAATATAAGATGTCTCTTAAGTCCTCAACACACGCACCAAGCAAAATCGTCCCCCGATCAGAGATGCCCACATGGGGCGACAGATCCCTGTCACCCCAAAGCTCTGTCGGCCAGAGAACGGACATGTCCGATAATCTCTGGCCGATGCTGTTAGTTTCTAATGGAGACCAGCGTCCCCATTAAAACTAATGGCCGGCACACAAAGGGTGCCAGTCGATGCTGTGAGCTACGGAGTGCAGCGTGATGACGCCATCACGCTGCACTCCATCGCTGATCTGATGGCCCCACTCAGTACGTGTGTGTGGGGGGCCATTAATAAGAATCTCTTAGGCAAGGAACCTTGCTATAAAGGACACAACTTCTGCAATGCAACCAGAGAAAACTTAAAAGTATTAATTTGGGGAATTGTAAACTTCATCTTCCACATGCAAAAGGTAAAACAAGCTCAAAATCAAAGCTGGAATTCTGACAGAAAAAGAAGTTATAATAGGCATGTGTTTATAAGCATTGCAGCTGGAAATACCATTTAAGGCCTTGTGTTCACTGCACTTAAATACCTGCGATGGACACCCATATCCTATACGGGTTCAATTCAATTAAATCAAGACTTACAAGAGTACTACGTTGCCCCCAAAAACGTTTGGACTCTAAATTTTGTTTGTATAGAAACATCCGTAGTACAGGGCATCCAGTCTGTTCATGCACCACCACTAGTTGGCCACTAGAGGGCATCAGTTAACTTGTAACAATGCTGAAATAAGGAATTCTAATAGATGATGAATTAGATACACAATCAATAATCTGGTTCCCAAAATCGTACTGATTGTGTTTTTAATTTCCCATTTTGCAATGACTAAGCAGTAATTTACAAATAACAATTGGCACATTCACTCTGGATTCTCCGTTCTATAAATTCATTTGGTATAGACAACATGAGAAACCAGCTTATGAGAAATTTGGTTTCAGGTTGGTAGATTTACGCCTACATTAAAAGTGTGTTTGAGCAGAAGCATGTTTGAACGCATTATGAATAACTCAGGATGTAGAAGAATGTTATTCCTATCCTTGCAATTAACATATACCTTATGGTCTACTAATTATTGGTGATATATGTATATGTGTAACTCAATGCGGTTATTAAAACCTATACTCACCTAATGTACTCCAGCCAATGCACACATTATACATACAGATTGTAAAGAAAAACCTTAATCATGATTGTCCTCCACACTGATGCAGTACGATCTCCGCACAGTAAAAGCAGTACCCGAACTTTGGCCGTCACTAATATATAGCAAATATTAAAAGATTGAAATTTGGACAGCTGGTAGTCTCAGGGGTTAGTTACTAAGCCAGAACATTTCAGGTGTTCAAACATGTTGTACTGTGAGAGATACATGTGACCCAAAGCCAACTGGTGACCTGTGGGTGGAGCTAATCGGAGGACCAATCAGGAACCGGGAGGTCCATCTGCAGCAGAACCTACCATATTGGAAGCTGATGCAGAGGACAGTGAGGAATACTGCACTTATTAAATCCATGCCACATATGGGTAGAGATGGTCGAATTGTTCGACTTGCTAACTTTGTGAGCTGATTACAAAGTCTCCGAAAATGAGATCATAACCAAAATTGCTGGAGATGTAGAGAAGGGTTGTGGGAACATTTGAAAAAAATTTTTTTTTGCTCTAGCACATGTAGTTTTTGCATAAATAAAGTTCAAAATCAAAGTTGAAATTTCAATTTCAAATTTTGACTTGAATTTGAACTTCATTTATGCAAAAACTATTTGCGTTAGAGAATTTTTTTTTTTTGTAGGGTAACCTAAACCCTTCTCTACATATCCAGCAAGGTTGGCTAGGGGCTTGTTAGGGGCTTTACAATTAACTCAAAATCTTTGAAATTTTTAAATTTGACCATCTCTACATATGAGGTAAGTAGCAAACAGCATCTCCTGGTACTCATCGGAGTAGCTCACCATCAAAGTTATGTGCACCCCGTATATATACACTTACAATACGTTCAGAAATATTTGGACAGAGACAGCTATTTTGTCATTATAGCTACGTACATTAACACAATGAAACAACTCAGATACAGAAAGTTACCCCAGAGTTAATTAGGCAAATAAAAGCAATATTCCTGAATGGCTAAGTAAGTCACCTGATTTGAGCCCAATTGAGCTGCATTTCACTTGTTGGAGAACAAACTCTGTCACACTGAAAGACCCCTAAACACCCAGCAACTTGAGGTAGCCGTACACAGCATTTTCACCCAATTTTTCGTCCGCTCGACCACTGTGAGCTCTCCAGCCAATCGCTGTGCCGAAAATCACGTCGGCCAATCTGGAGAGATCGACCAGTAATCTCCCACATGTTAGATCACACAGTGATCCGACATGCCTGTAAATTCCCAGCCGATCCCATTGCTTTGAATTGCCTTGCCTATGGCTACCATTAACCGCTGCAGTAAAGGCCCTGGCAGAAGGAAACCCAACATCTGGTGATGTCCCTGAGTACAAGTCTCAGGCTGTCATTACCAGCAAGGGGTTTTCCATACCAGCATTTTATTGTATCGAATTTGTCCAATTACTTCAGAGACCCTGAAATTAAGTGATTGTGTAAACAAAAAGTCTTCAGTGCCTCACATGTCTATAAGCCCCACATGTAGTGCCGGGTCCTCCCTGATACATAGTGATTGGAAGGTTTAAAAAGGTCCTCATATTACATGGTTTTGGTAGAACAAAATTGGTTGTACAGAAATTGTATGGTAAGATTGTAAGGTGTATGGGGGTGGGGGGGGGGGCTGTCAGACCTGTCAACCTTCCCGTTTTGGCCGGTAAAGTCAGGTTTTTATGTGGCTTTTCCGGCCAAATCCAGATTTCAAGAAATCCCGGATTTTTTCCAGGATTCTTGAAATCATGCTGAGTGGGGACTCTCCTTGCTAATGTCCCACCCCACACATTATCAGCACAAGGGTGGGACATCAGCAGGGAGAGTAACGCCCTCTCCCTGCTAGATCAACCAAAAGGCCGCCGAACGCCGCAAGTGACGTCACTTGTGGAACGTGGAAGAACCACGATCCATATACCGGAAGTGACTTCACTGACATCACTTTCTGTACGCCCCCCGGTTTTTTCATTTCCAAACTTGACAAGTATAGGGGGGTGGTAAAGCCATCTTTTTTATTCAACCCCCTGAATTAAAGCTGAAAGTCTACAGATATACTGCATATAAGTTTTTTTTACCTGCATTCAGGTAATGTACAGAACTAAAATGAAATAAAAAAAAAAAAAGCTGTCCCTTGTCAAATATATATATTTTTATTTTCGTTTGTGTTTCTTCTAGAAACCTGTCTGCCTGGCAGCAAGAGAATGTGTCTGCAAGAAGTCCTGGAGATCACATGGACCTTACAGGAATTTTAATTCACATATATTTCACTTTCAGGCCATCAAAGCCATTCTGAAGCAGTTTAACCTCCCTAGCGGTTGAGACGAGTCCAGCTCGTCCAGTGCTGACATGCTGAAAGAGCGCCACGATGTGTGTATTTGATGTCCTGTTTTGTTGTGTAACATTTCATGAATGCTTTTGGGTTGAACAATCATTTCTGTTGTTCTTTACTAAATCCTTCAGTAAGAACTTTCAATTATGCTTTATATGAAATGGAACATCACCAAGTCCAGTACTTGAGGACTTTGGTGCTAGCTGAAAATACAATAACCCCAACTCAATGAACCCGGCATCCTCCCCCCCCGCGTGCTGGACTAGGTCAGTGCTGCCAGAGCGTGAAGCCCGGGTGGGGGGTGGGGGTGGTGGTTTGCTACCTCGTGAATTCAGCTGTTTTGGCGAGGGAGAGGGAGAGGGTAAGGGATCAGGAGATACGCTTCCTTTAGCTCACCAGACGCGCTGCGGTGGAGATGGAGAGGGAGGAGAGGGAGGGATCATGGAGCTATATCTTCATTTCTTCACTCCAGAAGCGCGTAGGCGAGTGGAGAGGGAGGGATTGTGGGATAGGAGTCTACATCCTCAGTTCCTTCAGCAAGAAGCGCGTATGCGGTTCGAGTGGAGAGGGAGGCTGGGATTCAGCGCTAATCTTCCTCTCACATGAAGCGCTTTTGTCTGCGAGTGGATAGAGGGAGGAGGGGATCAGATTAGCTGACACTCTCACATAAACGACCCAACCTTGCATAAGGCAGATTGTGGGGGGGGGAGGGAGCTTTGAATGAGAAGCCTGCTGCTGAGTAATCTCTTTCATCTTACATCTTGATGCATTCGAGAGGATTCAAGTCACAGTAGTGATTGATGCGCTGTGGTAGTGTCACGGCCGGCTTGAGGCTTCTTCTCTCATTTGTTCATGAAACTTCTAGCGCGCTTTTGCTCCGGTGGGCTGTGACGTAATCTAGTCTAGCGCCGCCGCCGGGGGGGGGAGGCAGAGGATCTTATTTCCTTTGCAGGAATGGACTAAGAGTCCATGGTTATGATCGTA
>CM070034.1:31337633-31351125 GCA_036250615.1 Ptychadena robeensis | reverse complement strand
ATATATCACTGCTATGTAATGCCGGGTCCTCCCTGATAGAATACATAGTGAGTGGAAGGTTTAGAAAGCTCCTCATATTTCATGGTTTTTGGTAGAAGAAAAGTTGATTGTACAGAAATTGTATGGTAAGATTGTAAAGTGTATGGGGAGCTTTAGTCATGTGATACCACAGAGCAACAGTGTAACTAGACCTTAAATTTTTAAGTGTATGTAAACCCAATACCAAATTGTAAGCAACATTTTTTGAGCAGACCTTTTGGAGATAAATACATATTTTGCCTTGTTAATAAGGTAATAATAATGAAAAGTATGTGTTTATTTAACCAAATCTTATTTTACTGTCTCAAAAGCGTTACTTAATTTTGAAAATAAATAGCTGCTGGTTTTGCATTCACGATCCTATTATTCATATCATTCACTTATTATACAATGCTCAGTAAGCTGATTAATTTTCAACGTAATTTCCACTTTTAATTCAAAGCTAAGTGTGATAATAAGAAACCTCGTGCCGGATGAAGTTTATTCATTCGCTTGCTTTGTTGCAATGTAATGTGAGTAAATTGATTTTTTCAGTTTGTCAGTAATCCAATAATACCACTGAATAACAAATGCACAACGCTCTATCAAGTGTACGGAACTTTTACAGAAACAAAATCACTGTACGCATAGATAAGTTTAATAATGTTGTTGCTGTAAAATCTGCTCATATTCCCAATTTTAATATTAACATAAACTTTTGGGTGATCTCTAGGAAGCAATGCTAATACTTAAAGCGCACCTAAACCCACCAGACAAACTTTTCCCCCTAGCTAGCCAACTCCACATTATTGGAGCAATATGTAAATAAAAAATTGTTATCTGTGAGGAAAAATCTGTATATCCCCCCCCCCCCTCCGACCCCTCCTTCTCATCTCACTGGGGCCTTGGCGCTCAGTCTCAGTGACTTCTTTCTGCAGCTATTCAGGATTTTTTTCCTGCTTTTACTTTTTTTGTCACACATTGTATCTGGCGGCCCCCGGTGGGCGCCGGTGGTATTGCAGCCTTAACTCATTCAAGACTTGAAGCTATCACAATCTAAAATGGCGGCTCACACAGACATCAGCAGGATAACTATTAAATCTTTTTTTTTAATCTTTTTTTTTTTTTTTTTGGAGTTTAGGTGTTCTTTAAAGCAAACTATACTATACCTAACCCATAGTCAAAGCCCATTTATATGTGCAATCTGAAGAAAAACCTGTAATCAATATACCCCAATTATCCTCCTACCCTCCTATGACATGTGGTGGCGGTGGCATCTCCTCTTCTACCAGATGCAGAGTGACTTGGGAAGGGAGATGTCACTGCCTTCATGATACGCTAGTCTAGGTCTCTGATTGAAAATACTTATCCAGATTCATTTAGTTTGTGGAACCATAGTCTGACATATAAAAGGAAAACTGTCGAGCAGGCGCTTTCTGGGGATCTCCCGACTGAGCAATCTTGTAAATGCTTAAACATTAGGCCTGTGTCGGAGGAGAGGACTGCTGCTCTCCTGTAATCACAATCAGGATCCATTGGTACGCTCAGTAAACAGGAACAACGCTTAATTCCTATTAAGGAATTAATTTGTAGTTGTAAAAGGGACACAACAGAAGTATTTCAGGCCAGGCATTTACTTGTGTTCTGACTGGCTTAAAGAATTTCCATTTCTAAACACATTAAAGGTTAAATAACTTTACAGGAATCCCCTTTACCTGTTTGTGCAGCACTAATGTTGTACAAGTGTGCACGACATTCCTGATTTCCTTTAAAAGGTACATCATAAGTGAGATCATCATGTGGAAGAATCAGACACATTTCATTGCACAGACAGTGATTAGCTTTTGTTCTATTTGCTCTAAATACCAGCACTGGAAAAGGTTACATCAGGCATTTTTATACCTAATTAGTTTTAGAATCTAAAATCAGGGCAAGCTAATAATGACTTGTTGAGGCAATGAGAAATGGTATTTTCTCTTAAGCCCCCCATACACCACATACAATTACCATGCAACTTCTGTACAACCAACTTTTCTTCTACCAAAACCATGTAATAGGAGGACCTTTCTACACCTTCCAATCACTATGTATTCTATCAGGGAGGACCTGGCACTACATAGTTGTTGTTAGGTCTCATGAAAGTTGTATGGAGGAATCTGAAGGTGTATGGGGGGCTTTAGAAGTATCAGCACATTTTCTGTGAGATCCTTTAATAAAATAAAAGACCATAAAAGCCATAAAAATCTCTATACCCATTCACTCAGAAATACATGAGAGTCTGCTTTTTAATCCTCCTATCCATATGACTGTACCTCTGGAAGACCATCTACCAGAAGTAGGTAAAAATTGTTGCAACATTTGTTCCACAAATACTGGGAGCAATAGCTTTGCACCACAGGAGGCTGGAATTTGCTCCATTCTCTCCAGCTAAGCCACAAGGCCAATGCCAAAAGGGAGCATTAGCACTAGCAGTACCCATTCTCTGAACACATTAACCAACTTTTGGAGAGACACACTGACCTTTTGGCTTGGCGGAGGTGGTAGAATAAGGCCTTGCTTCCTGGCACTGGACTTTTGGCTTGTCTGCAGGAATATAGAGTGAATACTGCATGGACGAGCCCTGCCTACTTTGCTGGAACATGCTGTATATTCACTTCATATGTGAATGGCTGTGTCTCTGACTCTTACTTTTTTTCTTTCCAAAACTATAGGGTGCACTTATTATGCAGTGTGTCTTACAGTGCAAAGAAATACAGTATCTATCAAAGTCAAATAAAAAAAAATCTAATAAAATGTGTCCATCTCTTGAGGGCAGGAAACCTTTCTTCGTCTGGTCCATGTGTTATCAAGTCTTTAGATTAAGGACCTAAGGAATGGTAAAAGAAATAGTGGAGATTCTTCTCCAGTATTACTTCTTTATAAGGCTGAACAAACCCATACTGATTGTATTGTACTTTGTCTTCTTCCCCGATATGTTTAATACCAGTCTAGCTTTAGTGAAGGAGGCCATCCCTGTAAAATGGTAATTTGACCCCCAAGGGCTCCCGACGCACAGGTTTGGAACCACTGATCTAAAGGAATTTTAGCAACTTATCAACATCATCCTATCTAAATGGAAATAAGAAAATATAGTTTACAAATATATATTTTAAAAAACATCAGGCCGGTACAGGGGGCCCTCCCAGTCCAGGCCCTCCCTGGCTCGATGGTCCACTGCCTGGTTGGTACCATGCCCACTGCTGTTTTTTCAGCATCAGCATGGCATCTGGGTTCCCCATCCTCATCCTCAAGTGTGCAGGGCCTGGGAGGGGTGGGCAAAAAATTACTTAGTATGGGGCCCAAAAATGTCTGATTCTCTGAACACACTAACCAACTTATGGAGAGACACACTGACCTTTTGACTTGCCCGATGAGGTAGAATAAAGTCTTTCTTTCTGGCACTGGCCTTTGGCTTGTCTGAAGGAATATAGAGTGAATACTGCATGGACCAGCTCTGCCTACTTTGCTGGAACATGCTGTATATTCACTTCATATGTGAATGGCTGTGTCTCTGACTCTTTTCTTGTTTTTTTTCTCTCCAAAACTATAGGCCGCACATATTGTCCAGTGTGTCTTACAGTGCAAAGAAATACAGTATCTGACAAAGTAAAAAAAAAATCTAATAAAATTCGTCCATCTCTTGAGGGCAGGAAACCTTTCTTCGTCTGGTCTATGTGTTATCAAGTCTTTAGATTAAGGACCAAAGGAATGGTAAAAGAAATAGCGGAGATCTTCTCCAGTATTACTTCTTTATAAGGCTGAACAAACCCATACTGGTTGTATTGTACTTTGTACAGTCTAATACCAGTCTAGCTTTAAAGCACATATCACAGCTGAAGTTTGTAATTTAAAGTGAAGCTCTTTCTGTACTTCAGGCGAGTTGTCCAATCCAGAAAAATGCCAGTCTTACTAAACGTTACTTTCACCCAGAGGCAGATCATCGGAATATATAAAAATGACAGTAGAAAAAAAGCCAGCTACACCTGACAAGAGTTCAAGGAAAAAATCTAATGCAGAAAATGAAAAAGGACTTCACATATATACAGTGGTTATATCAGGTGTATGATTACATTATGTAAATTAAATAAAATACTCCCAATCCATACAAAGAAAACATCTGGTCATTGTAAGCCCTTCACTTTGTATGCTTGCCACATCAGAACCAACTATTGGGCTTTGGTCAATTTATATGATCATATAAAATAGAACTGCAAACTATAACACACTATAATATAGGGTTGGGAGAAAGGTTTTTATTGTATGTTTTGTCTGCAATTCCACTTTAAAGATAAGCTCAAGGAAAAATCAACAGAATGGGCCATGGGAGAAATGTGTAATGGGTTTGTTACTTGTAATTTATTTTGATATTTATTGTGTGACATACTGGTCATCTGTCACTGTGTGAATGGACCATTCGGCGGTGCCCTGGAAGGAGTCTGGGAATGATTTACACACCAACATTAGGTTGCTGAGTGTTTTTGTTACAGGGCATTCGGACTGGGATAGGAGGGATGGAACCAGGTGTGCCTTCCTATTTCCCCAGGTACACTTCCCCAGGTTAACACCTGTTTGCAGGTTAGTGGAGCTGGGCTGGGCCTTTTGGCTAAGATCAAGTGTAGTATCTGTTCTTATCAGTTCCCTGGGGAGTGCTTCGGTACTTCTTTCCGGTGATAGACATGTTCTGGGGTAGCTCAGACGTTCTTTGATCCAGAATGGCCTGTGGTAGGGGCGGCGCCGATCGGCCTTTTGGGCCACTGGCTGACTGCCGCCATGTGGGGTAATTGAAAGGCAGGGTTGGGAAACCGTGTCCTCTCTGGAGGATGCATGTCAGTACCGGCCGTCATGCCACCTGAGACGAGCAGAGGACCCAGAGGTGCCATAAAATCACTGGTGGGGGACCACCTTTTATGGCACATTTCACGCTATTCACCAACAGCACTTCCTTGTAGCAACTACCTCCCGGGGGTGGCCTTTTGACCCGACCGGAGGAATTCTTATAGCCAGCTGCTAGGCCTGTCCCATGCTGCGCACAGGGCACTTACTTATTTATTTTAGATGTGAGTCTGTCCCCCCACTCCCCTAGCACGTGTTGTCATTGTTCACTAGTACGGGTTGACTAGTCCTTCTGGACTGCCCCGGAACATGGTGGAGAGAGGCTGCTTACAGCTCTTGCCCAGCAGTCTCTCCATGGTTCGAGCCCCTAGACCTTGGGAGACTAGGCCACGGTCACCTAGGGAAGGGACATCCAGTCCTTTGTACCCGGGAGACTTGGCTCTGGTTGAGGCCTCCTGGGGAAAATTACATCCGAGGGAAGTGTGGCTTCGGCCGCTGTCCCACTTGCCACCCCTTCGGGGGAACGGTCCTTCAGCCTCTTTTGGGGTCGGGACATAACCCTTAAAGTGTACCTGGTGGAATAGGAAGGCCCACCCTGTTCCATCCCTCCTATGCCAGAATTCAGGAGCCCTGTAACAAAAACACAAAATAAAAACACTCACCAACCTAATGTTGCTGTGTAAATAATTCCCGGACTCCTTCCAGGACACCACCTAATGGTGCATTCACACAGTGACAGATGATCAGTCTGTCACAATTGCTATAGAGGGATCTCATATATTTCTACTGTGGTTACTTCATATAATTTATGGAAGCACCTAGCGGTAACACTACACTGACACCAGGACTTTGAGAAAGATGTACTTTGGAAAAAATATGACATAAGCAAGGGAAGATAACACATTCTACAGTGTTCCTTGAAGATACTCCTTGCAAATACTTATTATGAAGTATTTACATATCACCAATAGTACTCAATAACGCATTACTTCACATCCATAGTTATGACAATAACTCTCCCTCAGAGGTGGTGACAGTTTTAAGTCCCATAGTGATGGTCAGTAACCTACTAGTATATTTCAGATGTTTGAGGAAATCCATGGAAACACAAGGAGAACACGCAATTCTTAAATAAGCCATTCCAGTCAATCACCTGCAAGGCCAAAGTGCAACCCAGCCAAAATGCAGTGTATTCTTCAGATTGTTTTCTGAACATTACCATTTCTTTATTTAAATTAAAAATGTTCATGTATTTTGTGTTTCAGTACAAGCACAACAAGCCATGAAGGCTGACAAAATTATGCCCTTGACCTCCATGATTTCTTAAGGCCAATGACTCACAGATGGTGAAGCCAGAATCAGCCTCGCAGCCTTTAAACCTGAATTAATAAATGATTTAGCATTTACTGAACATCTTACTTTTGCATAAAAGCTAATGTTCCCAATAAGCAGAAGTCCCGGTGCTTGAATGAAGCGTTAAATGAAATTATTATGCCTAGTCATATCATCTCTAGGTTTGCTTAGGAAAAACACACTGGGATAAAACATCACTGACATCTGATGTAGATAAAAGGAACACTTGGTTTTCCCAAGTCACAGAGTGAGATACAACCTCTGGATGATGTCCAAACAATGGTACCCAAAGATGTTTCAGGACAAAAATATGATAAAGGTATTGTCAGGAGTAGTAAATAATACCAGGGAATGAACACTACTAATTAGCTATTATTTTTTATTGTATTGTGGTACAAAACATGAGAGCTGATTTACCCTCCTGCATCGCTGTCAATAACATATCCTAGGGTAGGGACAACAATGGCCGTGTGTGGACACACTCTATGGTTAAAGCGCACCTAAACCCACCAGACAAACTTTTGCCCCCTAGCTAGCCAACCCCTGACTATTGGGGCAATATGTAAATAAAAAATTGTTACCTGTGTGGAGATATCTGTATAGTTGTCCCCTCACCCCTCCTCCTCTGTGTAAGCATCTCCCCAGCACCGCGGCAGGCAGCTGACATCTCCAGCTGCAATTCACGTTGATTTATTTATTTATTTTTCTCACTTTCACTTTGTGTCCATTGACACACATTGTATCTGGCGGCCCCCGGTGGCCGCCGGCGATATTGCAGCCTCAACTCATGCAAGCCTGAAATCAAACACTGAATCTAAAATGGCGGCACCGACAGGCATCAGTGTGATTGCTAAATGAATATTTTTTGGTTTTTGAGTACATTTAAGCTATTGGGACAGTTTAAAGGTAATTAACAATTAAAAAAAGTTTAGGTGCGCTTTAAGTAAATCTTAGTCATATGTACCCTAGCCAAGAAATTTTAAAGATTGCAAATAGAAGGCCCTAGGGTGAAGAAAATCCCACCCTTGTCCCTGACAAGGGGACTACTAATTTGGCATTGCGGGTACCGAAAAGCAGTAAAGGATCTTAGTATTGCAGTAAAATGGTCTTTATTATGTGCCTATCAAGGACCAGTATATAACAATATACAATAGTAAAATACTATATTCGGGCCCAGAAATGGCCCTTGTGATATTTAAGACTTTTCCCACAAAGTGGACATAATTATACAGAGACAGCAGTGAAACAAGCAAACAACAAACAGTTAAAAAGGACTTGGTCATAATCAATGGAAATCTTGTTTCTCCTCCGACGCGTTTCGCCCAAAGGGGCTTCCTCAGGGAGGTGGTCAGAACAAGAATCTAGATTACAAATTTACATAATGTTATTGCTGTTATTACTTACATATTGATATTTGGTTGTTTAGAAATACACATCAAAGAGGTCACAGGTGGTATTTGTGATGAGTTAGTAAAAATAAAATGTTATGAATACCCTTAAGATTTCAAGAACATTTCCCTTTAAAAGGAATGGGGACAATAAAAACTTAACAGTTGTTCTATCCAGAAAAAACAGTTTTGCTTTTACTTTGCTATTTGTGGTGAGTAAATGTTTATTTTGGAACAGAAAGACATCATGTTTTTCAGAAAATGTTAAAGAAGCTGGAATTTCAATCTGGCAAATTGCAGAACTAAAACTCCATGTAAACTATTTAAATAAGGTGAAATATAAAACACATCATATTAGAGAAAACAGCTCAACAAACTGCCCCTTCTGACCCTTTATACATAGACAGTTTCATAAAATCCTGAAATTTCAAGGAATGCTAGCATTTTAAACTTACTGCATAGGAATTGAAATTGAAATCTATTTCCCCTCGTCCTTACTTAACCACTATGAATACACTGAATTGGTAATTATGGAGAAACCTGACACGACGATGTTAACATTCATCTTCACAGCTTAAATGAAACCAGCATATGCAAGAAAATTAATGATGGTCAAAGTGACAGCGCACACATTAAATATATTTTTTGCATTAATTGTCGGAATAAAATTTCCACTGTTAAAAACTGTGAGCGCTAACCTTAACATTTCCTGACATCCAGATAGCAGACTTCAACATTTAATGGCTGTAAAAAAAAAAGACCTTTCTCCTTTGCTGATGACACTAAATCGTGCCAGGCCGAACATTCATCTCAGTATGTAATCTCTCCGCACAGGGACTTTGATATATGGAACCCAGGCCCCGGGTGCCAGACACATGATAATACAGACAAATGTTCCTATAGGCATCTAGATGGAAACAGTAAACATTATGCTTACAGATACAACGGGGACAAATCAGCACTATCTTCTAGAAGGAAATAGCTTTGTGGCCATTGGGAGTTATCATCTAAATAATATTTGCTAAATTACTGTATGTGCCAAAGTCCTCATTCCTTAATAGATTTCGACTTGGCTGACATATTATTAGCCTGAAATAGGGCATACTATTATTCCATTTACCAGTCATGTGGATTCTGTACTGCAGAGGTGCCCAGACTTTTTTGGCTTGCAAGCTACTTTTAAAATGACCACGTCAAAATTATCTATTTGTGAAGGTTCTCATTCATCCAGGTGTTATAAGCCCACCAGGTGGTGGGAGGTGTTAATATGGAGCCCCCTCACCCCTGTTCAAGCTTGGTTTTTCAGTTTTTATGCCTCTCCTAAACCAGTCCTCCTCCCTATCCAGAATGTGAACTTGTGAATCCTCAAATGTGACAAAAAAACTTCAACAGGGGTGGTGGGGAGGTGCGACATCTATTGTCTGCCACATATAATGCAATTTTAACACCTCTCACAACTGGGCAGGCTCATAACACCTCCCAGCTCCAATCATGCTAATGTAGTAACACCTACTTCCATGAGGCTCAGGCCTCATGCTGGCTAACATGATGTAGATTGGAGCTATACCCCAGAGTATATATTTCCAGTGAGATTATATACAGTCACTCTGAATTGAATTGAGAAAGCAGATCTAAGTCAGATGCCTAGCAAAACATCTTCAAGAAATAAACACAGCAAGTGTTTGAAATGAACACCACAGATATTAAAATGATCTACCAACAATTAAATTGGGATATACCATATTTTTCGGACTATAAGACGCACCTGACCATAACATGCACCCAGTTTTAAGAGCAGGAAATCAGAAAAAAAATATTTCATTTGTTTAAATGAATGTGAAAAAATTTCATGCAGTACCCCTTTTCAGCCACTAAAATTGTGTCACTAGAGAGCACACTTCAGCGTCTCTTCTTCCTCACACAGAGCATAGAGAGGGAAGGGGGAGCCCCCCCACTGTGGAATCAGTACTCTGGTCTCCCTGTCCCTTCTCTGCTGCCAGCAAGTACAGCTTTCCTCACATACACTCTGCATTGGCTATTTTTGCGGGGCTCTTTTTGGGGTGAAAAAGTGTGTCTTATGGTCCGAAAAATATATCTATATATATATATATTTACACACACAGTATACTTTGTAAATACAATTTCTCTATTACCTGACTGTGTTACTATAGATGAGAAAAAAACCCAAAAGGCAGGGCTCTGTGATCTACTCCCATTGCGTTAGAGATTTTGGTAGTGTGGAGGCAAGATTAATTTCTATGGTATCTTGACACTTTAAAAATATATTAACTTCTCTAGCGGTCATTGCAGCCCCCCACCCATGTCCACATCATCGGCGTCATCAAAGACACGGTGATGGGGGCTGGGAAACCAATGCCCCTCCATTAAAATGGATGTCTATGGCACGCCCCGGTCCCTTCAGCGTCATCCATTCCAGAACTCCAGAAGTGCCCTGCCAGGGGTATAGCAGGTTTTTCCTATTCCCGTTCCAGAAGTGGTTGAGGCAAACCCAAACCCCAAACAAACTGGGTTCGGCTCATCCGCTAGGGAGGTTGATAAATATGTCACATAAGTTCACTGTATCCTGTACATACACAGTTAAAATCTTACATAGATAAATTGAGTAAAATTTCACCTGGAGCCAGTGGGGAGTGAGGCCAGTGTGCCCTACTTACAGTCACCACTGAGTAACCACAACATAATAAGCTAGGCATTCAATCTTGGCAAATGGTAATAGAACAGAATTGTGTTTTGTGTTACAAAAATTTAATTATTGTAGTGTTAGAGGCATAAACAATAATTTTGAGTCTAAACAATATCTTAGTCTAAGCAGAGTTTTGGCCTAAAATGTGTATGAGTGTATGCTTTTATCCAGAATAAAGGAGAATATGTTTGGAAAACATGAATATGATGTCTGTTGAGAGTTTCTGCAAGCTGCCTTAAGAGTAGATGGGCATCTAGCTTTTGGGCATTCCTGCTCTACTTTCTACTCTCACTAACAATATGCTGAAGATTAAAACTTTTGTTAAAAAATTAAATTTTTAAAGGTTAATACCAGCCATGTAAAAATTACTGAAGATCATAGCTGGTAGTAGGGTACTGTATAAAGCTTCTTGAAAACAGGAAGTGGAGGTAACCCAAACATGTGATACTGAGCCTCCATAACTAAGAAAGTAAGGCCTACAAATAAATAGGAGGGCTGAGCATGTATGGGACACATAGCCAGCCGAAATGGCCACTGGCTGCAGTATCTGCATTTCTGCCTTAACTGCCTGTGAATACTGGTCTTCCCAACTCTGTATAATTTAAATTCCAATAGGCATAATTCCAATAGGCATAAAGTGAAATAGAGGTGCTTGATGTAAGAGAACAGCCAAGATGGGACCTGACTATACCTCCCGTTTTCATGAGTTGCTGCCCTTATATGCCACCAGGGCCATTTCGAGGCTGGGGTGGCCTTATGCAAATTTTTTCCAGATGACCCCTTGTCGACCAAGGGGGGTTGCTACTGGAAGAATTGTTGTCGACCAGGGGGGGGGGGGGGGGGGGGGGTAGTTGCTAGTCACACATGCTCGAGGGGCCCGCATACTCCGCATAGCAGGAGAAACAGGGCTGAATGCCACTGTAGAGGACTGTGCCTTTCTCCCCTGAAAGTCAGCACCAGTTTTTTCCTGTGCTCCTATAATTTGGTGAGACTCAAGAAGCTTGTATCTAAAGTTAGCAATACACGAGTCGACTTTTGCACGATCGTTCATTGAATCGATCGTATTGTGTGATTAAAATTTCAATTGTAAGTCGAACATTGTAAGATCGATTCCTTTAATTTAAAGAGTCATGAACACTTTCTGGCACAAGAGGGCGCCTGGAAGGAGGAAATGGCATGTAAGTGTAAACAATCACTTTTTGATAGATTTTCTCATCGATTTCAAACACAGATTTTTTGGACGATCTAACAGAAATATCGAACTGTGGCTACCTTCAGACCACATGTGAGATGTCATACAGAAAAGGGGTGGGCACTCAGAATGAGTAGGAAAGATCAAGATTTTGAGGTTTGTCCAGTTGTTGCAGCTTCTATTGCACTTTGCTGATTGTATGTATGGAAATCCGAAAAAGTTACTTCACTTCAGAAGTCTTTATAGTATTGGAGACTAAAGTTAAATTGTCAGTAAATTAAAAAGTGTAAAATTCTTTCAGATAACATTGCCTTTTATTAAGTGCAGTTTAATATAAAACCGTTTTTCTTGATCTCCTTCATTCCAGGTGGCAACACTTTGCAAGTTTTTTTTTTTAATCATTCAAGTTTTTATTAGCGTCAACAAGGTAGTACAATACAGTCATACAGAATCTGCTGAGAAATCAAAAGAAAAACAAAACGTCTATGGCTAGGTTTACCAAACTACAAGGATTGAGGGCTAAATTCTTTGTGATAGTCTTCTCAACCACTATGGCAAGACAGAGGCTGAATTTCTTAGCTGTTTACAGAAGATTTGAAGATCAGTGCTATTCATCTATAATAGCTTTAACATAAAATAAATGCAGAAGAATGAGTTGGGAGGGTATATAAATCATGACCTTGGTCCAGTCTTGGTAGACCTGAAGCATTGGCATTTCAGTTCCTATTCTATTCTATTTCTTGTGTTATATGTGAGCATTTCTTGCTGTTTAGATGTGTATTTTCATATATCTATATTCTGCAATAGCCATGCCTAGATTTATTACTACTGTCAGAATGACAGAGACGTGGCCATAAATATGCACGGTAACAAAAGTTCATTATAATGGATCTTTTTCTCATAATGACATTTTCGTGTATTGTAGCTCAGTGCAATTCAGCTTTACTGGCTAATCTACGTTTTACAAATGTATATATATCCTGCTCTTCTTTTTTTGACCAAGTGCCCTCATATTTAATAACTCTTTATTTCATCCCAATATTGGTATGCTTATACACTGTTTGGGACCTGCTAAAGCAGTGGTGACCAAGATTAAAACTACAGAGGGCCTAAAGCCGGCCATAGACGCCTCGATCCATGGCCGGCTTGTAGCAGACTCATTACAGCATGGTGACGCTGCGATGAGTTGGCTACAGAACTGAGGGGAGTCCTGTGTGCTCCACTAACACAGGGATTCCCAACAGATTGTAGCCAATTATCTTGGAGGGGGAGGAGACTCCCCATCCACTGTAACAGCCTACAACAGGATCGGCCACAAAAAAGACCAGCAGGAAGGATCGCCGCGCGATCCGACATGCTGGCTTTTTAGGTAGAAACCTGAATTTGGGCCCCCCTTGTAGTTGCGGGCGAACGTCCATTATGTGTTCGGCGGGAGCGTGCACGCCAGTCGATCGCCCGCAACTATGGATGGGAATTGGCACATCTATGGGCGGCTTTAAGTGCAGCTCTCAACTTTTCAGAGAACCACAAAATGGTGGAGGGTCTCACATGCAGCTCGCAACTTTCCAGAGGACCACAAAATAGCATTGCTGGTCAATATAGAAAAAAACCCCACTGCCTTATATGATGACCACTGAAGTCGTTATGACAATAAAGCAACACCCATCTCCACAACTCTATTTTGACTCACTGAGCCAAAATAGAAGACATGGACAACCTTGATATTTATGGAAAAAATTTCTCTAGCAAACTTCAGATTGGGCCAGACATGTACTGGCTTAAGCAGGGGGATACGTCTGGCACTGCAGGATTTGATCCCCCGGCAGAGTAGTGTGCTACTGATGGTAGCCTTTGTGTTAGGACCCTGGTTGTTCGGGTCACCACCTGCTGGTGGCACTGTGATTACCCATCCATGGGTTATTCCCACAGTCACCAGCAGGTGGCTCCCTGCGAGCGTGGGCTGGG
>CM070034.1:31309562-31323737 GCA_036250615.1 Ptychadena robeensis | reverse complement strand
ACAGGGCGGGTCGAACACCTGTACTGTCCACCGGCGAGAAGGAGGGCGAACATGCTTGTTTTTCAATTTTTCAGTACTGCATGTAGAATTTTTTAAATTAGAAAATCAATTTTTAAGATTTCATTATAAGTTTCTAGATATTTTGTATTATTGAAAGGCAAACAAACGGATTTCAAATAAAGTCTAAAAGCATTAATATAAATCAACATAACTTATGTCTATAAATTATTTGTAAAACTTTTTTTTATAATTTGAATTTTTAATGCAATGCTCAAAAAAAACACAAGGGATTATATTTCAAAATCTGATCTGGTTTTAATTAGGTTCTCCTAGTTGGAACCATTTTAGGCTATTCTCAGTTGGTAGATTATGGGTTTTCTCATGTGAAACTAAAAATAAAAGACTTGAAAATGACATCACTAATCATAGCTGAACAGAATTATAATACTATGGGGAGAGTAGTAGATATGCAATGATCTTCACATATCCTTCTCAAAAAGCTCTAGGAAAATTAACAGTGATTTAAGGTTTACAAGAGACAATATAAGTAAGGTTAATATATGATCAGATACAAAATTAAAGCCAGTGTAAAGTGAAAAAAGCTGGCTTATTTTCAAATGTTTTACTCCTACTCCATGTCCCTTATCTGAAATCAGTAAATGCACAAGTTCTAAGTCGATCCTCCCTTCCAATGATGTTGTGCCATGCTGGCGAAAGCTCTTCTATCTTCAAGCGCAGATGAGACTTGGGAAGGCAGATGTCAATAACTTAATCATGATTCCTTCACACCCCTATAGAGATATGTTTTTAGAATTAAAAACCATTATCTAGTGCCATCTATAGACCATTCGTTTTGCTGCAGTATTGAATTCCATAAGACTGGCAACTAGAGCAGACTAGAAATGGCGGCTCAAAAGGCTCTAGGGGAGGAGGAAAGTATATATTTTTGGAAGATTGTAAAACATTATTTCCAGATCACGCCAATACAGAGGCAAGCAAAAGTTATATTCAACATGTTTTGTCCATTATAGATATTGTTGCTTATAGAGATTAAGCTGCTTAAAATATTGTAAAAATTCCATGTACGAGGAGGATCAGTGTTCATTTGAACCTTTTATTTTTTACAAAGAAAATGTAAAAAAAAAAAAATTCAAGTAATAGTTTAGAAACTCCATTTATACCAAAGAAAATTTTGGTAGCTTTCCATGCCATAAGTTTCAAAAATAGAATGGAGCAGCTAGTATATGCTTTAATGTTTTGAATAGTATTACCATATAGAAGTGGGGTTGGGTCCTCAAAACCAGTACGAAGCTGGGAAACAAAAAGCTTTCTTCCATCTCAAGATATGCTGTAGTTGGGAGATAGCAAAATATCGGCACACGAATTGCTTGGAAACATGAGAGTTCCTACATATTCTTTGGATATTACGTTAATGAGATTTCATGTTTTCTACCAGATGAGATGCAAGAATAAATTGATGACCTCATTAAATTACATTAAACAGAATTAAAACAGAAAGGATCCAGCTGTAGACATTTTGTAGGATTCAAACTTACAGCATCATCATCATAGTGTATCATCTGCCATTTGAAGTAAGTTGACCCTGCCAGCAACCCTGCTCTTAAACCTTGTCAATAGTGGAAGGAAAGTGAGAGAGATATTAAGATATTTATTTTAAATCTCCAAATGTTTTGATCTGTCTGTCTGATAAGGTGTAATCACATCCCTATTCGCCTTAATTATGGACATATACCAAAGGAACGAGGATCAGCCACAAGTAAAGACGTATCTGCAAAAAAATACAGTTTGCAGTATACTGCGCTTGCATCTCCCATACAAGTGTATGGGAGATGCTTGCGCTGCGCCTGCAAATATGCAATCTGAAGGGCATTTTGTTTTCTGGTAACACGCAACGCTGCCTTCGCTGTGGTACTATACTAGTACACTAGTGTGAACGAGCACTAAAGGTGAACTGAAGAGATCATCACACAGTCCTCAGGATATATCATGGAAGGGGGGGAGGGTCATATAAAAAGGCAACTACCAGTATCCTAATACTTTTTCTTCTGAATCTAAAGGTGGCCATACACGGGTTGATTTCCCACATGATTCCTGGCCGATCGATCACCAGGCGCGTGCAAGACGATCAATCGGTGAGGAATCGAGTGCAGCCCACCTTGACCGATCGTCCCCGCCCGATCGACATGGCCCCCAAATCGGATCGGCCAGAGAACCAACCTGTTGGTGTTTTCTGATCGATCGGGTACACATCAAGGGGCATTGACATTTGTGAATCGATCGACTGGTAACAGAATCGTCCAGGAATCGGTGGCCTAAGGTGGTAGGCACAGACTTGTATGGTCGATCGATCAACGCCTGTGGCTTCACCGGAATCGATCGAATGGTTGATCGATCGCTCGGGAATCGACACGTGTATGGCTAGCTTAAGATCTAATAATCTAGTTTTACTCATTTAAAAACTCTCAGCAGGCATTCATCCCGATAGCTACAATTAAAATGTATATTCTTTGGAGTCTGTATAAATTTTAGGTGTGCTTCGATTGAAACAAGAATACAATAGGGCAGTTATGTATTTTACATTCATATGCTAGAGATTTGTAATACTGGCCTTAAATATACAGAGGAGTCATTTCCGTTGATTCATTAATTTCACCTTAAATACAATCTATATTCTTTTAGCTACTTCTACTATAACTACCGCTTTACGGAGTAATCCCTTGTTAGAAACTTGTCAAAACTGTTCTATTTAAGTGTTCACATTTCATGACTTCCGTATTGCTATTGTTAGAGATAGCAATATGATACATATGACGTATTTCAAGTGTTCTGATTCACGTCGTATTATTAGTCAGCACTATTCATTGTGACTTTTATGCTTTAAAAATTCAGTAAGGGTGCTTCTTATTATTGGAACTGTAATAATAGTTTTTATTACAAATATCCCCAACTTAGCAACTGACCTTGTTGAGGTCTGTGGGCATTGATTTATACACAGCTCTCTAAGGGCCACAGCATTTAAAGGTTGAGGTCCTGACTTTGACTGGGTAATAACACATTATCCTTGAACATACTATTGTACTAGATTTGATGTTTGTAAATTGGAATGTGGTGGGTGTATTTGGTAAGCAGCACTTAGGTTCTTTATTCCTATAGAGGGGGTTATGGTATACCTGGTTCACACACTACTTTTGCAAATTGACTCTTGCCTTTGCCAGTAAGCTTAAGACAATTAAATATGTCACTTCTCATTGCTCAACTAAAGTTGTATTTAATTTATTATACAAACCGCTAAGTACCAGATAATTTATTACATAATATGTAAAACCTTAGTACTTAAAGAGAGGGTACTTTATCTTCCTCTTGGCCTAATGTTAACTGTTGACGTGAAAATAGGGCCCTAAAATGAGCAGAGGGCTATGTGTCCACCTCCTACACCTATAAATAACTAATTGGGGTTTAAGGCAATAGCAAAATCAATATTACATCACCACAGTGCTGGCGCTATGGGCAGTCCATTGGGGCCCAGGCCCGCCCAGTCAGGTCTATGTGCCAACTCGATTGGGCCCCGTCCCTGCACCCGCTGACCTGTGAGACATAGGTGTGCCTCCCTGAATGGCTGCCTGTGCCCATTCAAGGAGTAAGTAGTACTGTGACTCCTGGTATGTTTTTTCCAAAGTGTTTCGCCGCTTCTGAGTGGGCTTCCTCAGGGTGTTAGCCTAGGACTTTGTTATTGTTGTAATCAATCAATTTAAAAAAATAACATCATATCTCATATGATCTATAAATGCATCAGAATTCACATATTAAGCAAACTACTTTATTTTTCAGACCATAAGACGCACCCAGTTTTTAGGGCAGGAAAAACAGAAAAAAAAGATTTAATATGTTTTCACATCAATTGGGTTAATGCAATGAATTCAGTGAATGCAATTTTCAATTCAGCCAGTGTAGATGTCACTAGCAGCAGTACACTCTCAGACTCAGCTTCATACTCTACACTGATCAGCAGGAGGAGGAGGGGGGCAGAAATCTGCAGTCTTCTTCCTCTCCTCTGCTCTGATCAGCTGTTACTGTGTCGGTGGGAACTGAAGAGTGACTGCAGTTCCCATGGACACTGAGGAAAGATGGCAGTTCATCTCTCTCTCTCTCTCTCCATTGCAATTACACAGTTCAGATGGGAAAGCCAGACACCAGCCGGCATCTCTCAACTGACAGCTCCTCTAGCTCCCTGGCTAATCTCTGTGCCGGGAGAGCTGGCGGGAAGCCAAGGTGCGACCACCGGCGGCTGAGTGGCCGCACATTTGGACCATACAACGCAGGCACTTTTTGCCCCCAATTTTGGGGGTGAAAAAGTATGTCTTATGGTCTGAAAAATACGGTATATAGCGATTTGCTGTTGACAAATTACTCTTTTTAAAATGTAAGTACAAAGCACATTGTTTCAGGAGACCTGCTGTTCCGTACATTCTATAGAAAACCGGACTGTTGCTCTTTGAGTGTGCAGCTCCTTCTAAAAGTATAATAGCAATATCATTTTTGGGGTTGTTTTATCTTGTCAGCTCTAGGTCGTTATTTCATGGACCAGTAAGTCCTGAACAAATTAGGAGTTAATTATATCTGCTACTTATGCAGTTTATTTTGATCAAAGTAGAATTGTTGAGTTCAAATTCCTTGTCAGTCTTTGAAAATCCCTTGTTAGACTCATGGACATTTTCAAAGTTTTCTTTTACAGCCTCATGAGATCTCTTTCGAATAATCACAGATTGACTTATAATTTATTCACATATCATAATTTCCTATATCAATGCCCAAGACATTGGCTCACAGTAATATAGCTTCCAATGGAATAACCAGTGGTATAATCTATTAGCAGATGTTTCTGGATACATCTAATAAAAAAACTTGAAATTACAAAGCAAACTATTTTAATGAATTGTACATCTGAAAGTTAGTTGATAAATAACAAATCAATAAAGAATTTCCCAGTATTTTTCTGTGAACTAACAATATTTTTTTTAAATATTAAAGTCTTGAGCAATATCATTTAATGAAAACATTTTCAAATGTACACCAGCATGATGATTGCCACTTAGTTTCAAAGAAAATGAGAACATTCTGTGCAGTATGGGAAAAGCCTGGTAGACCATCAATTAGTGAAATCTTTAAATATTGTAAGCCATTCACAATTCGATGAATAAAACATCTTTATCTTCAAAGAACATTCTCTGTATTGCGTTTCTGTGGAGTATGTGAAACTGGCTCCATGTTCAATCCAATCTCACTTTAAGGATAATACTTCTACAATAGCCTCATCATGTTATCTCAGGCAGGAGTTTCACACTTATACAGAGACAGATCATTGTCTCTTCTATTATTTCTTAAAAGCTATTTTCTGCCTGTGTCCTCATTGTCTAGAACTCTGCCTAGGACATACTGTTAAAGAGATCCTGACATGCTTTTCATATGATGAAGAATATAAAAACAAGGCTGATGAGCTGATAAGCTGCATGCAGTTTCCACTATTGTATATTTTTATTTAGCAAGACAGAAAACATTACATGATTGAATTTTCATGTGGGGTTGTAATGCTGGAGTCCCGGGTCCAGTTTTCTCCAAGGACACCTGGGATTAAATAGTTTTTATTGTACATGCTATTGTACTAGATTTTATGTCTGTAAATTGGCATGTGGTGGGTTACATAATCTTGTGTACCCACCTCCCCCCACCCATGTTCACAGTGTACGGAGGAGACTCAAAAGTCATTTCCAGCAACAACAGTAGCTATAAGATGTTACTTTCTTGGATTTATTTTTACTTTCAACTGGGTTAATGTCACGGGTGAACCACAAGTGGACCCACCGTGCCACCAAACAAGCATAAAGCAGGGAGCAGAGTCTAAAGAGCCCCCACCCCCAGTATTCCCCAGAGCATTTTGCAAGGAATGGTGGAACTTTGCTGCGGGGTGCCCCCAGGTTGCGCTCCCTAGCTACACTTACTTGGCAGCTGCTAACAGCAGAATATCGAAGGCACGGTATCAAGACGGCAGGCAGAGACGTAGTCAGACAGGCGGTAGTTAGGGCAGGTGGCAAACGGGGTGGTCGAAGATGTTCCAAGGGTCGGTAACGGTAAGGCAATAGGAAGAAGCAGAACCTGTGGATCAGAGACCTAAAGCGCTTTGTTCAGGCAACGCCTTGTTGCCTCAGGCTTCCTTATATACACAGGTCAGGTGATCTGGTTGGACAGCGCTGTTTTGCATGGACATTTGACATTGACCGTGATTTACGGACATGTCTGATATCCCTGTTTTGCGAGCGGGATTGATTAATCACGCTCGAAGAAAGGGATGGCCACATTAGATATGGGCCAGATAGATGGCCGTGAGTGCGCACGGTGCTCAAATCGCCCATCGATCTGGCCCATATCTATGTGTGTGTTCCCTGCTTTATGGCAGCCCCCTATAATGGGAAGTTATAACTGGAGTTTCTCTATTAGCATGCCAAAATAGTTAAAGTAACATAAACAATGTCCCGTCTGCCTTGTACATCCCATCTCTGCTTAGTCATTCTCCGAACTTCACTCCTGTCCAGAGAGTATTACAGGGTGGTTCTTTCCTACTGTAGGGAGCCTGCCTGTGCAATCTTATAAACAATGAATGCTATAAACTCTGTATATGTCGTAATTTTCTCTAGGTACTTTTATTAAATGAGATGTATACTCAAAATCTAAAAAATATATATAGAATTCATGTTTAAACAATAAATTCCCTTGCAATCATGAAGTAAACTGCCAACATCCCATAAATATACAATTCAAAAAAACGAGCACTTTTGCACCTTGCTTGCTTGGGGATTTCCCCTGACAAACAAAAACAGGGTGACTTTTAACGACAGGTAATGAGTTGTAGGTAAAGTATACAGTGTAATAGCACTTTTCACATCAAGTAAGACAGCCTTGCTTGTTTCTTCGACGCATTTAGCGAAAAATCGCTTCTTTAGAAAGAATACACAAGGTAATAATTCTGCAAATGTAAAGAACATCAGCCATGTGTTAAGCTTTGAATCAACTAAATGTTCTCCAAAAAATGTTGGAGTCAGTGTGAAGTGGATGTACCTGCTGCTTCACCGACTGGGGGCTGAGTCCCCGACCAATGAGGCACCCAATTTATTGAGGAACGAGGAGCGCATGCGGAGGCTCAACGTGTCCGAAAGGTATTAGCCCATTGGTGTCTAGGACATAAAGGTAAAGTATGAGTCTTCGGCTGTGTAAAAGGTGACAAGGGTGAACGCTGAGTGAGGTCAGAGTAATAAAAGCTAAAAGCTGTGGGGTGAATGAATAGCCCTAATGTTGACAGTGTGATGAATGCTGGCAAAGAGTGTGACAAGAGTGAGTGGCTGTCTTAGTGGTGATGTGATGCAAATGGAGACAAAAACAGGGAAATAAAGCTTTAATGTGGGCATGTATGTATGTAGTCTAAATAGATGCAAAGTGTAACCTTGGTAGTGATGGTGAAGAGTGGGAGTAATTGGTAGGGGGTCCTGGTCCCAAAGTAGTTTGTGGTTGTGAGGAATAGTGAGGTGAGCAAGGATGAGTAATGACCATGGTGCACAGAGTGTGAGTGGAGGGGGTGAAGAGAGGGACCCTCATATATGAGGGATCCTCATATATATAGAATTTAAGTTTGACTTACCTCTGAGCTTGTTGGAGTGATGCTGCACAATCCCTTCACTTTATGTTAACTGACTGTTGGCAAATACAGTAACTCTTTGAATCATAAGCACAAAGCGCATTGTTTCAGGAGACCAGGTGCTTGCATACATACCATGGAAAACAGGACTGTTACACTATTTCGGGGTACTATGCCTAAAGCGTAGGGGTGGGGGCTAACAATTACCACACTGGATCAACAAGATTTTATCCAAACACAAATTTTTATTTAGGAAACGCAAATGTCCTTTCTCTCTTACTTAGAAAATGACTGTGGAATTTTGTGCAACTTTCTTACTACCAGTCTTTACCCAAGAATGAGGTTATCCACTTTTTAATTAAATTTCTTCAGGAGCACCATTTTAAAATAGTGATGATCGCGAATATTCGGATTCCGAATATTAATCGCGAATATCGTCAATTCGGAAATTCGCGAAGATGGTGAATATATTGCCGAATATTCGCAATTCCAAATATTCGGTATTTTTTATCCATTACACTTCCCTCTCAATGTGAGTGGACGAATGGGAAGGCTGCAACAAGAGCTTAGCAACACAATCAACAGATTTTTAAATGAATATTGAGGTGATGCGAATATTGCGAAAATCGTCACTTTTAAAATTCGCATAAAAATTCGCGCCATGTTAAACATATATTGCGCGCCTCAAATTCGCAATAAACTGCCGATATTCGCAATAACAAAAAAAAAAACGAATATTGCCGAATGTGAATATTTTCCGAATGTTTTCCATAAAATTCGCGGCATGCCGCGAATACGAATGTTGCCTATGCCGCTCATCACTATTTTAAAATGGTTTATAATGGTCATCCACAAGAGTTGGAATGATTTCCAAAATGTAAGTTCTAATTTATATAAGTTCCCACTCTACTCCACATGCCCAACAGGCTACATGATGGCATATCGATATTTACAGGCAGGTACCTGGCCAGGGCTGAGAGTGAGTGCTTTTGCTAAACTGTGGCCTGGGACCTGTAGTACTTCAGCACCAGAGATTTCAAGAGACATCTGCCAAAACTAGAGTTGGTCAAATTTTTTTATTCGAAATTCTACTAGTTAGATTTTGTCAGTTAATTGCAAAGACCCTGAGCATTGTACTATCACCAAACTAGCTGAAGATGCAGAGAAAGGTTTAAGGTATACTACAAAAAAGGTCTTGGCACATTGTGCACTTTAAAAGGAAAGGATGAACAATATAGAAAGTATAGTCATGTACACCTCTGCTCCAGGGGATAGAGGAAATCATACATGAGGGAGTGCTAATTATCTTTGCATTGATTATCATGACCGTGTAATGAAAGGTAAAGGAGCTTTGTAATTGCAATCCTGGAATATGATAAAGAGATGCATAGCAACTGACAGGATAAGACCCTTCTAGGTATGTAAGAAAAGCTAACACTTTGACTTTTACTAATCATCTCATCCCACGGTTGTATGCTCATCAATGCATACTGCCCTTGTTAACGTAGTTGTGATAACTGGTAATTTGCATGATATGATTACAAGTTATGTAAAAAATTAAACATGATGATCTGACGCACCTCCTGCAGCAGTATGCACATTTTCAAACTTTTAAGAGTTATATTGTATCAAGAAGCAACAAATATTAGACATACAATCAACAGTATCCCAATGTACTTCCTCAATTTATCATATGTACCATATAAAAAGCGACATACATGCGAAGAAAGAACCACCATTGTCTAGAGGTCATATTGGTAGTTTACAGATATTCATACCATTGGAGACCAAATATGTTGCATCTTTGGATATGCAGCTAAATCGTCTAACGTGCCCACCATAAACCGGCCCCTAAAAGAACGGACATGTCCATATTTTTTGTGGTATTTTTGTTATTATTTTATAGTTTTCCAGATTTTGCGGTAGAATTGTAGCCCCCCAAACCTCCAAATTATGTCTAAATCCTTCATAAAAAAAATACTCAACCTCAATCTGTGCTTGCAGCAAATAACTCATACAAGCAGGAATAGCATTTTCTTTAAATAAATAGTGCATATAAAACTAAAATGTTCAGGTCGATTGTAAAAATTGTGATCCATTAGTTTAGTTAGGTTGGTGAACTAAGGTTTGTGGTTAGGTTTGGTCTATTGTAATGAAATATATTTATTGCTAGTGATTATCATACAATTTGCAGTGATGCAAGAAAGAAATAAGCAAGAAATAAAAACGGTTTTGCAGTTTGATTGTGATTGTACAGTCGTACTGCCCTCCTACTGATCCTGTCAGGCGGTGTGCGTATCCTGTGAATGCAGCAACCCTAATGAAAGGTCATCCATATTTCTGATGTCCAATTAGGTTGTAAAATGTATTTAATAAATGTAATCTCAGGCCTTCCTGTTTGAAATCTTCCATATCCAGACCATGTGGGATAACTGACTTTCTGCTTCCATCTTTATCTACTGTTTTGGAAAGTTCTTTTTCTGTCACATGATGATTTTGTGTAAAGCCTTCTAAGAACCCTGGAAGCTCAATGGGAAATCATTATTTCATGTCTATTATAACAGGATTTTAAAGGTTATGACCAGGGTATACCTTTGTCCATACAGTGTATGTATTTATACAAAGTGCTCATATCTAGAGATGGTCGAAATTAATTAAATTCGATTCTACTTAAATTTCGAGTTTCCCAATCAAATTTCGTTTAGACTGCGAAAATTAGTCGAAAATTCGCATAACGCCAAAAATTCGCATAAAACACTCAAAAATTCGCATAAAGCCACAAATTCGCATTAAGGTCAAAAATTCACATAAGGTGGAAAATTTTGATTTGCTGTATGAGCTATAATAGAAGAATCAGTGTACATAGTAGCAGAGCTTTACATTCAGAGCTGAGATTTAAACCCAATTTATACACAAACTTGACATGTTAGAGCAAAACTTATTGTTTTCAAATGTTTCCCCAACCCTTCTCTACATCTCCAGCAATTTTTGTGAGGATACCATTTTCAGGGGCTTTGCAATAAGCTGACAAAGATAGCTAGCACCATGCGAATTTTCGCCGATGCAAATTTACGCCAATGCGAATTCCCGGCAATGCGAATTTTCCAATCACTCTCGCATGCGAAAATTTTATATAAAATGGCGATACTCGCACGCGAAATAGCGGCTCGGCAAATCAAAAGCAAAGTTATTTTTTAAGTTGACATTTCGTTTTCAGTCGAAATATCAGGCTGATTTTCGACTTTTTCGGTGAAAAGTCGAAATGACTCCATCAAAATTCGCACTGCGAATTTTTCGACCATCTCTACTCATATCTCTGCTTAAACACTTCTCAAGAGGAATTATAGTCATTTCAGTTAATATTTTCCTGTAGCTTGGGCTATAGCATTAGTGTCTGTCAGTCAGTTTATTTGCACTGACCTAAATTGAAATACAAATAATATTAATGTCAATAGGTGGGCTGTATTGGGATAATAACAGATTTACAAGGGGACCAAAAAAAGCTAAACAACTAAAATTAGCATCAATGTTTTTGTTATGGGATTGCTGAGATTTGTGATATTGGTCTGGGAAACCATTGTTCTCAATGGTATACATTATGGGTCAGTGAAGTAGAATCCTCTTCTATGAAAAAAAGGGAGTATGGGTGAACTAAACCCAAATTGGGGGGTGGCCAACCCTCCGTGGACTTTTAAGGTGAAAAAATAAGTTTACCAAAAATGGAGTTCCAGTCGAAGGAATGGGATTCACAATATTTATTTGAGTCCTAGATTATGCAAATTCGTATCAAATTTAAAATCACAACAACATAAATGAATAGAAAAAAGAGGATCCATCAAACCCGGAGCATATCCTGACATTGACCCCAGAGAACAAGCAGGGGATCCGCCCTCTCCCTGCCATGTGGTCACGGCGTGTCCTATCTCCAACTCTATCCCTTATATACCATCTGCAAGCTTGCCTTCGCCACCCTGTCCCTGTGCATTACTGCCGGGAACCTGTCCTCCCTCCCGCTTTCTCTCCTTCGGGCTGGGTTTTGGCGTGGTTTTGTTTGAGTTTGGTCTATAGTCCCCCTTTTTTTTTTCTCCTCTCCATTTTTGGAAAACCTATTTTTTCACCTTAAAAGTCCACGGAGGGTTGGCCACCCCCCAATTTGGGTTTAGTTCACCCATACTCCCTTTTTTTCTATATTATATCGGATGTGGTGAAAGTAGCTTCCGAGTCCCCCTATTCTTTATTATTTTTCTTTCCTCTTCTATGAAGTAGAGACTTGATTAGAGTAGATATCTTAGAGAAGAGAAAGAGTAGAGTATAGAGTGGGCATATTTATTTGATGAAGGTTAAACACACAAACATACAAAAGGCGATTATAGGTCCTGTTTAAATAGCTGTTATTTTATTGGTGCTGGTTGCTGAAGTCAAGAGATTCTGGCCTAGGTGAAGCAAGCTGTGACTTTTCTCAATGGATATGAGGAGTGACTGATGGAGAGGAAGCATGGGAACCCCCCATGCAGTCCTACCTTGGAAAAAAGTCTATCCTGATGGCTCAACCTTTGGCTAGACCATGACACGAGGGCACATGCTTTGGGTCATCTTTGAGATATGGAGAACATTCTATGTTATGAAGCAAGCTAAGCCTATGATCCATAATTATTGTAATTTAATAATCTGTGTGCTCAGTATGCCCAGTATGATATTTTACCAAGGGGTTATTTTAGGGCCAAAGTGGGTTCTTAAATTTGACATAGGGGCTGTTTTAGGCAGTTTTAGGCTTACATTAGTATGCATCTGCTGCCCAAATCAGCATGGCTGGATTTTCAGGGAGAAAACTGAATGTCAGCTACCAGAAACAACCGAAACAGAACAGTGCCTTTGTCAGGATCAGGTACTGAGGGGGCGACCAGGAAGGCAACACACACTGAGATCCAGACAGAGATGGTGGTGACAAAAAACAGATTTAAGTCCAGACAAGCAAACAGCAACAATGAACAGCAAGCATGGTCTGGATGAAGCACACCTAAATAGCCCTAAGCTAATGAGGAAGGTGTGAGCTCCACCCAGCCCACGCTTGCAGAGAGCCAGCTGGTGACTGTGGGACCAACCCATGGATGGGCAATCACAGTGCCACCAGCAGGCGGTGACCAGAACAGCCAGGGTCCTAACAGCCTTCTGAATTTAAGGCAGAGAAGTTATGAAAAAAGAAAAACTTAAAAAAATAGGTATTCAATAAGTATGTAAAAAATAATTGTGAAAAAATATATTTTAAGTATTTAAATTAACAAATGTGCCCAGTCACACTTAAATAAGCTTACCTTTCTTGTCCATGAGCTATATTTCTGTAAATTTTAGACAGTTGTCATGTAAGTGACAAGACGCTATGGCTCCCCTTAATGTGTTCCCTGCAAAGTGCATCATCACATCATTGCGACACTGTGCCGCCCACATGGTGATGTTCAAATGATTTTAGGCATTCTCTCTACTCAATGCAGGGAACGTGGAGGGAAGACACAAAGGTGGCAATGTGCTGGATTTAAAGACTAAAGAGGACCGTGGCATGTAGTTTGCACATGTCCTGAAATCCTAATCCTAAAAACTGGACTTGCATATACCAACATTTGATCAAATGGGTACCTACATACACACACTCAGTGGGGTAGGAATCACTATAGCAGCCATAAGTGGAAAAAAAGCGAAGTACAGTGGTGACCAGTCTTAATGATATCATAGAGAACGTGCCACCCTTAAATTTATTTATACAAATAACCCTAAACCCAGGTTAAAGGTCCTGGGGGACCGAACTAAAAGGAAAGGTTTTAAGCCACTCACGGAGTCAAAAAATTGCCCTTTAGGGAGTCTTTGTTGTGGTCAACCTAGAGCTTAAATTGTCAGTTTGAAAAACGGTACAATCATTGTCAATCAAATTGTCAGTTTGAAAAACGGTACAATCGTTATCAGATTGTCAGTTTAAAAAAAAACGGTACAATCGTTGTCAATCAAATGATAACTATGACGGTAAAATTCGTTATACTTTATACATAACATGCAGATATACACTTATAAAATTACATATATGATACAAATCACCAAATATACAGTACAGAGATTGGAGCAGAGATGGTCCTTAATGTATTGTTAGTGAGTCCACTTAGGCTCCGACACGTGTTTCGCCCCTCTCATGGGGCTCCTCAGGGAGAGTGGGTCACTAAGAAGAAACTAGACATATAATAGTCAAATATCGTTTCATTAGTGCAAATACCGTTAAGGCAAGTCAATCTTTAGTCATTAGTCATCTAGACTTTTCAAAATCAGGCTCAAATATTTTGTATTTAATGAATTTAAGGGTGGCACGTTCTCTATGATATCATTAAGACTGGTCACCACTGTACTTTTTTCACTTGTTATAAATTAGAGGGAAGACCCCTCGTTAGGGATTTAACATTGGTGGCCAGTAACAACCAATAACGACTGAC
>CM070034.1:31297274-31308403 GCA_036250615.1 Ptychadena robeensis | reverse complement strand
TGAGGGGGTGTCTAGGGCACCCCATCTCTCTAGGACCACCCCTAATGGGGCCCATTTCTAACTACGTCCCTGTGTACATAAAAATCCTGTATGTTAACAAAAATACATAGAATATCTAAACATACAGCCTTGTATGGTACTAAATATATTTTGGAAGATCGGTGGCAGCATATAGAGATTCATCTGAATACACCAAGCACCAAGCAGGACAGAAATGCATTATGTTTCCCAGATGCTTGAAAGAAGATAGTAAACGCACATTAAATAGGAAGTTACATCTACTCCGTACTGTCCTTTCATAACAAGCTTTAATACACCAATGCACAGAAGCAAATTCAATAAGATCACTGATAATAGTTGATGCTGGTTGAGCTGAACGTATGAGATCACATACTGGTGTATCTTGGGGAATCTCCAGTCAGAAATGAAATAAAAGGTAATGGATTTTTCTCATACAGAAAACGTTGTATACCGTCTCCTACTAACACCTTCTATATCTGGAAGCTGACTAATGTTCTGTCATACATTGCTCATCTTGTAGTACATTACACTCAATTCTAATGCGCATCAATTTGATTTTAGAAACGTCACCTTCAATAAATCTTAGCTGACAAAGAAAATGGAAACATATAAACAGGTATTTCTACATACAGATTTAGTAAAAGGGTCATAAATATACAAAAATAAATATGTAACAAGGAAGCCAAGACCTCTAAAAATAAGATAGAGTTGGAAGCTAGAAATTTTTTTTTTCTGTATTTGTCTGGATGTCTGTGTGTGCAATCTGCCTGGTCGCCTCCTTGTGCTGGATCCTGACACATGGTCACATGTGCTATCTATTTTCGCATTGCGAATATATATTCGCAATCCCATAGTATTTTAAATAAAGGTGGAGGATTGCCTAGTAGTCAGCAAGTGCGCCCTAGCCAGTAGGCGTTACAGACAAAGAAGGTAAAAAACCCTAACCATGGGTCATCAAGGACCCAGAACAACTATTTATTGGCTAGCGTTGCAGGCACAGAGAATCACACCAAAGTCATTCTGAAATATATAAAAGGTCTTTATTTTACAATGGACCAAAAAACATACAACAGATCATTCTACAGGTTTGAGGTGGATAGTTTTGGTGTGTGGCAATGACCCTTATAAACACCTCGCCACACCCAACAAGCTAAACCAGCAGTATCTAATTAATTTAGGACAAATTTAAAAACAACACATCGTATATTGCACAATCCAAAAAATGGAGATATGAATCAAGGCACAAAGGGCTTCCCACTCCCCTCCGACGCATTTCGCCCTCAGGCCTTTCTCAGGGAGGTGCATAGAGTGGTGTATTTAAAAATACGCAGCAAGAAATCCATCTTAAATATATACAAGTAAGATTTTTCGTCATCCATACCTACGTGGATATGGGTATGCAGGGACTCGTTGCAATATAATAAAACCGTGTCTAGAGACGTGGATCAGGCTCCTAGATGTGCACCGGGGTGCCAGCTACACTAGGCGAGCCAATGGACACTCCAGCTTGAGTTGCCCCTAGATGATGAGGGGAAGGGGTGACCCTCGAGAGCCAAAAGGAGTAACAAGTTAAAGGCTGGGGAACAAGGGAAGACGTTAGTAACTCCCGGGCACCAGCCTGGCCCCCCACCCTGTTCCGCCCGACACCAAACAGCAACCTTCCCCCACAGGCTCAGTTGGTAAAACAACATCCACGATAGTAGATAGTAGGAAGAAGTCAGGGAGAAAAATGCCACCTAAATGAAAGAGCATAGACATGAGATAGAAGAACGACCAATGCGTTGGAATATTAAGCCAGAGTTAGGATGTTAAGGAGAGCATGCTTACCGGCTGCAAATGTTTGGTATCGGCAGGTGAGGGCCCAGCCAGGTCAAAGAGCCATCATAACCCCACCCCTATTGACCAGCCATACTTATACCCCACTGGATTGACAGTGTAGCTGGCACCCCGGTGCACATCTAGGAGCCTGATCCATGTCTCTAGACACGGTTTTATTATATTGCAACGAGTCCCTGCATACCCATATACACGTAGGTATGGATGACAAAAAATCTTACTTGTATATATTTAAGATGTTTTAAGGTTTTCTAATTTTGGATTTCTTGCTGCGTATATTTAGATACACCACTCTATGCTCCTCCCTGAGAAAGCCCTGAGGGCGAAACGCGTCGGAGGGGAGTGGGAAGCCCTTTGTGCCTTGATTCATCTCCATTTTTTGGATTGTGCAATATACGATGTGTTGTTTTTAAATTTGTCCTAAATTAATTAGATACTGCTGGTTTAGCTTGTTGGGTGTGGCGAGGTGTTTATAAGGGTCATTGCCACACCAAAACTATCCACCTCAAACCTGTAGAATGATCTGTTGTATGTTTTTTGGTCAATTGTAAAATAAAGACCGTTTATATATTTCAGAATGACTTCGGTGTGATTCTCTGTGCCTGCAACGCCAGCCAATAAATAGTTGTTCTGGGTCCTACATGACCCATGGTTAGGGTTTATTACCTTCTTTGTATATATTCGCAATCCATTCCCATAAGCATCCCAATGCAAATATTCGAGATTGCGAATATCCGCTGCCATATTCGCGAATTTTGCGAATTCTCAAATAGCATATATACGCAGGATATATTCGAAATCCAAATATTCGAGCTAAACACTATCGGTGAATGCATCTGTAAAGCATCACAGTTGAGTTGGAAGAGTAACCAATTTTGGAGGGATTGAGGCATTATTATCCCTTCTAACTGCCCACCCTGCACATTATTTGCACAAGTGGGGTGGGGAAATATAAGGGAGGGGACATTAACCTCCCTAGCGGTTGAGACGAACCCTGTTCGTTCATCATTCAGGTTTGCCCCAAACTCAGGGGAACCGGGCTTTGGGTGTAGCGGATACACCCACGGAAAGCTGCAGCGATTATCTAAATAGACCTCCATGTTAATGGAGCGGTGTCTGCTTTCCCGCCCACACAGCCGGTGTCATTAATGACACCGGCTGTGTGGAGAGGGGCGGGGGTAGGGAGGAAATGGCAGGCAGTGTACTGCTACCAGCCAGCTCTCCCGGCACGGAGATTAGCTGGAGGAGCTGTCAGATGTGAGATGCCAGCTAATGCCGGCTCTCCCATCTAAACTGTGTAATTGGCACAGGAAGAACTGGCATAGGCAATGAAGAGAGAAGTATAGATGAACTTGCATCTATAGCTCTCCTGTCCGTGGGAACAGCAATCAATCTGCTGCCCCACGGACACAGAATCAGTAACATCAGGAGAGGAAAGCAGAAGACAGAGCAGCAAAGTAAAGTATGACAATCTGCTGAGAGTGTACTGCTGCTAGTGACAACTTCTGGCTGAATTGAATATTGCATCCATTACTCAATTGATGTGAAAACTTATTACATTTTTTTTCTGTTTTTTTTTCTGGTTTTCCTGCCCTAAAAACTGGGTACGTCTTATGGTCCGGCCCGCCAGATCCTCCACCGAGCAGGTCAATTTATCTGCTACATCGGGACAGATAGATTTACCTGCTCGGCGGAGGATCTGTCTTCAGAGAGGGTCCCGACATATGTGGAAACAAGCCCTAAGTCAGGTTCTATACAGCACATTGAGGTGTTTAGTGATGAGCAAATCAATCCATGTTTTTGTCGGCAGGAGGTTTGTCAAATCCAGATTAATATCTGTGAAATCCAGACTAGCTATTATCTTTGGCATGGGGAGGGGGCTAGAACAGAAGAGCAAATATCACCAGGCAATGGATCATAATGATTGATGTGGATTTACAGTGCTGGATTATATGGTTGGTGAGAACTTACTTTAGAGAACTTAAGTTTAAATTTCGATAAGTATATGTAAATGTGTCATTTAACCCATTTCTACTTTTATGCTATGTGAATAAGAAAAGGAGTACATGACTGTTTAATTTTTTCCAAGAGAGGTTACACGTCTAGTTGCATCCCAAAAATCTCCTGGTTCTCCTTTTTTTTTTAGGATTTCTTGCGTGGAGGTCTCTTTACAATATTTTTGATTACTTGCGGACCCTTAACAACAGTTAACATATAGGCTACTGTTACGAAAGATTTTTTTGACAATTAGTTCTTTAGAAATGTAATGGTATAGGTTGGGTGCATCTACATTGGCAACACTAGCCCAAATGTTAACAAAGTGACCCCTGAAACCACTTTGCTGTCCCCTAGAAAATTGGGGATCCCATTTTGAGAACCACTGTTTCCCCACGATGAGGCAATTGTCCCATGCAATTGGGAGAAATATATTTTGCTAGTGGTGGAGGATTTGCCACTTGCCGTTGCGAGATACTATGAGGATGAGATGAGAATGACATCTAAGTGGTTGATTTATGCACAGCACCATAATACAAAAGTGTAGGTGCCCAATAGAGATGAGCAGCAAAGGCAATTCGCAAAATATTTCATATTTATTACCAATATTTGGCCTAACATCACCACATGAGACAACACTCATAGAAGTAATTCATTGTGAATGCTGTGAATGCTGAAATGTCCACTGGTGCCCAAGGCCAAGTTTCTCTGCAGACTGCCTGATGTTGTCATCCTCATGTATTGCTCTTTTGTCATGGTGCCGTTTACTGTGATTAGGTTTCCTGGTCTATTGGCTGTAAAACACCCCCAAAGCATTTGGTTCCCACCACCATATTTCACAGTGGGGATGGGGTTCTTTGGGTTGAAGGCTTCTTTTTTTACGCCAAATGAAGAAAACATTATTGTGACCAAACAATAACATTTTTGTTTCATCTGACCATAACACAGAAGACCAGAAGTCTTCTTCTTTGTCCAGATAAGCATTTGCAAAGGCCAAGCAAGCTTTTGTGGGCCTTATCTGGAGAAGTGGCGTCCTCCTTGGTCTGCATCCGTGGAAGCCAGCAGTGTGCAGTGTCCGTTGGATTGTCTTCCTTGAGACATTGCCACCAGCAGAGCCTTGGTGGTGGCAAGATGGTGATCCTTGAATTCTTTTTCACCTCTCTCACTATCCTCCTGGCCAGCACAGGTGTCACTTTTGGCTTCTGATAACGTCCTCTGAGATTTTCCACAGTGCGGAACATCTTGTATTTTTTATTAATACTTTGCACTGTAGCCATTGGAAATTGATAACATTAAGATATGGCCTTGTAGCCCTTTCCTGACTTCTGAACAGCCACAATGCGAAGCCACAGGTCCTCACTGAGCTCCTTTGTCTTAGCCATGACTGTCCACAAACCAACTGCAGAAAGCTGTTGTTTTTCACCTGTTAAGTCGATTAAAACAGCTGTTCAAATTAATCAGGGTAATTAGGATGCTTTAGAACAGCTTGGACTGTTTGGAATGGTATAGAACTTTGGATTTCCCCAGACACTGTGACAGTTTGTGAAGGGTATGAATAATTTTGGACATGACACTTTTTGCTCAAATGTAAATAAAAGCTGAGAAATGTTTTTTTTTTTTTCACAAAAATGTCTCTTGTACATCGTCTTATTATCTTTTGGGAGACACCTGTCATTTCCCATAAAAAAAAACATGGTTGAATAAAAGTAACTTGAAGTCAAAATTTGCCAGGGGTATGAAGAATTATGGGCTCGACTGTATGCATGTATGAGCTATATGTATATGTATACTTTGCCTAGAGCACTAATAAACAAAGACTTTTCTTTATTTCTATAATTATAGTAGATTTTTAAGGATAAAGTTAACATTTGGGGCCATATCTGCCTTTTATTCTTTTTTCTCTTTCTTTATCCAACGTCAGTAGTGGGTGGACAGCTTGATTTGAGCATGTTATAGACTATGAATAACAGTAACAGGTATTACCGCCTCCCCTGGGTTTTAGTAAGATTTTACAGCTAGCAAAAGAATTATTATTAACACAAAACTTTTTTTGCTGGTCAGCATCCATTTATTGCCATAACCTGTGAAGCTATTGTCATGTACTACAATAATGCACAGTAACATACAATACAATCTGCAATGCATTATGGTGCTGGTGATTTACCAAGTTGTTACGGCTAACCCTAGGAGCGTGGCACTGACTGGTAGGGAACCCGGCCGCAAGGGGTCTAAGTGACTGGCGGTCTTCCCCCAGAGCCCCCCTAATGGGAGATAGGCAGGTGTCCCTTGAGGGGGCCCTGTTGTCTTTTCACGCAACCAGTCACCAGGTCTCGCAGCACCGGGAACACCCACTATGGGGTTATGCCTATCGGAGGCAGGGGTCCCTATTCAGGAGGAGATGTTCAGAAGCGAAGTACCAAAGGGCCGGGCAGAGAGAATGGTCAAGAACAAGCAGGGTCGGTAGGCAGGCGGATAGCAGGATATCGATTAACAAGCGAAGGTCTTGGCAGGCAGAAATCAGGAGAGTAGTGGGGGGCGTAGCAGAGGTCGAAGTAGCCAGATAATCTTCACAATCGGGTAACACGCCGGGTCAGGAATCAAGAGTAAGCACAAGGAAGATAACACATAGGACACAGGAACCAGGAAGTAGACTGGATCAAGCAGCAATGTGACTGCTCACACTGCTGCCTTATATAGGGGAAAGGATTGGAAAGCCTCTCCCTCTGGGCGTGTGCTGCTGAGACAGCCTGAGAATTAACCCTTTGTGAACTCGCACCTATGCAGGTCTATGGAAAGACCTGGGTGGTAGACCTAGTGCGCAGGCTTGGACCTGCGCGAGAAGACTGGCTGTGACTGGGTGGACCGCACAGGGCGACCTGCCATCCGGGGTACAGCGGTAGGCAGGCCTGGCACAAGGTGGCAGAGCATGGAGAGCAGGTCTCAGGGATAACCGTGAGTGACGCAGGGCGGCCGCAGGTAACCCTGCTGAGGTGGCACCAGGTGCAGCCGGCGACGGAAGGGAAGCCCTGCGAGTAGTGGGGTGACACAAGTCATCGCAAAGTACAAGTTTCCTTAACAGCAATTAACAAATCTAGGTTTGGTAAACCTCTTGGCTTATTTAGTGAAACTTGGAAACAGGCTGTGGTAGAAGCCTTTGGGTACACCGGCATGGACAGTTAAAGCACTGTTTAAAAAGGTACAAGGTCAGGTACAAGGTCAGGGCAGGCAGCAAACAGGGTTAACCAGTTACCAGAAAAGCTAGAAAAAAGCAGGGACTCCAGGATAGCTAGAAGAAGACACAGTAGGCACAAAAGACATGGGAAGCAGTAGGGTCACAACAGGCAGGCTCAAAAGAGGCATGGAGTAATTTCTGGTACTTACTTCTTAATACATGAGTCTGCTCAATCTAGGATCCTTGCCATCCCCTGCCACCCCACAAAAAAAAAAAAAAAAACACAAGGAAATTGCAATCCATAGGTACATCATTTTCCATTTCCATTCACATTGTATACTAAAATCTAAAAAATTATAATAAAAAGTTGTACAGTCTGATGATGTTTCTCTCCCAGCATTCACTGTTTACTCATTACATGTATATATATTTTTTAAGCTTCTGCCCTATTATTGGCATTTATGGGGCTGATCATGGGCAGTAAAAATGCAGGTCCACTTTAATTTAAGATAAAAGCACAAATGTAAGAACAAGCAAGTGAAGAGCAAACTTGCAGAGTCGATATATCAAACTGTGCCACATCTAGTTTTCTAGTTTGAAAACCTGCAAATATTACAGATCCCTGAGAGTAGAGAGTTGAGAAAACCTCTGGGAATGGGCCTTATCTCTTGTTACTTGAGTTGGCTTCATACACTTCCTCTGTGTTACTACTCTGTCCTAGATCAACCTAGGAGCCAATAGATGGAACCATAGCATACAGTTGTGGGCCAGGAATTGAAAATAACCAGCAGAATATTGGAAGTTAAAGTAAAGTTACTCTAACTTGGGCCCAGGTGCCCAACCTGCATCCCGGGGGCCACATGTGGCATTTTGTGTGTTGTTCAGCGGCCCCCCTTGGTCCTCCAGGTCCAAAACCTGTTAATGCATATGGCATAGGAACTCACCGATCCTCAACCAACATGTTCTCACCTGGCAACTTCTAAGAGCAGTAAGAGGAGGAGGGACTCGCTGACCCTCCAGCTGAGCACTCTTATTGGCATTTGTGAAAGCTAATGAGTGACCCAGACAGAGCCTGAGTGCCTATGCTTCCACTAGATTACTTTGATAATATCTATGAGGCTCATAACCTTTGTTGAGGTATATGGGGAGTTCCATATATCACCATGTGTAGTGTTCACACACTGACACGACTTTCCTAATCAACTAGAGTGGTGCTGAGGGCCACTCTTGTGGCCCTCCATATCACCTCAGTTGCCCACCACTGATCTAGAGTGTTTAGAAGACATTTACTGACCTGAATCTGCACTTCTTCCTTCAAGAAATCCTCCATCACTGGTTGACAGTAATGTCTCACAGCTCATGTTTTTTTATTGTTAATTGAGGACCCCAAGGACCTACCCATAGACCCGGGGGCTTCCTAGGGAGATCGGTGCCCTGCGTACCCCCTTTCATGGCTACTTCCCCCAGAGTCTCACCTCACTCCAGGGGGGCCCTGGTGTGGCACTCATTAGGTGAGATTCTGTTATGAACTCTATTTACCCGCCTCCCTGGTATAGCATCTCCACTCCCATAGGAAATAAAGCACTCGGGGGGAGAGGGGGGGGGGGGGGGGGGGGGGGGGGGGGGTAAGTCTCCTCTACACCTTCTCTCTCCCTGGGCAGTTAGGAAAATACTTAATAATGCTGTGTATTGAAAACTAAACACAGACGGTTTCCCCATTAAAAACTTATACGGTGCCCCCCAGTAGCCGCTCCAATATTGAACTGAATTAACTGAAGCCTTACAGAGAAATATAGAATCTCTTCTATCCAGGGTTCCAGTGAACAGCAGGTAAGTAGATTTCTTTTTAGAATTGTAGAGCGGTATGCCACAACTGTGCCAGATCAGATGTATATCAAAGCTTTTTTTATATATAAATTTATTTGTTTTTTTACATTTTGAATATACAATATATACTTTATGTTTATATGTTGTTATTATTAAGTTAATTGCTTAAACACTAATCAAAGTTTTCTTTCAGCTTGATATATATATATATGATTTTAAGGGGGTTGTATAAGTACACAATTATCAGATAAAAAAAAAAGAAAGTTTCCATTTATAATTAGATTCACTGTTTTGATATAAGTTTAAGAACACCTTATTGACTCTAAGCCCAGGCTGAATGTGGTATTACAGTATACTGGATCAGTTATCCTAATAAAAAATGGTATGAATATTTTGTAGATTATCATTGTGTGCATTTACCATATTTTTCTGACTTTTTTTTTTACCATTAAAACCAATGGGAAATTGTCCCTGCGTCTTATGGTCCAAATATGTAAAGAAAAAAAAGAAAAATTTTAAGCCCAACCCTCCTGGGAGCAATATCTATGTATGCCAGGAGGCTTAAATTTTTCCAATCCCTTCAGCCAAGCCAAAAAGCCACTGTCAAGAAGAGATCTGCAATAGCACTAGCAGTACCCATTCTCTGAACACACTGACCAACTTATGAAAAGACACATTCTACAATAAGCAATAAAAAGACTTATATCTCCTCCCATATGTAAAAAGCTGCTCATGGGTAAGTTGTTCAGTGCCAGATTGTAAAATGTGTCTCTTCCTAAGTTGGTCAGTGTGTTCAGAGAATGGGTACTGCTAATGTATAGACATGTGTATAAACAAGCCTCCTGACACTCTGCTGCGGCGAAGACGTCCCTCTTGTGAATACTGCAGGGTCCAGTTCTGCCTACTTTGCTGGAACATTCTGTATATTTTTATCTGAATGGCTGTTTCTTCCCCTAACTTTCTCTCCAAAACTTTGGGTTGCATCTTATTGTCCGGTGTTTTCTAGTGTGAAAAAGAAACACATTTACAATACACATTAATGTTAATATTTCCATGTATATCGTATAATATATGAAGATACCTTAGGATGTCTGCTTTCATATGTATTAGGAATATGCGATACATTGGTTTGCTGCCTGAATCATACAGGTATTAAAAGGGTTAACAATAAATTTTTCAGGTTTTCAAATGATTTGCTTTTGTATCGCTGACTTAACAGTTTTTCCTGCATGTTTACATTGGTTATAACAATGCATCCATCTGATGATAACAATGTCATGAATGTCAGTATCTACCTGGCTAACAAGTATTCATTATTTGAGATCATGGACGTTCTTCTTTTAGTGCTGCATCTTCTTCTATAATATATTTGTATTAAAAGTAAACATAGGCACAGCATAGTGCTTTTGTATATACTGTATATTCTTAGTATTGCATGGCAAAGTTTAAACAAGGAATTTAAAGAAATCCAATTGAAAGTCAGATATGAATAAATAAATAATAATGATAAAATAATATGTGTACATATTCTATATTCACATTTTACAGCCAGCCCTCGCTACACTTCCCATTTAAATGCTATGTATGGATTTCCATTCAAAGAGAGATAGTCTAAAAGGAAACAGCTACTGTTTTTACTACTGTCTCACTTTTAGATCTCCTCCTTAATGAATCCCAATCTAATCTATCTGATGTGACAATACGGTATAGCACAAAATGTATCAAAGTTTATAAAAAAAAGAAAGTTTTAAAACATAAAAAAATAGATATCATGTTAGGGTGGCTCGGGTGGTTAGCAGTATGGCCATGCACTGCTAGAGTCCTAGGTTACAATCCTGGCCGGGGCACCATCTGTAAGGACTTTGCATGTTCTCCTTTGTCTGTGTGGGTTTTCTCCAGGTACTCTGGTTTCCTCCCACACTTCATATGCTGCTAGCTTAATTGGCTTCCCTCCAAAAGATTATTCTATGTTAGTTACATGTGACATATGACTATGTTAAGGTAGCCATACACTGCCCAATTTTAGGCTGATTGACCACCGTGAGTGTTCCTGCCAGTCGGGTGCGCCCATCTGGCAAGATCGACCAGGAATCTGCCGCACGTCAGATCGTACTGTGATCCGACATGTCGGTAAATTCCCAGCTGATCCCATTACTTTGTGTGCCTGGACGATCCTCGGCACCAGTGGCCGTGCGGCAGCAAAACGACACGTCTATGGCCAGCTTTAGTTACATATATATAAGGTTAATCAAACTGGTAAGGAAACCAAACAAGGATT
>CM070034.1:31275092-31297174 GCA_036250615.1 Ptychadena robeensis | reverse complement strand
TCGACACACCTTCTCTACTCAGGCCGTTAAAGTCCCCACGCCCTTGAGAGATATCCCTCTTAGGGGGGAACTCAATCTCTGGCAGGAAATCCTTGTTTGGTTTCCTTACCAGTTTGATTTACCTTATATATATTTTTGGGATGTTGGCCTTTTATACTTAAATAGTGCAGCTTTCTCTATATCATTTAGTTACATATACATGACTATGGTAGGGTCATTAGATTGTGAGCTCCTCTGAGAGACAGTTAGTGATATGACTATATATGCTGTGTAATGTTGGTGCTATATAAATACAAGATAATAATAATAATAGATGTACCAGGTTTAAATTGAACATCCTTTATATAACATACGCATCCATGAAAGATCTGTAATCCAGTGGAATGTTCATGATTAACACTAGATAATAAATGTTCTCCTCATAAATGTTCTCACTATGGTATGAGTGCCCTACGTTGCAGCACTGCTGCAACGTTCCCAGTTTGTAAAATCAATGTATCCACTTAAAATACACACATACAAATGAGGCTATTTGAGGACATGAGAATCAGAAGACTAATTAAAGCAGGGAGGGCATACAAGGAAAAAGATTAAAGAGGTCAAAGCTTAATAACTACATTTGACAAAGGACAAACCTAGATAAGTAAGTCAGGCTTTTTAACATAAATGAGCTCCAAACACATGGCGAAAGCAGGAATCCAGAACAAAAATAACATTTGGCTTCTCCATAGAGAATCAAGAGTTTCCTTACTTATGACTTAAGCTAGCCATACACGTGTCGGATTCCATGTCCGATCCATACGTCATCCGATCGATTCCGGCGATTCTGCCGGGAATCGCAGGTGTGATCAATCGGCCAATTAAGGGTATCCATCGCAGCATACCACCTTGTCCAACGGATTCCGGGACGGATCTGTGTCCGATTGTCCACCTCACAACTGGCAACTCCCCCTGATCCGGACAGAATCGCATGAGAAAGACCAACATGTTGGTTCTCCGTCGGATCCGATTCTGAGCCCCTGATCAATCGGACGTGATCGATCGGACCAGGTGGGCTGCATGCGATTCCGGCACGATCGTTTGGCGTGCACGCGCCCGGAATCGATCGTGCCGGAATCCGGTGCGAATCCGACACGTGTATGGGGGCCTTTATTGGGACAAGCTGTCTAAAAAAATAAAATCTTACCTGTGGTGAGTTAATCCTGATTGTCCCTAGTTGCTTCTCCCTTCTAATGACATTGCACCATGACATGGCATTCTGACAGCTCCAGTGCAGAAACAGTCAATATTCAAATTCTAACAGATACCTACGGAATTATCCCTTAAACTTTACATTATAATGAGTAAACAGATATGCAGAAAAGTAAAAAAATTACAGGGTATTCCTGTGGCGTATTCATATTATGTCTGCCTGAGATTTGTATGTCATTCATTTTGATTATTGAAGGCTTTGTTTATACATTTAAAAGTCACCATCTAGTCTATCTCTTCAATATGACATCTACTTAATAATATACTTTTCCAAACACCGCTGATTGAAATCTGCAAAAATCAGAATATAAGGAGCATTCTCACTTAAAATGCTTGTGTTTCCATGGCGACCAGGAGCTTGGGCTACATCATTTCTCCTTTAATATGTTTTTGACAAATTAATTGCAGATCTCAGGTGTGGGGTTTGAATTAGAGCATGTACACATAGGGACATTCATAAGCAGACTATTTTTTAAATAAATGTAATATATATAAAATATAACAAACATTAACTTAAAAAAACCCAGATACAATACAAATACTAAAGCTGGGCATAGACGTTTAGATTTGTGGATGATTTTGTTTTTAAAAAAATGCCTAAAATTCGTCCATGGGTCGGCTGGAAAATTGATCTAATAATTTACCGACATGCCTGTAAATTTTAGACTGATCTCATTACTTTGGATTGGGACCAGCCACAGTAAGTTCTAGCAAACAAAGGGTGCGTGGTCGATACTCATTACGCACCATCGATCTGCAGTCTATGCTCAGATTTACAGATAGAATATACTTTTACAGATAATCTAAAAAGTTTAAGTTTTTCTTTACTTTTTTAAAAAAGTTTAATAAATAATAAAAAGAATAATAAAATAAAAAGTATGAGGCACCAGGTAGGAGTGGGGCGTTAAATATCTCCAATCTTTAGTTTCATCATGCATTTCATCAACACATTTATGAATATGAATTTTGCTCTTCATTATTTGCATTATCCCTGGACGCAACCAAAAAAGCTTTGACTTTAAAATGGAAAGCTCTTGCATATGTAAACCTATGGCCAAATCATAGCAGGACCATTGAACTTCATTTTTTCCCATAGTCAACAATAACTATATTTAAAATATCACTTAATAAGATGAAAGAAAAGTCTGTCATCTGTTCATGGCAAAAAGTGTGTTCCCCAAACATTATGACACCAGGTCTATAGATTGCTTTATTACTTTATGTTGTAAAAATTGGCCACATTGACCACACACATTGCGTTTGTAAATAGTTAGATGTAGGGCGCCTGTCAATGGTCTTTGAGGTTTGAGAAGTAGTATACGCTGCCTATGTACCAACCACGCCAGGATTAGGACTCTCTTAACACAATAGGTAAAAATTCACTATAGTCATATTTTTAGAACTTATTGTGGATGCTTACTTGCCCAAGCACTTTAAGGCACATGGTGCACACATAAGCTGTAGATAGTGTTGTATAGTATAGATGGCAGCGCAAAGAGCCACTCGTCTGCTCACCTCCATTACATCACTCCCTTCTCAGCCCACATGCTGGAAGGAAGTTAGAGCAGCCTAGATCTCCTTTGTGGCTCCTTGGTCTAGTCAATCATCCTACAATCTCCCTGCACGGTTGTTGTATCCTCGCCGCCTCGTTCATGTTCTTTCACAACCACTAGCCCATACGTTGGAAGGGAGGAGAAAAGCCAATATCTCCCCAGCCTGATCTTGGCTGTGCTCTCTTCCTTCCTGTGTAAATGTGCTAAAAGCAGGGAGAGAGGAAGCATGCAAGATAAGCCAGAGCAAACTGGCTGAACAGCCGCAAGTTGCTCAAGAGGTCCAGGTTGCCGATCTCTGATCTAGAGTGTCCTTCTTGTGGGAACAAAACTTTTCCTTACTCCCATCCATTTTTTGTACCTTTTCTTTTCTTTTTTTTGCTACCTTCTGTCTAAGTACCTGCTTGGCCATTTCTCTGGATCAGAGGTAACAAATCTAAAATGTAGCTTCCCAATTGCAAAGCATAGAAAACACCTATGAGAGAGAAATATGGAAACATGAAGTAGGCACCTTCGTGGCTACTTCAGATACTCTACAGAAGTCTGAGCTTCTCCCTACCTTAGAGATGGCATGACAAAGACAAAGAAAACCAGGGCTGCCCAAGAAATTGGGCCCTACACATCCTTGAACAGTAGACTGAAGAAAGAAGACATTTAATTTTTCTTACTGTGAGTTTAAAGACCTGAGAAATCTAAAAAAACTGTAATTTCCATCCTCTTGGAAGATTTTAACTTTTTTCGATTTACTCCTTTGAGGTTTCAAAGTCACCCAAAAGTTCCAACCAGTAACCCTGCTGCCTTGAAATTTACTCCATGTTAACATCTGAAATGATAATACTTTTGTAGCGGATTGCGTTTTGCTACCACCCACCATGCTTAATATTGGTTGTCCCTAACTATTATTATTATTGCAATATAATGTTCACTTCCCTATAGTTGCTTCAGTCTATGCAGTCGTCTGGTTGGTCAGTAGAAACAAAGACCATAAATTGTCCAACTGTTGATTAGATTTTCAACCCTAGGCAGGGACACAAGGTATGATGTCTGTCTCCCTGAACATATGATTAAGTTATGTCTCAGGTTGAGAGGAGGGGATATGCGGGCTAGAACCGAACTATGATTGAACAATGGGTCTTCTTTCTGGAGGTGTCTCCCTTGCATGAGAGAATGGAATAAAAAGCCGGGTATGTGACATTAAACGTGAGTTCTGCTCCTGATACTGTGTGTCGTCCAGTTATTGTGAAGAATGATGGATGTTCCTGGATGGATTTGGGTACTACGTACGCTGTGCTACATGTGCTAGTTACCTGGTTCTGCAGTACCCCTTGGAATTTGAGCGGAGAAGGCCTATGTCACACCAACGCTCCGCTACTACTTTGAAAAAAATGGAGAGAAATATATATTTCATAAAGATTTCTAATACACATATGGTGCTTTATTCATGCTTCTGTATAAATATACTAAAGATTTGCTTGTTATCCTTCGTATTTGCCATAGAAGTCATGATGGACAGAGGTTAGACCATGTTACTGTATGTAAGATATATGTGGCAATATAATGTTACAATGAGAATATTTCACTTAATGTCAGTCAATATTTTTCCTCTGCCTATTTTGGGGGGCACAGCTTCTAAAGTTACATTTTACTGGAAGAACTTGAGGAATCCAAAACAAATGTGACCAAGTTGATGTCACTAAAGATCCATAAAGAGAACTTACTGCAAAGTGAAAATCCTAAGGTTTATAATATTATTTTAGCATGTTACTCGTTTGCTTCTGTTATTTTTGCATTTTTCCCAGGATTTGACGTGAATTTGCACAACCTTTTTGTGTTTGTATGTTAACCGGCTTTGATGTATGAATTCCAGTCCGCTTCATTCCAATCTCCTATTTAGGCATTTAACATAAACATTACACATCGTTTATCAGGGGGGGGGCCTTGTTTGTTGACAGAAAAGGAATGCTGCGAGGTGATGAATCTGTTAAAGAATTCTTGGTCTGGCTTTATTACCAGATCTGCAACCAACAAACTCTATTCTGGTCCTTCAGTGCTCAGAGGGGACCGTGAATTAATATTTTGTCTGTGAATTTTAATTGTGGCGATTGGTTAGGGGAATACTAAAATATTCATAGCTCAACCGTAAATTAGAAAGAAAACAACAACGAAAATAACGGACTGCAGTGTGAATAATCTGTTACGTAAAAACATAAGGATTCGATTGCCAATGAACATATGTAAGTTACTTCTATCTTCAGGCAGAACAGATTTGTTTCATAAATTAACATGCAGCATTTATGCATGTGGGGGAGTATGTAGTATTGAAGAAACACTCTCAATATACCATATTTTCTGACGTATAAGACGACCCCCAACTTCTCCAGTTAAAATATAGAGTTTGGGATATACTCGCTGTATAAGACTACCCCTCTTCCAACGCACCCCAAATTTAAAAAAACATCAGATTTGATTTCAATATGGTAATTTTAATTCAAATGCTTATGACATGGGCAAACTGCCTGGAAGTCACAGGAAATCCACCAGAAAATGTACCGTCGCGTGTCCTTATTTCGGTCAGCTCAGGGAAAAGGAGTGGACACATGTCCTTACATATGCCTATTCTGACTTTCAACACCCAGATCTCCAACAACCTTAAAAGTCCTATTTTTTTTAGTAATTTACATTCCCAATTTGACACCCCTAACTGCAACCTTTCATAGTAATTAATGTTGCCCTGCGGTTATCCAAATTACATAAATTGCATAAATAAAACTGAAAGAAAAAACATAAAAACTTGGACCATCTGTAAAATAACTGCTATAATGATGCTCCATTACAAAGTTTTGAGGAATCTGTTTTCAGCTCTGAAACTAATAATGTAGTGAAAACTAGTGACCATTTTTGGTACTGCAGTTAGATTAACACCTGGATGACTGGAAGGAAGAAAATAATTTTCCAGTACTAAAAATGGCAACTGCCATGAGGGTACAGCAGGTAATTATTTTTTTGGGATCATGTGGGCTCAGAGGTAAGTAAATATTTAGCTTAATATTATTTCATTCAGTATAGATCTACTTTAACATCATTGTGGCTATTTAGCTTAAAGCTAGGCATACACTGGTAGATTCCCGTGCAATCGATAGCAGCATGGTGATGCCACCCCACTGCGCTCGATCACAAGTCAATCGAAGGGGAATCTATTTGTACCACTTTGCACACCTGTTCCCATGGGGGAACCGGATCTGGTGTACACCCGGTGTTGTAAGATATTTTCCCTACGGTAAATATGTCACAACACCAGCAGGGAGAGAGGCACACAGGATGGCTCCCCTTTCCTTTGCCCCGACTCTCAGCTGACAAAGCTGAGAGTCAGAGCCGAGCAGAAGCTGTGTATTTTGTGATAGATTCAAGCGCAATTGAAAACTGAGAATGTGCACGTCGCTCGATTGTGTTGTATCTTATGAGTCATTGGAGAGAATTTACTTGATATCACACAATGGATCCTCTGCCAACTGCTTGACCTGTTGTTGACTCTGAGAATCCACAAAGCTGAGATGTAGTAGGAGAGGTCAGGTAGCATGGGACAGTCATTAGAATTCAAGATAACTTAAGGCCCCCATACACGTGTCGGATTCGCACCGGATTCCGGCACGATCGATTCCGGGTGCGTGCACGTGAAACGATCGTGCCGGAATCGCATGCAGCCCACCTTGTCCGATCGTTCGCGTCCGATTGATCAGGGGCTCAGAATCGGATCCGACGGAGAACCAACATGTTGGTCTTTTCTCATGCGATTCTGTCCGGATCAGGGGGAGTTGCCATTTGTGAGGTGGACAATCGGACATGGATGCGTCCCGGAATCCGTTGGACAAGGTGGTATACAGCGATGGATACTCTTAATTGGCCGATTGATCACACCTGCGATTCCCGGCAGAATCGCCGGAATCGATCGGATGATGAATCGGTTGGACATGGAATCCGACACGTGTATGGCTAGCTTTACTAGTTGACGTTCACAGCTCCTTTACTACTGCTAGGTGTTCCTACCATAGAAGGTAATATAAACTGTTTTTTTTCTTAGACACTCATACATTACAACCCAAGTTGTTTATTTTTATGCATGTTTTACTAAAGTGGTTCCCCAGTGGTTCTGTTAACTGTCCACATACAAAACGACTTCCATTTGCACAAAATCTCCTAGATATGCTCATTCCTATCCCCAGAAGCCATTGACATGGTACATGCTGTCATTCCTCATCTTTAATTCTATACCACTATGTGATCCTCTACTCCTCCAATTACCTACCTATGGCATCCCCACTGACAGCATCACCACATGCGTGGATTTAAGACTCTAGGGCCACTGCTACTCTCTGGAACTCTCCAGAGACTTCCTCTCACTTTTAAAACTTTCAAACTAGCCATGAAAACCCCCCTCTTCAATCTGGCTACCTGCCGTCTTCTCCATCCCTAACTTCACCACCTGTCACCTATTGTATACTTTGTTTGGTAACCCCTTAAGGTGCACATACACCGGTTGATTTTGCCGAATTCCCAGAATATCAATCATCATGCACGTTTGCTGCAACCGATCATTTGGGAATCCAAAGCTGCCCATCTTGAGCATCTCAATCCTGCTCGAACGCTCAAGATGGGCAATCAAACTCAAAATCTAAATGGCGATCGAACAGGGATCTTACATTTTGTTAAATCCCTGTTCCATCTTCAATCCCCATCCAATGTATCAGTCAGGAATTGAACATCAAAAGTGGTGTGCAGGGATTCACGATTTTAGCAAACACCGATCGTTTGGAAATGCGTGCGTGCATGGCTGGCTTTAGCTTGTAAACCTGATTGGGCAGCACCCTTTCTTGTATCATAGCTTGTACCTGTGTGTAATCTTGTTGTCTTTTTTTTATTTAATGTACAGTGCTGTGTAATATGTTGCTGCTTTATATATAAACATTAATAACAATAATAACCTCAGGACAGAAGTACAAGAAAACTTTTAGCCTGAGACCAGCATATGCAGCCTTAAAGCAGAAGGAAATAAAGCAGTCCTCCTGTAACATGGTTGTTACTCATAGACAGTTTTCTTTTATTAACTTGCTTTACTAGACTGAAATAACAGAAAGTAATTGGGCTGAAAGAACCCATTTAGCACTTTCATGTTTTCATCATATAATTTATTCCTTTATCTCTGAAGAGAAAATAGAGTATTGTAAAGGCCCCCATACACCTCACAATCTTTCCATACAATTTCTGTGCAATCAACTTTTCTTCTACCAAAACCATGTAATATGAGGACCTTTCTAAACCTTCCAATCACAATGTATTCTATCAGGGAGGACCCGGCACTACATAGCAGTGATATATACCTTCCAATCACTATGTATTCTATCATGGAGGCTACTATACTACACAGTTGTTGGTAGATCTAAAGGAAATTGTATTGAGTGATCTAAAGGTGTATGGGGGGCTTTAGTCAATATACAAAGCCCACCTAAATTTACTAGTCCATCTAGCACTTCACTATTTACAGATTGACAATGCTGCTGTCCAAAAGGTGGCTACATTTTTCATCCATAGATACTGTATAGGCATTGATGTGTATTAAGGTCAAAAATAAAAGTTGGTCAATATGGGTTATGCTGACTTTGAGGTTCAGGGTTGTCGGGGACCAGGTTATGTTTTGGGGTCGATTTTGGATATTGCTATTCTTACAGTCGCCTGTGGAATGAAGATGGACTGGTTCTCATTATACCTCATATGGGCAGGCTGATGTCCCTTACCCCGATACCTGGACTTGACTCCTTGACATTTGTATGCCATTTTCTACTTTGTACTGTATTTTCAATTAAAAAAATTCAATAAAAATATATAAAAAAAATATATAAAATAAAAGTATATGGAAATAAAGGAAAGGGACAAGAAACCTAATGCACCACAGCTAAGGAAAGAATAAACTTTTGTTGTTCTTTCTAATCTGTCACTGATAGAATCCCTTCTTTTTCTGCCACTGTCCCCCACCGCTCTCATTCTATTAGAGGTATGTGTCCATTGGACATCATTGACATAACACGCCCATGACGCCCCAAGCTGTTGTTTTGTCCACGCCACTTTATGCTGTGGCAGTGGATTCCATCCCATTCAAATGAATGAGACGGGTTGTATCCGCATCTTTTTTCCCCATGGCTTTGCATATATCACCCTCTGTGGTAGTACCATTGATTGATTTTAGACTAAACGTCAATATTTAAATGGCACAAGACGATTGAATTGAAACTTTATGTACCAAATTAATAAGTGTATGGCTAGTTTAAAACTTTGTAGGGACAGTAGACAATTGTCACTGGTAACAATTAATACATACATATGGCTTATATTTAGTTTTATGTAGAGGGAATGGCGAGGGGCCATAGAACAGGTTGGTCTTTTAGAGATATGACTACAGTAGAGACATTCGATTATAAGCTCCACTGAGAGACAGTTAAGCTAGCCACACACGGTTCGATTTTGGTTCAATCGATGCTCGATTAGATGAATTTTTTCATCGATTGAACGAAAATCGAGAAATGCCCACATGGTACGATCGACGATAATTGTTTGATGAAGGCAGAAAAATTGATCAAATTTTGATCGGATATGTTGGAAAATCATCGTCAATTGTGCCAAAATCGTTTTATAATCCTCTATGTTTGTGGTGTTTCTCCTGGATCGATTAGATTCGATATAATAACATAGACCACTTCAATCTGAACTTCAATCGTTTCCATACCAAAAGTTAGTAATATTTGGAATCAAAATCTCTCCACAATCGCAAACTCAATGTGGGGTTAATGTTGATGCGATTAAGATCGATTTTTGATTAGACAATTGAATACCTCGATCAAATTGAGCATCGATTGAACCAAAATTGAACCGTATGTGGCTAGCTTATGCACCTTGTACCACTCTTTATATACAAGATGATATCAATAATCATTTTTCGGACCCTCTGGGGATTTGTTGTGGTCCGCCAGTCCCCCTTGTGTTCTTTTGATGTCTTTTACTCTTAGGCCCCCATACAGCTTAAGATCACTCTGTACAATTTCCATTAAATCTACCAACAACTATGTAGTGCCGGGTCCTCCCTGATGGAATACATAGTGATTGTAAGGTTTAGAAAGGTCCTCATATTACATGGTTTTGGTAGAAGAAAAGTATAGAAATTGTATGGTAAGATTGTAAGGTGTATGGGGGGCTTTACTACTTTTTTTGTCTATTTGGGTGTGCAGCTATCTGGTTTTGAATAATATGTCCATTTAAGTGTTTATTCTGTGTCTAAAAAAAAAGCTTTTTTATAGATAGAATTTTTTTTAAATAAATTTTGGGACACAGTTGGCAGCAAACACTTCGGACTGGACCTTAAGTCACACTCTGTGTAAGATTTTTACCTATTTACCTAATCTTTTTAAATGTTTGGTGATGTTGATGAAATGTACTGTATATTTTGATCCATATATATTATCATAAAATAGAACTGATTTAAATACATATTTGAGATTTTTGATAGATTAGTGTGCCTTGGCATTATATTATTTTTTTATGCTGGTCATATCGTCAGGGTTAAGGTATTTAAAAATCTTTTGGCCTCCTAAGGGTTTGGCACACTTAACTACCTGCTGCCGATCTAAAGTACATAGGTGGTCTCCTGCACATTAAGTGCAAATAGTATTGTTATAATAATAATAATAATAATAACTATCGGTCCACCCGTCTAGACTTGTACTGCTACCACCTGCGGACATTATATATTCACCATAGCTTACCTTGGGCTACTATTATCAAGCATGACCACACACCTTTCAATCTATCCTTCCAATTTCCTTCAGATCTACCAACAACTATTCATTGCAGAGAGTTCCCTGACTGGATACACATTGGTTTGGTGATTTTTTAGAAACTCATGTATGCTGCATGCAGCTTTTGTGGGTGTTTTTGGTGCCTTCATGGTAAAACATCACTATGTACTTTAATGGGACTGTTCACACTGGCTTTTCCCATATGTTTTTATCACTTCTGTGAGACAACTTCTATGAGGCATTTCTTTTTATTCACACGCAAAATGAAATAATTTCTTGATGCTTGTTTAAACCTAGCCATACACATATTGATCCGTTAGATTCCTGAACGATCGATCGATATGCGCAGCGATCATGCACCAATCAATTCTGGAATCTATCATAACAAAACATATAAAACAGAGAATGGATATACTCGTAAACCCAGTTCGACCAGGGTCCCCCATACAAAGTATCATATGGGAACCAATCACGTACATTCATGAACGATCAAACGCAGTGTTGATCGAATGGGTATCGACCCGTGTATGGGGATCTTAAGCCCCCCATACACCTTTAGATCACTCCATACAATTTCCATTAGATCTACCAACAGCTGTAGAGCCAGGTCCTCCCTGATAGAATACATAGTGATTGGAAGGTTTAGAACGATCCTCATATTACATGGTTTTGGAAGAAAAGTGGATTGTACAGAAATTGTATGGTAACATTGTAAGGTGTATGGGGGCCTTTAGGCTGCTCCATTACCAATACTGAATTTTTTTTTAACAACTAGGCCGAATGGTGGCTCAGGTGGTTAGCAGTCTGGCCATGCAGCGCTAGGGTCCTAGGTTTAAATCTCAGCCTGGGCAAGGATTTTGCATGTTCTGCGGGGCTTTGCTCCCACACTCCAGAGACATGCTGGTTAATTGGCTTCCTCCAAAAAGTATCTCCTATGTTAGTTACATATAACTTAAGCAGGGTACAGACGGCTCGATATTCGAGCCGTCCGATGTACCCTGCAGCAGCGTGATCACGCTGGGGGGACTTTAAACTGTGACATATGACTGTGTTATTTAGGCTGGCCATACACCTTTAGATGTCAGATTACCCTTAGATCTACCAACAACTATGTAGTGCCGGGTCCTCTGCGATTGAACACAGGTAGACTTGATTGTTTAGAAAGTCCCTCATATTACATGGTTTTGGTAAAACAAAAGGAGATCTAAAGGAAATCTGACAGAGAAATCTAAAGGTATATGGGGGCACTTTCATATACATGACTATGGTAGGAGCATTATATTGTGAGCTCCTCTGATAGACAGTTAGGGTAGGAATACACGTATAGATTTTTGCATAATTGACAATCAGGATGTTAGATTTTTTTTGATCCAATATGGATTGTGCCTATATCAAATGTACACACTGTATTTTCGTTTGAAAATATTGACCCATGTATTCCTACCTTAAGTGATATGACTATATATACTCTGTAAAGCGCTGCGTAATATGTTGGCGCTATATAAATACAGGATAATAATAATAATAATTATAAGAGATCTCCTGCCTATGCAGCATGCACTGTGTAGGATTTGAGATCTGGATGAAACAATCACGTGTGACTCCTCATCCGAAATCCTAGACGTAGCTGCAACGATAGAGCGACAAGACTGTGTTTCCATTTTCTGTATTACAAAGTGCTAAGGAGTTAAGAGATTTAAAAATGCCTGGCAGCAAGCCAAGGCTTAATGGCCATTTAAAGGCAGTTTGATTAAATAGAATTAACGCGCTGTGTGCCGGCGGTCTGTAGATGGTGCTGGAGAATGTGCAGCGGACGGATACCTGCTCTGAGCTCTCATAGAGGAATGGGAGACGAGGGTCTAGGAAGGGAAGGACTTGTCTGCTGCTGTTTGCATTAAACATTCAGGACGATGACACGGTCGGGATGATTGGATTTTCATAACGGGAAGCTGTGAGATTTTGCAGCGACCGGGAAGATTCAGCATGACGGTGTAAAGACTCCCCTGCTCGGCTGGAGTTTGTCACATGTTCAGTCTATGTACGGGATCAGACACACCGGCTGCGTTCTGGAAAGCCGCACTGGAAACACCAAGACTCTGAACTTTTGAGTCGGATATTAGTCCAACGACTCACTGCAAGGATTTCAGAACTCCTGATCTATTCGAAGCGGATGTTTACACTCATTGGACGCTGCCGTGACTGAATGACTGACACGAATCTGCTGGGGGGGGCTTTTTTTTTCTATGACATGGAGCTAACGTGCTGTAAAGACGAGCAAATGGATATGATCCTGTTTCGTGTGTCTCTGTGATAATAAGCAAGTCACCTGTGACTGTAAGTACACCTACCTGCCCCATTTATTTTTTTTACTGATGTGCAGTTCACCTGTGACTGTAAGTACACCTACCTGCCCCATTGATTTTTTTTCCACTGATGTGCATGATGAGCAAACAGCAGTTTCAGAGAGTTTTTAATAGAGAGTTTGGGGTTCAAGTGATACCATTTATTGGCTAACTGAAGTCATTAGAGAAGCAAGCTTTCGGGATATCACAGATCAAAGAGTTTTTAAGGAAAAGACGAATCAATTTGGAGCAACTGTGTGATTCATTTCCAATCTCTGATCAGTAATGGATTTGTGGGCATCACACACCTACCCAAGCCTGGATAAACTGCTTTCTACGACTCTTTGGATGAAAAGATATTACTTCTCGGAGCGTCTTGCGTATTAAAGGTTTGTGAGAAGACGTCCATCATGATCATGTATGGAGCCATGCTGCTAAACTCCAGCAGCGCTACAGAAGCCCAGATCATGCTACAGACCAACACCCCATACCCGAGCAGCACCCAGAGACCCGTCAGCTCTTCAGCCTTCTACATGTCCACAGCCAGGGTGCTGAAGGAAGGCGAGATAAACAAACCTGACCTGATGACTTATATTGTCCTGTTTGTTCTCCTCTTTCTGACAGTGTCTCTGATTGTCCTTTTCATTAACTGTCAACTGAGAAATTCCTTCTTCGCAGGTTTTCCTTATGACAGATCCCTCAGGGAAGCCAGGAGCCCATGGAAAACACAATCCGTCTGAAGCCACCAGAATAGGCACTCGTTTTGTCAATGGTTTTTATATTTAATGAAACAAGGCAAGCTAGAATCTGTTTTTCTATATTACCATTATTCCAATGTCGTTTTCTTCAGAAGTGTCGGAAAATTATTCATTTGTGCCAAAGGGGATACCGAGCTGACAAGGGATGGTGTAGATTAAGCGATTTCTAAGAAGACTTTCTAACCTTATATCCTGTATGTGATTTATAATGTGACCGGGGACATTCATGCTTTACAGTCCCAGAAATCTTCCTCGGTTGCTGTCAGACGAGGCAGGAGTGACATTTTGGGAATGATTAGAGAATGCTTAGAAGGATTTGACATTCTCTTTTTGTCTGTCTTTCCTGTATATGGGAAGATTTCATGTAACAGAGTTATCTCTGGACAATGTCTAACCCTTAGAGCTTACATTCTTATTCTATACACATAGATCCATTTCTGGATAAACTCATTATTTTTTAGAAATGTGATACAACACAGTACTCTACCTAAAAGCCCCCATACACCTTACAATCTTACCATACAATTTCTTTACAATCAACTTTTGTTCTACCAAAACCATGTTATATGAGGAGCTTTTTAAACCTTCTAATCACTGTGTATTCTATCAGGGAGGACCCGACACTACATAGCAGTGATATACATTCCAATCACTATGTATTCTATCAGGGAGGACCCGGCACTACATAGCAGTGATATATACCTTCCAATCACTATGTATTCTATCAAGGAGGACCCAGTACTACATAGCAGTGATATATACCTTCCAATCACTATGTATTCTATCAGGGAGGACCCGGCACTACATTCTATCAGGGAGGACCCTGCACTACATAGTTGTTGGTAGATCTAATGGTAATTGTATGGAGCGATCTATAGGTGTATGGGGGGCTTAAGGTAGAGATCAAGCAACTTCATTCTGTTTGTTATGGTAGCTTCTCCAGAATAAAATGCCGTTTAGCAGATTATTCAGTTGTTTTGATTGAACGTTCAAAAATGTTTAACCCCCTGGTGGTGTACTTCAATAAATTGTTGAGGTTTCCTTTTTATGAAAAAAAAATTCTGCTTACATATGGATGAGGGTTGTCCAACTTCAGCCATAAAGGGCCAGATGCACAGCAGACTGCAGTAAGATAAGCTATACACCTCAAAGCTGGCCATACACCCCTAGATCTCTCTGTCAGATATCCTTTAGATCTACCAACAACTATGTAGTGCCGGGTCCTCTGCGATTGAACACAGGAAGACTTGATGGTTTAGAAAGTCCCTCATATTACATGGTTTTGGTAAAACAAAAGGAAATCTAAAGGAAATCTGACAGAGAAATCTAAAGGTGTGTGGGGACCCTAAAGCTAGCCACACATGGTTCAATGGATGCTCGATTAGATCGAGAAATTCAATCGTCTAATCGAAAATCCATCTTAATCGCATCAACATACACCCCACATTGAGTTTGCGATTGTGGTGAGATTTCAATTCCAAAATATTACTAAAATCGTCGATTTTGGTCTGGAAACGTTTGAATTCCAGATTGAAGTGGTCTATGTTATGTATATCTAATCTAATCGATCCAGGAGAAACACCACAAACATCAACGATTATAAAACGATTTTGGCACAATCGACGATGATTTTCCAACATGTCCGATCAAAATTCGATTCGATTTTCTGCCTTCATCGAACAATTCCTCGATTTTCGTTCAATCGATGAAAAAATTCATCTAATCGAGCATCGATTGAACCAAAATCGAACCGTGTGTGGCTAGCTTTAGATTATTATTATCATTTATTTATATAGCACCAACATATTACGACACTGTACAATAAAAAAAAGATAACACACAGGTACAGGTTATGACACAGGAGGAGTAGAGGACCCTGCTCAATCGGTCTTACAATCTAAAGCTAGGCATGCACGGTTCCATTTTAGTACGATCGATTTCCAATTTGATTTATGAGCTTGATATTTTGATCGGACACCGATCCTTAAGTGAATCCAAAGTAGATCCACATGCAAGGTTCGATCGGAATACTACCAAAGTCGCCAATTTTTGTTTCGATAACAAAGGAAAGAGTCATATATAAAAAGGCTCATTGAATACAATCGACCTGACCAAGTTTGATCGCTGTACAATCTATACAATTTTTTCAAAATGTCCGATCATTTTCCGATTGATGTTTTGATTGGTATTGAACAATTTTTGACGATTGAACCATGTGTGCTGTATACGATTTAAATCCAATCGATGTAAACTTTAATAATTTTAGGTTGATCGAACGCTAAAGTCGAACTGTGTATGCCAAGCTTTACTATGGAGACAACACAAGATAACACACAGGTACAGGTTATGACACAGGAGGAGTAGAGGACCCTGCCCAATCGGGCTTACAATCTAATAGATCTCTCTGTCAGATATCCTTTAGATCTACCAACAACTATGTAGTGCCGGGTCCTCTGAGATTGACCACAGGTAGACTTGATGGTTTAAAAGTCCCTCATATAACATGGTTTTGGTAAAACAAAAGGAGATCTCAAGGAAATCTGACAGAGAAATCTAAAAGGTGATGGGGATCCTAAGGAATGGTTTTCAAGGCGCAGAAAAAAAGATATAGATATATATATATATAATATTATTAAGGATGTGTTGGGTCTAAACTTAATTATTAATCATCTCTTGAGAGTCTTTTATTAAGAGTAGTAATTGTAACTAAGCTGATATACATGTCAACACAATATGTTACAAAAGATGAAAATGGAGCATAAAGCCCCCCATACACCTTTAGATCAATCTATACAATTTCCATTAGATCTACTAACAACTCTGTAGTATAGTGGCCTCCCTGATAGAATACATGGTGATTGGAAAGATCCTCCTATTACATGGGTTTGGAAGGGGATTGTACAGAAATTGTATGGTAAGATTGTAAGGTGTATGGGGGGACATTTGTAGGATCTGGCAACTTTTCTATGACACATCTGTCAGTTCATAATTTTAAAAGAAAACAACTGAAAATTAAACAGTGATCTAAGAGATTGTATTCTGTTATGTTTCACCCCCTATTGTGTGTGCCTGTGTGATGATAACTGTACCCTGGTGTATATTCCCAGCAGGGTCCATGGCTCACACAGAAATGGGAGCAGCGTACACCAGGGGCTCTCCTGATTCAGCGTACTGAGATAAGTGTCCATGAAAAAGCAAAGTAGTATACAACGTGGCAGGTTTTCTGAAATATTTGTTCAGAGATGAATGCCTGCCGAGCCGAGTGCTTCTGGTTGGAGATCAAGGCATACATGCATTTGGAATGACCAGTCAGAAAACATCTGTAGGCAATGACAAACAGCATTCATGTAACTGCTTATGCCATTCACTTACTTTACCTTAAGGTCAATGGATGTGTCTACACATTCGTCTTGTGTTGCGTTAAAATCAACGCAGAGCACTGCATTGACATTAACGCAACACAAGTATGAGTGCGTTGACACACCCATAGAAAATGAATTGAGTCAGTTTAATGTTGATGTGTTGTTCGATGTGTTGATTAATCTTTGCATGGTAAAAAACAAACACAAGAAAATATGGATATGTCACAAAAGCTTCCTTGACAGATCCCTAACTCATCCCTGACGCATGGGTTGCGTTTATTGGATCCATTAACACAGAACATCCTTAAAGCATAGTGGATGCTAAGGCTGGGTTTCCACTCTGTATACGGAGCCCATACATATTACCTGCCTATCGGACCGGCTGTTCAGATGGTTGACCTTCCGTCCGCCGCTCAACGCCATCTGTACAGCCGGTCCGGTAGGAATGCGCTTAGTGCAGGGGGTGCCAATAACACAGTGGAAACCCAGCCTTAGCCTCCACTATGCATTAAGGATGTGCTGTGTTAATGGATCCAAAAAATGCAACCCATGCTTTAGGGACGAGTTGGGGATCCATCAGGGATGAGTTTGTGACAAATCAGTTTTATTTGTGTTTGTTTTTTTTTTACCATGAATGGATTAATCAATGCTTTGAAGAACGCATGCCATGTGCTCATAAGGGGTTGTTTCCATTATACGTCGGGACCCCTCGCTTAGAGGGGTATCACACAGACATTGCCTGCTCGGCGGATAGTCTGTTTACACATCTGCCGGTGCAGAGGCTGATCATACTCGACAACGTTCAGCTTTACATCAGCGGAGCGGCTCGGCGCAGTGAATACACAACATCCACCGAGCAGGTTAGTCTATGTGCTAAGTCGGGACCTCCCACCAAGCAATACGCTTAGCGGAGGGGTCCCGACGTATAATGGAAACATAGCTTATTACCTGCCTACCGGACCGGCTGTTCAGACGGTTGACCCTCCGTCCAGTGCATTGGCTCAATGCCATCATCCGGTCCGGTAGGCAGGTAATATGTATGGGCTCCATTGGCATCTCCACTAAGGATGGAGATCATAACATCGAGCCTAAAACTAAACTTCAGATAAACATATTAAACCTGTAAGAGTAAAATTTTCATCTATTTCCATGAGTGCCAGGTAATAGGATTAACTTTCCTGATTCTGCAATCATGGTACTGTCCTTCTATGGTCCCCATGCTCTAGTCTTAAGGCAAAACCTCAACGTCCTCAGTTATGAGTCACACTTTTATTTTCTGTTTAATGTGTTTTGGGGTTTCTCTTTATTTTCACCTGTGATCCTGACAGTAATAAAGTTTCTGTTTTGTAGCAATACCCACTGCTCAATGCCTGCTGTAAATTCCCATTAGGCTGCCAGCTCCTGGCTTCAGACAAAAAGAACACCTTTCATGCTTTAATATGGGGACTGGGCAGGGCTGATAACACTGGTTGGGTGTTCAGGAAAGTACAGACACTGTATTGTTGTCAGGATTTACAGGTATTGACAAAACACTCTTTTAAAACATGGTTTCCTGCAGTTAAAATACACTGTAATGGGAAATGCTCTGTTTGCAGAAATACAGAGAAATAGAAAGAAGGTTGAATGCAGTCTCCATGCTGCTTCATTTAACTAAGTGGGATGTTTCTGACTAATATAGGTTCCAAATGCAAGGATACAATGCACATTGAAATGCGAAATGTACATGTACTGGAACGGAGAGAAGCACCTGTATGTAAGCACAAGTGAGTTTGGCACATCTGAGTGGGCACAATGGTGGAGAAATGCTTCACAATCCTAACAAAATGTACTTACCTACTGTTACCTAGCCAGTGGTTCCCAAACTTTCCTTGAAGCCCCCCCCCCCCCTTATCTTTTCAAACATAGGTTAAGAATGAGGGCCAGCGCCCCTTCTGTAATAACTTTGCGTCCCTCCAGGGGGGCCCGCCCTCCAGTTTGGGAACGGGTGCCTTAAGCCTTGGCAGTTCTCATATCTAGTACTGTTGTCTTCCTGTAACATGTCTTCCTGCAGTATCAAAAATGGCCACAAGATGGTGCTGGATGATCGTTTCAATGTTTAAAAAAGATATACCAAGACTGGGGAATGGAGCTTCATTATGACAGTAACGTATCCCTTCCCAAGTCTCTCTGCATCTGGCATAAGAGGGGATATTAGTCCTGCAACAACACCTCATCAGAGGGTTACTGTTTTTGGCCCATTGCAGATCCTATCATCAGCTATGTTTAAGTCTGTATCTGATGTCTGCAGTCCTGCTTTCCCCTTATTTTCAATAGGTAATCCCAAAAATAACACACATGCAACACCATATCTAATCATACTAGGCTGAGGTACAAGTTATGATTACCAACATGTTTGTTTTCATCATCCCATATGACAGATGGGGCATATAGCTTGGAAGATAGACCAATAGGTATTTTCTGTTCATGTAAAAAAATCTTTTTGGCCTGAAAAAATAAAATGAATGCAGACACAATATCTAGGGACTGATAAGCTACAATACACTATATATATTATGTTTTAAACCCCCAAATGCCTGTTATAATTTTTAAATTCATGTAACCATGACAGTTGTGAAAAGCATAGATGGGCAATGTCTTAGTAGTGAAAGATTGGAGGATTTATTTCTGCCAGGGAATGCTGTGGGCTTTCCTTGCCATTGCATACATACATTACATGCTGCTATCCCATAATATATCTGCCCAGTATTAAGGTGGGCATACAGGGGTCAATACCCATTCAATCGATGAAGCCTCAAGCGCATGATGTGTGATGACGTCACCACGCTGTGCTCGAGTGTTCATCGAATGAACAGCAAATTGACTACTTTGGGCAATCCATCCCCTCAGTCCCCAACCAAAGTAATGGCAATTAAACAGGCATTTACCAACATGTTGGTTCCCTGTTAAATCGGGATCAATTGATTCCGCTCCAAGAGCGAGAGTGATCGCAATCGATTCCCCCACAATTCATCACGCGAGCGCTCAGGATTGTTCGGGAATCAGCTAAAAAAATTGACCAGTGTATGGCCAGCCTTAAGTGTCTCAAAAGTCAATAGAATAGCATAGGAGGGAGTAGAGGGCTAGCATAGATTCGGCCATTACCACAGGGTTTTGTAGAATGATGCTAGTATGTGCCTACACCTTTTATCCGTTCATTTTCCTCCTGACAGATTCTATAAAAGTACAGCTTAACAAAGGAAAGAAAAAAATAAACATGTCCTTTGTAAGAAAATCTACAGAATTAGAATAACTTAAGACGAAATGTTCAGATTCACACATACACCCATTCATGACTCACTCTCTTAAATGTGAGTTGTGTGTGGTATCGTCATCCCGTGTTATTTAACCCAAAAAAAAATATTCTTGTAGTTGTTCAATTTAAAAATAGAAAATGGGGACGCCAGATTGTATAGAAATGTTTTTATGAAAACTTTGTTCTGAATAAAAGAATAAAACATATACTGTATGTGTCAGATGCAAGAATTGAGTGATACCCTTAAAATACCAATCGGTATGTTTGATATGAGTAAAGGTACCCATACACGTTGTGATTTTTCGTGGACCGATTCGATATTCGATTTCTGATTTTTGCTTTACTGCTATTTTTAAAAGTCAGTCGGATGCACGATTTGTCGGCAGATTTTTCAGCCGATTTTTCAGTCGATTAGTCACCGGCCGACCGACCGATCGCCCAGTTGTATCAGGAATTCTTTAAAAGTGTCTTTTAAATGTGGCCGACCGACTGAAAATTACGGGCATCATTATTCGGGACCCGACTACATTTGCATGTTACGAATCCCGAACTATCGACCTACCCGACCGGATCGGTCGGAGGGGCTAAAATCACACAAAAAAATCGCAACGTGTATGGGTACCTTTAGGATTGTTAAATTGGAGAATACACTTTATTTAAAGGTAGCCAGACATGGCCCGATTTGCACCAGATTTTTCGGCCGATCGACTGCTGTGCACCGTCCAGCTAATCGCCGGGCGGTTCCTGGTCTATCTGGGGAGATAGACCAGGAATCTCCTACATGTCAGATTACATGGTGATTTGACATGCCGGTAAATTCCTGGTTGATCCCATTACTTTAAATGGGGATGGCAGTCCCCATTCAAAGTAAAATGCCGCTCAGCAGTCCTCATACAAAGGGTGCCTTCCGATCAGTTGAGAAGTCAGCTGCAATGGGATTAAGTCATCCCGCTAAAGTCGATCCCTCATCTATCGAGGCAGAATTGCCTTGAGTATGGGGACCTTTCGATTTTTGGCAAATATAGTTTGTGCCAGTACAAGTTGTTTAAATCCAGAAGCTGTGATTTGAGATGAGCATTAATCATTTAGGCTAGGTTCACATTGACATTTGTCCAGAACCCCATATAATGCTGTCTAGGTACCCCCTGCTGTCGGGACATTTCTTGGGTGTTTTTTACATTTTGTCCTGTTGTTTGTTTGTGCCAACACCTACATTTTGTTACTGTGTTCTCCCTTAGAGCAGAACCTCATTGTCTAGTCTTGAAGTGCATGTGCAAAGGGGAGGGTCATATAATTTTTTCATCGCCCCATTTTTGGTAAAAAGTTTGGCAGACCTGAAATCTAGCAGACCTCCTTTTCCAGGTCATAGCAGACCTCCTTTAAGCAAAGAGGTTGGTAAAGCCTGGACAGGGGGTATCAACAAACAGGGTGCAGGTGACAATGCCATACCTAAAGGAAGATGAGACCCCTTGTTATGGAATGGGCCTCATATCCGAACCCTGGCAGGTGTTGTGGGGGTTTGTGGGGGCTCATTGAGTTTCTGGGCATCCCCACCTTATCAGGGCTGTGGAGTCGGTCGATAAATTCCCCGACTCCGACTCCTCAGTTTCAGATTCTTCTGACGCCGACTCCTCGACTCCGACTCCTCGACTCCGACTCCTCTGTATGTAATATGCTAATGTGTTG
>CM070034.1:31255786-31275067 GCA_036250615.1 Ptychadena robeensis | reverse complement strand
CCAGGAACGGACATGTCCGATAATTCTGGGCGATGCTGTTAGTCTCAATGAAGAACCGGCGTCTTTGCTGTCAGACTCTGGAGAGCAGCGTGTGATGACCTCATCCCTGTGCAATCTAGAGGCTCATCTGAGCTGGTCTGTCGGCCCACTCGGGGTACGTGTGTGGAGGCTTTAGGCTCGGGTCAACAGTGGGAGCTGTAATGTTATACCTGCAGTATTTAGTCTTCGTTTCCCCCAGATTTTTTTTTAGCCGGGCTGCGCGAGACGTATGACGCGATGACGTCATCGCGACGCCTGCACCGGTCCCGGCCGCCTCTTCTGATAGGCTGCCGGCCAGCGGCAGCACACCAAATCCCTCTGACGGCCGGCCGCCTCCCCATTTTCGGGAGCGCGCCGACAGCCATGAAAGGACTCCGGGCCCGCGGCTCCTGGGAGTGTGCCGCGGGCCGGAGTCTGTCCGTGGCTGTGTGGCGCGATCCTGAAGAATGGGGAGGCGCCGCCTGTTCAGGCTGCTCGCCGCGGAGGACTTTGTGTGCCGGGCAGGGGACTAAAAATCTTCCCGGGAGGCACGCCGGCCAATCGCGCTGGGGAGAAACACTGTTCTTATAGCAGAGGAAGTCATTATGTTCATTATGACTGTTTGTTAAATTGCGACATTTGAAGTAATCTGGCGGAAAAATCTGATCTGGGGAGAACACTGTTCTTATGCAGAGAATAATTATGTTCATTATGACTGTTGTTAATTGCGAAATTTGACGTTACGTAATTTTTTTTTAATTAAAAAAAAAAAAATTAATTCCCATTTTTAGTAGGAGTCGGAGTCGGTCCATCTTTTGCCGACTCCGACTCCAGGGACCCAAAAATTTCTCCGACTCCGACTCCTTGACTCCGACTCCACAGCCCTGCACCTTATGGAATGGGTACCAAGGTCCCTGGGACAAGTTACCCATTACTAAAGGGGTGAGATAAAGTTTTCCTAGGAAAAACAACACACACTGAGTTTATAATTACTCTTTACCTTTCAACATACTATTAATTTCTAGGAAACATGTATCCCACCCCTTAGGTATGTCTAATAAGTCCTTAGGACCTCTGTACTCATTCTATGGTGTGGGGTTTGCAGGGATCCAATGGTCTGTTTCTTAAAACAATTCTTCGCCTACAGTTACACATATTGAGCATTTTTTCCCCAGGACACTTTCATTTAATTAAATTACCTACAAATTAAGCAAAGTAACCTCCATAGAATGGGACAATAAAGCTGGCCATACACAGCACAAACTTTCACTAACGATCTTTGATTCGATTTTAGATCTTATAGTGAGTGGAGAAGCACCCCCCCCCCTTTTCCAACTCACAGGGAGAGAAGCAGGAGCAGCCTGCACAGACAGCTGATTCCTCAGCCCGATGGATGTGAGATCCCTCGGAGCTGAGGAGACATATGCCCATACTTTAGACATGGACACGGTTTCCCTGTCTTAAGTAACAGACCGATCTAAGAATTATGGACATGTCCATAATGGCTTAGATTGATTTGGCTGCTGATTTAAGCCCTTTAAGCTTAAGATCGGCACCCAATTTTTTGGCCGACCGTTCGCCGCAAACGGTGGTCGGTCGGCTGAAAAATCTACGTGTGTATGGGGGGGGGGGGGGGGCTTTACTCAGTCTTACTGACTTACTTGATCGTAATGGAATCCAAAGTAGTACCCAATGGAGGGTCCGACCATAATACAACTAAAATCAGACGAATACAATCGAACCAACCAACAAACAAAATGCTACGATTTGAGTTCAATTCTTGTACAATCGATGAAAACTCTTCAATCAATGTTTTGACAGTTATCAAACAATTTTTGTTGATTGAACCATGTGTGCAGTATATAATTTAAGTTCAATCGATGTAAACTTTAAGTTGTTTGGATGCTAAAATAGAACCGTGTATGGCCAGCATATGTTTGAATCTGATGGGTAGCCAGATCTTCACAAGATGCTCACGGGTCACCAGATATGAATATACTTAATTGAATATCTACATCTATATGAATACATTTATTTTGGTGGTATTTGTGGCCTACAAGTCCATCTCAAGGTTTAAACCCCTTTTCTGGAGTGTATTTTTGATGTACTAAACTGCTGTAAGCTAATATCTATGTCATCACCGTCTGCACGTAGCCCAGTCCTCAAAGGCTATGCCCCCACAATCTCTAAAACTGTCAGATACTTAAAAATGAAAGAATATTAAACACATCAAATAAAACTATTGTCCATTGCAAATGTGGCCCTTGGGTCCTTGTATTGGACGGCACTGCCCTGATATTAATAAATGTCATTGTCAGCTCTCCGTCCAGAGTCACAGCTATGACAACAGTACTACAGACCCTTGCCTCAACCTTTGAATGAGAAGAGCACGATAAGCACCTCTTTGTCACTGGGGAAAAAAAAGCCGGAAGTCATTCATAACCATTACCGAAAATACAATTCAGTGAACAGACACGATTGGCACCTCCATGGGAAAACAGAGAATGGCAATGACTAACTCTCCATTTTCACTGAACCCGCTATCATTTAAAAATTAACAAGACGCTCGCGGCTAATGCTGTGCTATGGCAATATGTCTTTATTTGTTTAGTATTTTCTGTTTGTTTTCAGCCATATGGCAGATTTTTATCGCTGATAATGGGCACAGCTAGTCTACAGACTGTTCATGGGGCTGCGACAGCACTATTAGTAACACAACACTATCTTTGCTTTCACGTTACACAGCTAGTTTTCTATCCATTTATCACAATGTAAAATGTAACACAAAGGCAGTTTCATTACTATACGTGACCTGTAAAGAAATCCCATAATTAGCATGATTGACTCTGGTAAGAGTATACCACAAACATGACACAAAACTTTCTTTATGCTTTACCTTAAATAGGGGAAAAATTTAAAAATATGTTTTACGGCATCGGTTTCATGTATTCAAGTTTAAATTATTGAAGTTTCATTTCTCTGTGTCCACATTTAACACACATGCATGCTACCTACAGTTTGCTGTACTTTCTACAAATTGCTTTTTTTCAGTAAAAATATAAAAAAGAAAAATGTTGCAGTTGTCCAGAAGAGAAATGATGAGAGCATGTACCAGGAGTTTGGTGGTCTCTAGGGATAGGAAGGGGCGTATCTTGGAGATGTTGCGGAGATGGAAGTGGCAGGATCTAGCAATATTTTGTATGTGAGGAGTAAAGGAGAGTGCGGAGTCAAAAGATGACACCAAGGCAGCGTGCTTGAGGAATGGGGAGATGACAATGTTATTTACTGTAAGTGAGATGTTGGGAGGAGGATAGGAAGGTAATGGGGTAAAGATAATGCGTTCTGTTTTAAGCTAGGCATACACGGTTCGATTTTCAATTCGATTTTTGATCTTGATCTTTTCATCGGACACTGATCGTAAGTAGATCCACATGGAAGGTCCGATCGTAATACGACCGAAATCGACGATTTTAGTTTCGATCACAAAACACAGAAAAGAGTCATATATAAAAATGTTAATGGAATACAATCGCCCTGACCAACAAACAAAACGCTGGATTTTAGTTCCATCATTGTTCAATCGATTAAAATTTTCCAACATGTCTGATCATTTTCCGATCGATGTTTTGATTGGTATCGAACAATTTTCGCCAAACGAACCATGTGTGCAGTATACGATTCAAATCCGATCGATCGAAACTTGGATCGTTTAGGTCGATCAAACACTTACATCGAACCATGTAAGCTTTACTCAGGTTGAGTTAAAGGAATCTGTCAGCCATCCATGAAGACAGAGGGAGTAAAGGCTGGGGTCATATAAATGGTATAGCAGACGAAAGGATGGTGGATGGATGGATAATGGAAGGTTGGTGGGACACCAACAGGGAGGGGGGTGTGAGGAGAAGAGGAGCCATTCATAGAAGTTTGGAAAGAGCCGACAGTGAGGTAGTAGGAAAATGTGGAGTCTCGATGGTCTGTAGAGGAGAGTGATCTACATTGTCAGAGAGATCCAGCAAAAGAAGCAGGGTCACAAATATTTCTGAAAGAATTGATCCTTATCTGTGCGTACCATCATTTACTAAAATAGGATGGGCAACATGGCTTTGTGGCTAAGGGTGCCTATACACAGACGGATACTTGCTCGATCAATGAAAGATCGGATGGATGCCATGACGGCGTGGAAGAAAGGGTGGGCCCGTACTGTGATCGATTGTTAAGGAATCAAACTAATAATCGACCTGTGTATGGGGACCTCTGACCATGTAGCACTAGGATTGCAGTTTCAAATCTCAACCAGGACTGATGTCTCATTATGTCTGTGTGGGGTTTCCTCTGAGGTACAGTCCATATAACACAGTAATTAATCCAAAAACATAATGGTAGGTTAATTAGCTTCACCCCCAAATTTTCCTCTAGACTATGTCAGTGACATATGACTTTGGTAGAGACATTAGATCCTGAGCTCCTCTGCGTAATATATTGCCATCATCTAAATACTATGTAACAATAATGTAAATGTTCCTGCTAAATGTTCCTTGTGTACTTCATGTGGTAATATTACAAATAGAAGATGCTTGAACAACAGAAAATAACAATAAAAAGGCATGTACGTAACATAACAGAGCGAGGTCAATGTGTGTCACATAGTATATAAAAGTCATCAACTCTCTAACTTCAGCATTCCAACCTTCCTCAACCTCAACACATAAATTGTGTGCTGTGAGGTAATGAGTTTCCATGGTTCACCAGCTTCCTGCACACCTCATATCTGGAAGCCCCATGACAGTCATCATATGGAATGGTGTAAAGCACTCCATCACTGCTCTCTGGGGAAGTGGAAGCATATTCCTAGACGTGGCCTTTAACACTTCTTTGCTTGGCAGTCTGATGGACAAGTCTTGGTCTGGTAGGTGCAAGGAAAACATTACCTGCCTGACTGCAATGTGCCAAGTGTTAACTTTGGTGGTGAAGGGATAATGGTATAGGGTTGCTTTTTAGATGTTGGGCTATGCCCCTTAGTTCTAGTTATAGGATATCTTAAAAAAGACATTTTGGACAATTCCATGCTTCAACATTTTATTAAACAGAAAATACAAAGTTGCACCCCTGTAACCTATGAAGCTTGCATGGGTAATGCATTTCAAGGCAAATTACTTATGGTCTTATATGCACTTTTCTCCCCTGAAGAAACACGTCCGAAACAAGCATATGAACTATACTACGTGAACTGCTTGTTCTTTGTTTCATTACTGAAACATACCACATGTCTCTTGAAAGTGTTAGGCATTTCTGTGTTGTACAAAAAGGTATGCCATCTGGGAGATGAATGATTAAAAGAATAAAAAGCAATGTACAAGAACTATGCCGAATTTGTTGTACTCTGGTTTGCACACAGTGTCTATGGAGTACTAACAGCTGTGCTGAGATAATTACTCCTATTGTACTTCTATTGTCCAACATACCATACTGAAAATACAATAAATGATTTCCATTTTTCTTCCTACTGCAACATCAAGCAACACATTCAAATATATATATGAACTATTGCTGCACACTGAAGGCTGCAGGAAGAAGAGGAATTCTGTTATGGTATCATATGCGCTGGATGCCAATCCTCTTATCCCTTAGCCCTCAGTATGTACATCCTATAACAGAGGCACATACTTAGTTCAGTAGTATATATACCCTCCTTATATCCTATATATATATATATATATATATATATATATATATATATATATATGTGTATGTATGTATGTAGCAATGGCACCCTTGGGTGCTGCTGAAGTGTTGTGTACCTCTGGTCCCCTCCTGCCACTCCAGTGATGCAGCCTCGCCTGGCCCTGATCCAACACACCAACAGTGAAGGTTGCAGACAAATGAACTGATTGTTTTATTGCGAAACGCCCCAAGGGGAGTGAATATACAATGCAACACACAATAATAAGATTTGCAATAGTTTAAAGAGATCTATAATACTTAAATATAATTCTAAAGATTTAGCAATGTAACTTCAATAATAAGGCTACACACTATGCAATGCAATAAATTCTGTGACCCAACAACTCATAATACAACCCCTCCCTTGTATTGGCCAGTGAACATAGAGAATGGTACCATCAATGAAGGGGCCCTTAGTCCTGGTATGTAAGGATGAAGGGAGTCTGTTGGAGCGCTCTAATAACACTTGTAATCCAATGAGACAGGAAGGTTCTGTAGCAGGTTGGATGGGAGAAAACAGGACAGCTGTAGATCACAGGTCTGTGAATGATATTTTAGGAAATGTCCTGCAAAGTGGGAGAAGGAGAATATCCAACAACTTCTATGGATATTGGGGTGAAACACTGTCTCCAGGAGTGACGCTCTTCTAATGACAGAGAGGATTTCCCAACAGTATAAAAGTCAGCCTTATAACAGGACAGGAGGTTGGAGGGAGAGAGAGAGCTGTTTGCAAACAACAGGTGACAGAGGGAGAACTCCCCAGTACTTATCGGACTGATGATGGCAAGGTGTTCCTCTCTGTCAGACAGCCTAGACCGGAGTGTCCACACACAGGATGAATCAGCCCCAGCACAACTGACTTCTGCAACTTAGATCTCTGGCTTCCTGCAATGCTGAAGTGATCCAGTTCCCTGGCTTTCCACCAGCAATCAAGGGTTTCCTCTGTCTTTTCCCCTGCTCTCGACCTCTTCTCAATGCATCCAGTACCACCGTTTTTTTCTGTTTTCCTTTCTCCTCTCCTCTCACTTCCTGGTGTCCCTTCTCTTTCTGCTCTCTCCTGCAAGAAAAACAGAAAGCCGTTCCCGTCCTCAACGAGTTTCCTCCTGCTTGTTTATAACAGCTCTTGCGCCACCTATGTGTCCGTTTAGAAGCAAGGTGCAGCATCCTCTTTTCTCTAATGATGGTTGAATAAAGTCTAATAGCCATGGCACATAAGTGATATATATATATATATATAATATATGATATATAATATAATATATATATATATATATATATATATGCTCTCCTTCCAGCAAATGTATTTATCAGAGTAAACACAAACCCTCCACCCAATAAGTAGTGTATTGTGATCCCAACATATATCTGGTTACACATGGTGTAAAAACCCTCTAGCTGGCACAATAACTAGTTTGCAGATAGTATTAATGCCCCCTACCTCCATTACATATATCATGATACCAATGAGTATTGTCAAGTCTGTCATAGTACAAGTCCTCTAGCTCTGTACATTTATCTCAAGGCACATAGTTCTACCTCCAGCATGGTGGGCAACTGGGTTGATATGAGGGCCCTTAAGGGATGCCGAGGGCTCACATAACATTTTCAATTATAGTGAAGCATTTAATATGAAAAGATGACACAGGCATTGCCAGAAGACATTATTTTTTCCTTTTTAATAAAACTTTTCATGTAAGCCAATCAGCATGCTCATGCTGAGCCTGAGCTCCTCCTCTTCCCATCAGTGCATCAGGAATCGGTGGACAGGTACCAATGCATTAGTATTTAGGTTTCGGTAAGGAACGCCCAAAGGGCAGCATGTGGCCCCCGGGCTGCAGTTTGGCACCTGGGACCTACAGTTTAACATGTATTAACAACCTCTACCTTCAGCATATGTAAATTTAAGGCACATATATAGACTCTCTCACTTACTCCAGCATAATGGAGACAAAGGATCAGGTTCCCTCTTGGGACTTTGAATGGAACAGTATCACATGTATAAATATAAAGCGATTTAATCATATAATAAAGGGTTTGGTATATTGTGTAACAAATTTTATTAGTCTTAAAATCCAATCACTCAATGGTCAAGGAGTACTTAATACAACAACAACTTAAAAGGTACCAACCACACTGTACATACACAGAGCGTGGTGGTAATGCAATAACACAGTGGTGTAGAAATATTAAATAATGAAGTCAGGTGCCTGCGGCTACATAGTTTCGCCATTAAAGGGCTTCTTCAGGCCATTAGCACCAAAGCTGTTATAAATGAACACAGTCTGTATGAGAAGAAAGTGTATAGGTGAGTGTGTCGTTAGGGTAAAGGGGGAAGAATAAATTTGTAGTTGTAAAGATCATGACATACCTGTTGATGTCACTTAAGGGGTTAAGTACCTGATGCCAAGATTAATGTGATGAAGTTGTAAAACCAAACGATCGAGTGCACGGGCGCATTGGATGGAGGCGGGTGTCCTTACGGTAGGGGGCGGTGTGGTCCACAGAAAAACCGGTGTGTCCCAGAGGGGACCCCTAAGGAGATAACTGTTAGTGAAATCCCAATATGAAGTACGTTTGAGGGTTTGTAAACCATGGAGACAATTGGGTTTAAAAGGCTATTGTATGGTGATTGCGTTGGATAGTTATTTCTTACGATAATGGGTTAATGTTGATCTGTGGGGTAAAACCAGATAATCTGTATCTATTAAGTAGCTACGTGGGTATGATTAATATATGTGTAGATATGAAAGTAATATATGATATAAATATGATTGATATATAGTGTGCGGTTTCAGTTTGAAAACCATTTTTACTATTAATACCACGGAGTTTAGACATGGTATTATTTATAAGGCACGCTTAACGATGTGGTATGAGCGCTAGTAAGGGGGATATATAACACTTTGATGTAGTAATAAAAACATTGGGAGCCTTTGCCAGGTATGGAATTTGATACTGGCAGGGGTATAACATTGCATGATAGTGGAAATTAGTGTTACATGCTAGTGAGGGATACAATTGAAAGATTAATTACCTTGACGTTTGAATACCTGTCGTGTGTATCCAAATAGTCTAGGGGGAGGATGAGGATGAAGAAGACCGCCACCTAGCCGGTGCTCCACGTGTGGACAAGCCTACAGTAACTCAGCCGCATGGGTGCCAGTATACCGGTGCGCCGCTTTATATAGAGCGCGCGTCCGAAGCCACTGATTCCCATGCAGGTGAGTGGGATGGACCTATTTGTGGGCGAGTAGTGCCCCCGGCGAATCAGATCGGAGCGGCGCCGGGACCACACACTGAGGTGTGGGGGCGGCCAGCACACAGTGATCGCCGGGGTTGCGAGTAATACCGCAAACCGGGGCTCCGTCATGTATAGATGACTGAGGTCCCGACTACCCGCCCACATAAAAGGACTAATCCCGAGACAATCCAAATATCACGCCTGCCGTGATGGGTCAAATGAGAGCACTACATGTGTAACAATATTGTGTATGTTTATGGGGTTGTGCGAAAAGAAAGATTGACTTGCAAGTATGAAGAATTAATGTTGTGGCAAAACAAAAAAGATTGATAAAACAGAGTATATCAACACATATACAACTTAAGAAAAGCATGGTATCCACACCTATCACAGCACACATAGGAACTGCACACAATTTTGACATCTCATATGCACAATTCTATGCCTTAGAAGCATAACAAATCTAATTCTAAGGTGGTGACATGGACAACTACCTCTAGAAGAGAAACCAAGTGGATATTTGACCTAAAGGCGACACAATACCCGGGATTAAACGAAATGTTTGTCATCACAACCATTCCTATAGTCAAATACATGCCACCACCCCTGATAAACCCCTAGACACGTACTATAAAAACTGGTAAATCGTGGTAATAACACTGCACCTTATTTAGATGTATGCACGCAATCTATGTGACCATCTATGTGACCATGTTTATATAGTCTGAGACACACTTGCACTCTACTCTCCTTTTATCTGTGGGTATGCATCTTACGCATGTGAACCATCAAAGCTTACATAGGGTTATACCCGGTTGCATTCTTCTAGCAGAGTTGATATCTACCCAAACCTAATATCTTAACAACGGAGAACAGACGTTGGCATATTTGATATTCACTTTAACCAGATAAAACACTAAGTTATAATTACAAGATCATATTAGAATATCCACAATGATTCTTCATAGGTACTATTTGTTATTATTATGCATCCACATGATTACTTACAATGTCTCCTATATGTTCCCCTGTGTTTAAAACATTGGTACATTTATGATGATCTTTATATAATCATTAATGTTTTAATATCTACTGGAACCTATAATGTTTCATATCTATTGTGAATTCTTACTATATATTTATTTATATTGTCTCCATATATCCCTTGTTTTAACATTATACATTCAGACACTGATTGATAATGTCCTTGATTGCGTGCATACATCTAAATAAGGTGCTGTTTTACCCACGATTTACCAGTTTTTTATATACCGTTGTCTAGGGTTTATCAGGGGTTGGTGCATGTATTTGACTATAGGAATGGTTTTTATGAACACATTTCGTTAATCCCGGGTATTGTTCGCCTTTAGGTCAAATACCACCTTGGTTCCTCTTCTCAGAAGGTAGTTGTCCATGTCACCACCTCTAGATTAGATTTGTAATGCTTCTAAGGCATAGAAATTGTGCATATGAGATGTCAAAATTGTGTGCAGTTCCCTATGTGTCTGTGATAGGTGTGGATACCATGCCTTTCCTTAATTTGTATATGTGTTGATATACTCTTGTTTTTTTATCATCTTTTTTGTTTTGCCCACATTAATTCTCTACTTGCAGTCAATCTTTCTTCCGCCACAACCCCCTTACACATCACAATATTTTTACACATGTAGTGCTCTCATTTGACCATCACGGCGGCGTGATATTTGGATGTCTCGGGATTAGTCCTTTTATGTGGGCGGGTAGTCGGGACCTCAGTCATCTATACATGACGGAGCCCCGGTTTGCGGTATTACTCCGCAACCCCGGCGATCAGCTGTGTGCTGGCGCCGCCCCCACAACCTCAGTGGTGTGGTCCGGGCCTGGCTCCGATCTGATTCGCCGTTGCACTCCTCGCCCACTAGGTCCATCCCCACTCCCTGCATGGGAATCAGTGGCTTCCGGACGTGCGCTCTATATAAGCGGCGCCACCGGTATAACGGGCACCCATGCGGCCTGAGTTACTGTATGCTTGTCACACGTGGAGGCACCCGGCTAGGTGGCGGTCTCTTCATTCACCCCTCCTCCCCCTAGACTATTTGGATTACACACGGACAGGTTATCAACGTCAAGAGTAATTAATCTTCAATTGTTCCCTCCACTAGCATGTAACACTAATTTCCACTATTCATGCAATGTATATACCCCTTTGCCAGTATCAAATCCATACCTGGCAGGGCTCCCCATGTTTTATACTACATCAAAGTGTTATATCCCCCTACTAGCGCTCATACCACTCGTTAAGCGGTCCTTATAAATAATGTACCAGTGTCTAACTCCTGTGGTATTAATATGTAAATGGTTTTCAAACTGAAACCGCACACTATATATCATCATATTTATATCATATATTACTTTCATATCTACACATATATTAATCATACCCACGTAGCTACTTAAACAGATACAGACTTACTGGTTAATACCCGACAGATCAACATTAACCCATTATCGTAAGAAATAACTATCCACGGCAATACACCATACAATAGCCTTTTTAAACACCCAATTGTCTCCATGGTTTTAAACACCTCAAACGTACTTCCATATTGGGATTTCACTAACAGTTTATCTCCTTAGGGGTCCCCCTCCTGGGACACCCGGTTTTCTGTGGACCCACACCGCCCCCTACCCGTAGGACCCCGCCTCCATCCAATGCGCCCCTCGCACGTCGCATCGTTTTGGTTTTACACTTCATCACTTAATCTTGGGCATCAGGTACTTCAACCCCTTAAGTGGCATCACCAGGTATGTCATGATCTTTACAATACACAATTTGTATTCTTCCCCCCTTTACCCTAACGCACACTCACCTATACACTTTTCTTCTCATACAGACTTGTTCATTTTACAGCTTTGTGCTAATGGCCTGAAAGAAGCCTTTAATGGCGAAAACATGTAGCCGCAGGCACCTGACTTCATTATCTCAATTTCTACACCACTGTTGTATAGCATCACCACCACCTCTGTGTATGTTACAGTGTGGTTTGTACGTTTTACGTTGTGGTTGTATTAAGTACTCTCTTGACATTGTGTGAATTGGATTTTAACGACTAATAAAATTTGATATACAACACTACTACCAAACCCCAGTTAATTATATGAGAGTTTAAATCGCTTTGCTTTATATTTATAACATGTGATACTGTTCCATTCAAATATCCCATAGAGGCGAACCTGATAAACACATATATGATCTCCATTATACGGAGTTATAGGGCTGTTACCCAGTATCTAAACTTATCCTCCAATCGATGCATTATTTTGTCTAACTTACTTCAGCATACAGTATATATTTAGGCACATTGGTATATAGACCCTTTACCGTCAGCATTAGTGTTGAGCTCGAATATTTGAATTGCAAATATATCCAGCGAATATTGCCTATTCGAGAATTTGCAAATTTCGTGAAACTAGCGGTGGATATTCGCAATTTCGAATATTTGCGATTTTCTGCATTGGGATGCTTATGGCCATGGATTGCGAATATATATTGCGCATATATTTTCGCATTTGCGACATATAGAATCGAATATAAGTACAATTATTCACGAAATATCGCAAATTCGAATATTGCCGCTCATTACTAGTCAGCATATATATATTTAGGCTCCCTCGATAGATGAGGGACTGACTTTGGTAGAGAGATTACATCCTGAGCTCCTCTGAGAGACTTTAAGTGATATGACTCTGTAAATGCTGTGTAATATATTGCCATTATATATATACTATGCAACAATAATGTAAATGTGTGACAATAATGTAAATAATGTAAATATGTGACAATAAAAGGGCATGCTACGTAACATTACAGAGCAAGGTCAATGTGTGTCACACGGTATATTAAAGTCATCAACTCTTTGAAGGCTGGAATACACGGCTTCATTTTTGAGCCGACAGACAGCTCTCGGCAGTAGCGTGATGATGTCATCACGCTACTGCCTGGCTTCCCCGATATCGGGAGCCGCTGTCAGCCGGTCTACACTATGAATGGGGTACCGCGGTTCCCTATTCAAAGTGTAGAATATCGAACAAGGTTTACCAACATGTTGGTAACCTGTTCGGCCGAGTGAGATCTATTGAGATCTATTGATCTCGCCCGGAAAACGGCATACACGGGTCGTTTTTTTCCTAGATTTCTGCACAGCTCAGTGCCGTGAGCGTGCACGGCGCTCGGCTGAGCAAAAATCAGGAAAAAAATCGATCCGTGTATTCCTACCTAACTTCAGCATCAGACACATTAGTATATAAGAACATCTACCGTCAGCATATATATATATTTAAGCATATGGGTATATAGCTTGGTCTCTGTAACCTGCAATTCTGAAACCACAGGTGGCTCATTAGCCTCCTTGTTGTGGTTCCCTGGCTACCAGCAAGCCTCCACTATCTGCCCCAAACAGCACATACATGGTGGAAGGAAGAGAGAGCTTGCCAGCCAAGACATCCCTTGTTCTCACCCTTTACCCCTATTACAGTGGTTCCCAACCTAGTGACACCGTGTGTCCTGCAGAGAGGTGCTGCAAGCACAGCTTTGGGCTCCCTTCGTACTCTCTCTATTAACTAAAAGTGAAAGTGCTAAATTCCGAGCTGTACTCAGGCTGGTGAAATGTGGACCTCTTGTGTAATTTCATTTCGAAAATGGCTTTCTCAAGCCCCCTATACATGCTTAGATTTAACGGCCGACCAATTGCCGACCGACCGCCGTGCGCTCTCTCACTGATTTATCTAAGCCTTTACGGACATGTCCGTAATTCTCAGATCGGTCTAATACTTTAGACGGGGACACAGTGTAGGGTATGGGTATATGCCTCCTCAGCTGCGAGGGATCTAAGATCCATCGGGCTGAGGAATCAGCCTCTCTGCCTCCTTCTTCTCTTCCTGTGAGGGAGGGAGGAAGGAAGGGGGAGGGGAGGTGCTTCTCTCCCTTCATGCTGACACACAGCACAGCCAACAGCTGTCTGCTGCGTCTGCCGACCCAGCGGACAGCGCTGGCACGCACAGGGTCCCGGGCCAATTGTGACCCGATGTTTCGGCCGATTGACCTTGTGTGATGACATCGGGTTATAATCTACACGTGTATGGGGGGCTTGAGTTAATTACAAAGCCCCTGAACATGGTTTTATCCCCACAATTGCTGTAGGTATAAAGAAGGGTTGTATGCATGCAAGTTAAGAGGAAGGGGACATTACCCCAGGGCAGAAGCATTGTGACGGGAGCATTTCTTTTAATGCATGTATGTGGGTAGTGATGGCTGAACTTCGGCAAGGTCCCTTCGCGAACAGGCATATTGGAGTCTGCCTGTTCGCGGGGAGATTCAAATTTGAATAGGGAAAACCAGTGACGTCACTTCCGGTAACTGGAACGCATAGTTCCTGGTTCCGATTGCCAGATGTGATGTCACTGATGTCACTTCCGGTTTTCGGAGACGATTTTTCACTATAAGACCGGGTTCTCTACCTGGTCTCTAGTGAAAAGATCCTTCCTCTGGCGGGATCTTACTGCTCCTGATCGTGGAAGAACATAAAGCCCCTTCTCATCGGCGAATAGGGTAGGTTGAACACACCGGCTAGAAGGAATGCAAACATCCATATTCGTGGCCTAACTGTCTGCATCACTATATGTGGGTAAAAAGTGTGTGGGGGGGGGGGCTGTCTTGGACACAGGCAAGGGGGCATTAAGAAAGCATAAAGACCCTCTCTTTTTTAATACATGAGGTGACTAAATAAGGAGATTTTAATATGCAAAGAAAAAAAACTGATGCTTTGTGCTATATATCTATTTTTCAGTATTGCAAATTTTATGAATTAGTCTTTCATGGCTGAATAAACGTAAAGTACAGTAAACATGTCTGAGTGAAGAAATCATTTGAGGATTCTAGAAAAGAAAGATAAGCAAGTGCTTTAATTGTTTGCTTTGTTAATGGATTTACAACTGTCTTTCATATACCTCTATGGTACGTCCCAACAGACTAATCTGTAGAAACACAATCTAACATGAAAACATTTGACAGAGGTCACTTTAAACTTGAGCTCTTCTGAGAAGTATGATAACAGTAATTAGGCTGCATGACTAAGTACATAGCATCTGTCCGGCCTGTGCTGTTCTATAGGGGCCTTAAAGGACACATAATGAATACACTTAATGGTGTACAGAATGAAAGGGTAGATAGCCAGGGGTCATTGATAATGTAAGTAGACATGCTGTCTTTGATAAGATTTGTCAGAGAGCAAAGTGAAAGCAGAAAGCTGTACTTAGAACTGTGCAGATCCTAATAAAGCTACCAGTGAATCATTACGCTGATCAGTTCTTAGGTAAAAGAGCAGATAGAATGTGTACTACGAGAAATTATTAAAGTTCTATACTCCTTACAAGGACAGAAATTACCGGTTTCTATAATTCACATATACCCCCCCCCCCAGAATAGGTGGAAGGAGCAAGAGTCTGTTTTAGTTCTGCTTCTGAGCAATACTGACCAACAGGGGGAGCAAAACGGGGAGCACATCTCATGAGATAAGATTGACGTGGGGGGTGCTGACATTGACCGGGGACCCATCAAAAGCAGTGCTCCCCAGGACCCATTTAAAGCATTGCCCACAAACCTGCCACCTATGGCGGCTACTGACTCCATGCCCCCCGGTCTCCATGCTCTCCATCAAGATGTTCTCCCCGGGGACCTGAGAAAAGCATTGCCCTTTGAAGCTGTCACCTACGGTGGCTACTGAGTCCATGCCCCCTGGTCTCCATGCTCTCCATCAAGATGTGCTCCCCGGGACCCGAGAAAAGCATCGCCCTTGAACCTGTCACCTACGGCGGCTACTGTGTCTATGCCGTAAACGGTCTCCATGCCTTCTGTTAAGATCTGCTCCCCCTGTAGCACAGAATGTCATGCGGGAAAGGTTGCATGAACTTCAGTATGGATCGTGCGACATAGATGGGGGAGCTCATATTGATGGGTGCAGCCTTTGTTCTTATGGCTTTGCATCTCCGAGACACCCCCCTTAAAACCATCTGGCACCCCACTTATTTAAAAAATCAAAATCTCTACAACAATTATTTAATTATTGATATGGACCCGCTATTTCGCACCATCCATACCAAATTTAATGCAATCTTTCACACATGACATTGTGTGCTACAGGGGAAGCACATCTCAATGGAGGGCATGGAGACCAGGGGGGCATGGACACAGTAGCCAGGGGACAGGTTCGCGGTCACTGCTTTTAATGGCTCACTGGTCGATATCAGCTCCCCCCCTCGAAGTGCTCCCCCTGTTGGCCATTCGGTGGTACAGGGGGAGTAGTTGAGCAGATTTCACCGGTGAGCAGATTTCAATGGGACAAGTGACCCACTTGTGGATTCCATTCACCCATGCAATGGGTTTAGTGGGTGTTATGCCTAGAATTTTTATTCTATATGCACCATTGCCTTGGGAAGGCTGATAAGGATGAGCTCCTGTTCTGTACAGAGAGTGGGGGAATAGGGTTTTACCATCCTTTGATTGATTGTCATTGATTGAAGAACACTACTTCCAAATGAGTAAATTGGCAGTAGAAATGTTAATATGTAAACCTAATATGTCATCAACTAAGTTCAATGAAGACCCCCCAATACATTTCTAAAAATGAACATATCCTCCACTGCAGTGTAGAGACTTTTATTTTTTTAAACGATCAACCCACGCTAGGAAATAACCCTACACTCCAAAAATAGATATACAGTACATTCCACAATAATGTCCTTATATAGCTTACCTCAAACCTCCTGGCAAACCTTCCTCATTGACTGGAACGGCCAAGTGTACTTAACAGTAAATACATGGTCCTTGTGGGTATGATTTCAAGTTATGCAGCATTATTCCAACCCAAACGTTTTACTTACAAAACTCTAAACCCTGCCATCAATTTCTGTATTCTGTTTATGTGTATCAGTCATTTTATACATATATTAACTAATTCACATCCAGCTGATGACTTTAAAGCCCCCCATATATAACTCGTACACATTCACAGTGGTAGACATTGTCATACATTACAATACAATAAATGTTGTTCCCGTAGTGATTTAATCCTATTGAAAATGAAAGTTCTTTATGTACACATCCTTTATAAATTCAATATACCACTGTCTGTTTTCAAACACAGAAAAAAGCCTTATTTGCTTCCCCCTTGTATGTGTTATTTTGTCATCATTGACAACTTAATTGCTAAAAAATTAGGCCCATAGCTAAATATAATTTAATACTATGTTACATAGGCTTATACAGGTGTTTGTTTATCTGTCATGCTGCAGATGCTATAGCATACCGAGAAAAAAAAATATCTATTCTAGTACACAGTCAGCCTGTCTGCCCGGTGGGCATTGTGAACTCCCCTGACTGGTCCATGAGCCGAATTACCGTAGATGATGTTGAAGCTTTCACTTGGTACATTGAGTTCTGAGAAAAATGTAATATACAAATCTTCCTTGAATATTTTCAAATAGTCTGATGCTTTACATTCTCACGACATAAGATAAAGACATCATCTACCCTAAAGGCGCTGTAATAAGAATCAATTTCAAGTTTTCTCAAGTGAAATATGAATAAATTAGTAGAGAAGTCAGAGGCAGCGAGTCTGAAGTTGCAATTAGTGAAAACTGAGAAATGTCCAAGTGAAATACCATAAAGGAAAGAACTTCATGTTGTGTAAAGAAAGTATATACGGTACATTAGTAAAAAAATTCTGCTATAAAGTGTTCTTAATAACTAAAGACCATGACGTGTCCTGATAATATAAAAGTCAAAATAGCCAGCAGAAAGTATAGTACAAATAGAATAAGTATAGTACAAAAGAAAGTAAAGACAAATATTATTAAATATAATAAAGAATAATAATTTATTGTCATATGCTGAAAATAACATCCATACGAATAGAACGACTTGTCAAGGCGTGCTAATAATATGACAACACTATTCTGAGCATCAGTAGGGCATATATTACACACCCCACAGCTTTGAGCAATGGGCTTTTTGGCTACAAAAATAGTTTGATGCGAAGAAATACATGACGAGGGTATAAAAGATAGCTGTCCCTTTTTTTGTTTAATTTGTTCAACAACATTCACTCACTGGAATAATTAAGACTCTGACAGATTGAGTTTTAAATGGCCCAGCAGCCTTTTTACTACCAAAATAACTACCCAAATATAATATATATATATATATATATATATATATATATATATATATAAAACATATCATTAAACAGACCCTTATAGATTACAATGAAAGTCCCTTGAAGGCAGTTATCCAGCACCCTGTGTCTGCACAGGGCAGCCATCAGAAATCATGGGGCCCCGTACAGCAAAAATGTCTGGGCCCCATAACTTGTGGGGCACTTGTTGAGCTGGGGGGGGGTGTCTTGGAGGTGCTAGCAGAAAAATACAGGACCATACCCCGCCGCCCGGCGCGCTGCCTGATTGGTACAGCCTCTGCTCACTGTCAGCCCGGACTGCCGGCAGCACATCGTACACAGTAGCAGTCCGGGCTGACACTAAGCAGAGGCTGCTGTACCGATCAAGCAGCACGCCGGGGCCCCTACGTGCTGACCGTCGGGCCCCCCTAGCTGCCCGGGGCATCCCTGTGTCTGCATTACCCAATACATAGGCCTCCAGCCTCACTACACCGACTTGGAGACAATTACAATAAAATGCAGATACCACCTTACAGAACTCATTCCCTGAAACTCTGACATCCTTAACAAAGGGTGGGACTCCACACCGACGACGGTCCCTTACAATTACCTTTTCAATGACCAGACCACCTTAAAAGGCCTTACCCTGCCATGACAAGTTTTGAAACCTGAAAACAAAGGACTTAATCAAAGTTTTATAAATTTAAGAAAAAATATCCTCCGACTGAAGTGTGGTGAATTCTCCTCCCACACTAAACTACAGGAGGACCCTGTCTAGCAACTGACCCAACCAATCCGGTACAGCTGGAGCAAGATAACATAATAACATGGCTAAGCATGTTTATAAGATTTGCTAACCCTTAGTATGCCAGCTCCTTCTAACCCAGTCATGTAGTCCCTCTGCCTAGGTCTTTATTTTCAAAATACACATTTGAAGATCAAAGGCTACTGTGCAACTCATTTAATCATGCTGAATGGTGGTGATTTGACTCACATGTAGTGATGGCCCGAACTGTTCGCCGGCGAACTATCCGCGGCAAACATCGCATGTTCGCGAACATATGGCGAGTTCGACCCGCCCCCTATCTTTTT
>CM070034.1:31222446-31238660 GCA_036250615.1 Ptychadena robeensis | reverse complement strand
CCCTTTGTTTTTTAATGTTCGCCTGCCCATTGAAGTCTATGGGGTTCGCCAGGTTCGCTGGGTTCGCGAACTTTTGGCCGCTAGGGCCATTTCGGGAACATCAAATTCCAGGTTCGCGCCATCACTAGTGACGGGTTCGTCTCAACCGCTAGGGAGGTTAAACTTGACATTGAATTTGCAAATACTACATGTGCTAAAGCAACAACCATTCCTGACATTTTAAACAATGTTGATGATAATACCATGTTCAGGAACTTTACAATTATATCGCGATTTTAATCTTTAGAATCAAGCCAAATGTTTTCCCGCAGATTTTGGGTGCTGAAACATCTAGCCTATTCTTGAGTATATAGGGTACTTACAATCTGTCATACCAACCTGACTTTGGGCTGATAAATCTGTGGAGGAATTTTAGTACTACCTCCACCCCAGTAGGAGTAATAGCAGTGAAGAACTCCGATACAAATGGCGGAAACCAATGAGCTGGTAAAAATTATGGTATATGCTCTCAGTAAAGTAACTATTGGGGAATTTAAGCAAAAATTGCATTAGCAAAGGTGGTGCCAAGCTTTTTGGTCAAGGACTTATTCTTGGTCAAGGAGTATTTATGGTCAAGGACTTAAGTATAGTCATAGAGTACTCTTGTGCATAACACAAGCAATTAAATGGGTTGTAGCTTTGTTTTATGAGCAAAAAAAGTTTCTTCCTCATTAACATTGATCTTTTGAATCCCATGGTATCAGCACTGCTTACATATTTCACAGGAAAAGTTTAGAAAGAATTAAAAGAATAAACCCTTCTTGCCCAGAGAGAACATGAATTTATCAACTCAAAAGATTTCTGCCTAAACCACACTGTATCTTTGGACTTATTAAACACAATTATATTGGTAAATGTTTTATGCCTAACAGACAAAAGGGAGACACCAAGGGAAGGTTACAGTTAAGGTTTATTTGGAAAATAATACTTCCTAAGCATTTACCAATATCTGCAGGCTGTTACGAATTTTCTTTCCATTAATAGTGTCCCATTTTTGGTGTTCACCTGTTTTACTCCAGAGAGCCATAAGGGAACTCCTACACCTTTAGGGTATGTTCCCACTTAGGCGATTAATTGCCTGCGCTCACTATTTTCAATTGCCGGCACAATCGCCTACAATCGCTTGTCCCCATTGATAGGATCGTGCGAGATTATTTTCCTCTAATCGCACACATTTTATAATGATAGCGTTTTTTTATAATCACCTGGTTAATCAGTGGGAACATAGTCTCAGATCTCTCTGTGTCAGATATCCTTAAAGGCCCCCATACACGTGTCGGATTCCCACCGGATTCCGGCACGATCGATTCCGGGCGCGTGCACGCCAAACGATCGTGCCGGAATCACATGCAGCCCACCTTGTCCAATCAATCAGGTCCGATCGTTCAGGGGCCCAGAATCGGATCCGACAGAGAACCAACATGTTGGTCTTTTTGATCCGATTCTGCACAGATCAGGGGGAGTTGCCATTTGTGAGGTGGACAATCGGACACGGAATCGTCCCGGAATCGTCCCGGAATCCGTTGGACAAGGTGGTATGCAGCGATGGATACTCTTAATTGGCCGATTGATCACACCTCGATTCCCGGCAGAATCGCCGGAATCGATCGGATGGGTGATCGACTGGCCATGGAATCCGACACGTGTATGGCTAGCTTAAGATCTACCAACAACTATGTAGTACCGGGTCCTCTGCGATTGAACACAGACTTGATTGTTTAGAAAGTCACTCATATTACATGGTTTTGGTAAAACCAAAGGAAATCCAATGAGAAATCTAAAGGTGTATGGGGACCTTAACAAGAAAAGCTTGAGTGCATAAACCAATTATTGTCTATCATCTTCAATAAAGACCCAGTCTATGTTCTTTCTCTAATATTGTCCTTGGTATGCATGATTAGCCAGGGATTTATGATACTTGATACATTATTTAACAGGATGCTTAACTTTCAGATAAGGAAAGAGAGAAAACAACAGTGACCTTTCCTTGTACAACGATTATTAATTATCTAGGGGGAAATTAGGTTGTTAGTGCAATTTAGGTCAATCACCTTAAAGACAGTTTCTTTTTTTATTAAATCATCATGTTGGTTGATATCTGATACTATAAACCTATGCATTGTTCCGTTTAGTTTGGTATATAAGGGACAGTGTGTTCTTTGGATAATAGACATATTACAACATATTCTGTGTTTTTTCCATTCTTATATTTATTAACATGCCCCTGTTCTATAACATACATTTCTGCTAAGATTCATTATAAGATATGGATGTAGTCTCCTCTAAGTAACAGATTTTTGTTATATAACATAAATACTGAAAATTATGTGTAAATGTGTTTGCTTTTAAAGCAGTATTTCAAATGTAATCTCTGCCTATTGTGACAGAACGTTATTATGTCCCGGTGTAATTGGACCATTAGGTGGTGTCCTGGAAGGAGTCCAGGAATTCTTTGCACAGCAACATTAGGTTACTGAGTGTTTTTTTGTTTTTCTTCCTGGACTCTGGAATGGGAAGGATGGAACTGGGTGAGCCTTCCCATTCTGCCCAGGAACACCAAAGTGTTAACACCTGCTTGAGCTGAGACCATTGTGTCAGGGCTCTTAATGGAAGTTGGAGACATGGTTCTGTTTGCTGAAGCAGCAGATAGGGCTATTTTTCTGAACACCCCCCTACTGCATTTCCATGCAGATGCCGCACTCAACCGCTTGCCTGGACAAGGGGCATGCCCAAAGTCCGCATCAAAAGGCATGAACGTCTGTGTGCATCCACATGCTAAACCGCATGGGGTGCGGTCTATAGAAGCTGCAGCTTGGATTGATATTAACCCCTACAAGGGTGATTTATTTGGATTGTGTGGATTAAAAAATACAGGCAGGAGCCTTAAACAAAACCTCACTGTCTGGATTTGCCACACTGGGAGTCCCATTTGACCCCCACATTACATATTAGGCTAGTAAGTTACGTAGCACATTTGAGATCAGCTTCCAAACGGATCCTTGTCTAAACTTCCTGGTTCCATCTGTCTTTGTTGGTTGTATTGATTTCACATTTTAATCTTTATCTTTTATCTTTATTGAGTATTATTACATTATCCATTGTCATTAGTGATGGCCGAGCTTCGGCCGTGTCCATCCGCGAACGGGCGGAGCGTACTTTTAAAAAAGTCCGCCGTCCGCCCGTTTGTGGACATATTCAGATTTGAATCGGAAAACCCGGATGTGACGTCAGTGACGTCACATCCGGCACCTGGAACGCATAGTCACATCCGTGTTTACAAGCCGGTATTTCACTGAAAGACCGGGTTCTCTACCAGGTCTTCAGTGAAATATTCTTCCTGCAGCGGGATCTCGCTGCTAATGATCCCACCGGAGGAAGAATAGAGGGCTCCTTCTCGCCGGCGAACAGGGCGTGTCGAACAGCCATACTGTCCGCCGGCGAGAAGGAGGGCGAACATGCTTGTTCGCGGCCGAACTGTCCGCCTTGCGGGCAGTTCGGCCTTCACTAATTGTCATGTAATAAATGAACAGGGCTGATTGAAAAGCAACAAAACTGGGAGACAAGGTGCATGACCTAGTGCAAGAAAGTTTTGTAAATGGTAAAAGAAAAAGGTAAAAAAAAATGCACTCAAAATAATAGAGGTACGATGCAGGCTTAGCAAGGAGTAGTGAAGTGATCTCCATCAGGGACTAAGATGCTCTGCCAGGGTTGAAGAGACAGTGACGCTGAGCAGGCAGCACAGGTGTCCTCAAAATGATTCCTGTGCCGATGGCCACACTTCAGTGTGTGTCTCTCTTGAAGCGCGGATAGCAGGATGATGTCACTTCCTGGTTATGGATGATGTTATAATAGGTGCTGTATGGAGGCTACCAGGGATACCTCTACATAAGCTGGGCTTACATGGTTCAATTTTTTCATAGATAAGAGCACAACTAAGTGCCATGGGCGCACATGACGCTCAATTGTCCTCTAATCTATAAAAAAATATGAGCCATCCAGAGCTTCTTCAACTGATCCCTCTCGAAGACGTTTGGCCAAATAGGGTTCCATCTGCTTGCTGCTGATATCGGGGCGTGACGTGATCCCGCTGCTGCTGGGCTTACTCCATCAGCGCAATAATCAAACCATTAAGTCAGATTCCCACTCTGTGCTCACTAGGCTCAAACTCTTTGTCAGCATGAATTGTTAAACCAAAGCATATTAAAAAAAGTATATATTTATAATGTTTTTGAAACAGTTGCTGGAGGTTCCTGTAAATGGGGTTGGTAAACTAGACATGTTATGAAGCAGAAAATGGCAATGGATAATGGGAGAAATTTCGTTTTTATTATTGCAGCATAAAAGTGTCAGTGTTTATACAAAAGCCGCATTCAGTCTGTTATCAAAGTGGATATTAGCATATTTGCATATTTAAAAGCAAAGCAAAAATGAGTTGGCAGCAAAAACAGCTGGCTAAATAGGAAAGAGAAAGTTGTCTCTGATGGAACTACTAAATCATCCCTTTTCAATATTTATAACTCTTAATGGAGTGTTACTAATAGAAGCTATCTTAATGATATCTTAAACCAACACTCCGGCATTTCCTGCTAGAATCATTCATATCATTTATTGTGTTCCTTGTAAGGGAACATGCCAGGGAGAAGGAGGTTAGCATTAGCCCACAATGTTCAATGCACATATAAAACCCGATCCCACAGTTCTATCTGATTGTTCTTTCAATTTGCATATTTTGCAACCACTGAATAGTGCGTTTGCTACAAAGCAACTACTCAAATTTAATTCCGGATTTCAGGAAGCTGATTGTATTGTATGTCAGGCTAAGGGCATGAAATAATACTGTAGTGAAGTGGTTTTACACTTCTGTGTATAGCTAATGTTTATTTATTTGCATAGCCAGGTCATGGTTTATGCTGTAAATGTGTGTATATACCTTTAAGGAAATGTATCTTTTGCAGAAGCAGCTGCTGTAAACCTTCTGAGGCGGTAATGGCTCCTTTTCCAGCTGTTTTAATTAGGTTCTGTGCCTGGATACTGGCTTAATCCCTCCTCTGGGCTGAGGTTACATAGCTAACTGTTTTCCCGAGTTTTTTGCCTGGGCTGCTGCCTACTTCAGAGCTTGGAGCTCAAGGCTCTCAACATTTAGGGAGCTCTCCTCCTGTAGCCTTCTGAAGAGTGTTCCCAGCCAGGGTCTGGGTGAGGATATCTCACAAGGACTGCCATTGTATTTCTGGGCTTCTGTTACCTGAATCCGCTAGCTGTATACCTAGGTAGGTGTCAACAGGGATGGCCAAGCAACGAACTACATGCCCCCCACCCATACACTGAATAGACTGCCTGAAAATATGACCTCTTTAGACTACTTCTCTTGGTAAGAGTCATTAGCCTCCTCCTTCTACATTCCAGAAGCTGGTTAGGGTTTCTGTGTGTGTTTGGAACTAGGTCCCTAAGCTGTTAACCCCATCCCTGCCACTGGGTGATGGTGAATGACTGTACATATTCCTATAGTAAAGAAGCTGGAATTTGATTGCTAATTACAGGAAGCATTTATAGTATCTCACAGAGATTTTAAGACAAGAAGAAGAATTGCTTTAATATTCAGATCAGGTAATGGTTAGTGGCTGTCGATCCAGGGATCCAGGGATGGCTTTGTCTGAATAGACAATAAACTAGGATGAATCGCCCAGTGTTAGGTGGTCCCCCAACTCATATGGAGACAAAGGCTTTTTGCATTGCTGCCCTTGATTGCAGAATATATCTGGTGAACTGCGTCTTTGAAACAGAATATGTATATTTATCAAGAATAGAAGAACAGGGACATGGTTGCAGTTAAAGCGTTAATGCAAAACATTGTCTAGGGCAGTGATGGAGAACATGTGCCAGAGGTGGCACTCTAAACCTTCTCTCTGGGCATGCACGCTGTCCGCCGGCACACATAGGAAAGAACTGCGGCCTATTGGCTCTCAATGCTGTCAGTTCACTTCTCCTCTCTTCTGATTGCACACAGCGCCCCATACCCTCCCATAGCACTGTCAGCCAATCAGAAGCCAGAGAATGTACAAGCAGCAAGCCAAAGAGAAGGTGTATGTAAGTATATATTGTGTAAGAAAGACAGAGTGTGTGTAGTGTAAAAAGAGAGAGAAAGAAACTGAAACTGGAAACAGGCCAGAGGAGATCAGCAGCACAGTTGTTCATAAGGGATGAAATAGGGTGAAATGGGACTTATTGTTTGAATAAGCTTTAATATTAGATATATTTATATTAGAGATAATTAATGGTGGTTTTATATGTCAAAAGAAATAAGTGTGTGTGATTACATGATTTGTATGTGTTATTCAGGTTAAATTGTTATGTCGGCACTTTGAGATAAATTAGTGGGTTTTGGGTTTCAGTTTGGGCACTCTCTAAAAAGGTCTCTAAAAAGTTCATATTCACTGGCCTAGGGAATGGAGAGTTGTAACAACACAGGAATCAACCAGATGACGGAGGCGGCTGTTGATTGCACAAAACTTTTTATTCAACACTGAGACCCTAACAGGATCTCAACACAGACCACACTAGGCCAACAAGCTATAGTCAAGACTGTTAGTGGCGTATAAAGGATTGCAGTCCGTCTGGACGGACTTCTAGCACAGTAACCTCAACCGGAGAAGGGCCCAGACTGCATAACAGGCCCCCACTGCAGGTAGACACTGGATGGGTGGCCGAATGGTGGGAGCACTCCCCAGACACAACAAACAGGTGGATCGCAGGTTCCCCCCCACTCTGAGCAAAGCAGCAGGAAATGCAACTGGCAGGAATGCGTACTGCTTACTATGGTGCTCACCGGCTGTGCGCACACCGGAACTGGAGGCTGTACTAAAGTCCCGGCAGGAGAGAGGGGCACAGGGTATACCTGTCTTTCTACTTCTATTGCCAGACTGAGCACCTACTCTTCCTGGAAGTTTCTTCTTAAGCCTTCGAGCGGCCTTGGTGCATGTTGGCGTGCGCTCTTAAAGGGACGTTAGACTGTGAACACAAGATGGAAGAAAAAGGACTAACAAAACTTTTTTCTATAGCAGCACAGAAGAAGAAGCAGCAAATGAATGAGCTAATGTCTCCACCAATTAGCGCTCACTTCCTATAAGCCTTTACCATGCGCTTCATTATGTATAGATGACCAGCTCTATGAGCCATGTTGTAAAGACTGCTACAAGGTCAGTTGTGGTACTTAAGCTGGGCATACACGTCACAATTTTCCTGCAATCGCCCATCCAATTCCAGAATCGATTTTAATTTGCGAAAACGGTCGCAAACTGCAACATACCATGCATTCAATTTCTGGCCGATTCTATCCTGAAAGTCTCAATATGTCTTGCACGCACACATTTATGGGTTTGGAGTGGTGTTAGCTGAAGAACTGGCCAGTGACCAACAGCACACAAACAAAGGTAATTTCCACAAGAATCATAGATGGATCGCTTAAAACGATCGCATGAGACAACTAACAGCACTCGATTCCTTTGCTTTTTATTAAAATTATCCATCAGAACGGATTTGTGAACGATCGTTTTTCTGTCAGATTTTTGACAAAATCGATCGCTAGATCACTTTTGGCATGCTTCAATTTTTATTCAATCTGATCGCGCGATGTTTTTGATAAAGGATCGCACTAAAACTTACCTAAAAATCGTGGCGTGTATGCCCAGCTTTAATCTGTTACATATAAACATTCTATTCAACAACTTGATGAAACCGGAGAAATGCATCCTAACAACAGAAGGAATGTTTAATTAATCCCTTTTGAATTTTTAGGTTACAAACGTTTTGGGCTATGCAACCAATATGTACACACTGGTTTGCTTCCTCTCTATTTATTTTCTATTTTAGTAACTGAAAGGGAATTGTGGTTTCGTCTCCAGCTGCTGTTAGTACTCTAACTGTTTTTATTTCTTATTCCAAGCTGCAAAGACCTTGACATTTTGTATAGTTATTGGAAGCTGGCATGAAGAAAAACTCAACCATTTTAACAGCGATAATGTAAGAAATTTTGTAAAAAGACCAAAACTGTTTAAGTTATTGAAAATAGATGTTTGGTTTGTGTAATGAAAGCAAGAAAGGCGGTGTTAAAAGAAATTCCCATCTGTGACCCCTTGGAAAGATTTTCCTTCAGTTACCGTATTTTTGGACTATAAGACACACCCAATTTTTAGAGCAGCGAAACCAGAAAACAATTTTTATATTTCACATGAATTGGGTTAATGCAATGAACTAAATTAATGCAATTTAGAATTCAACCAGTAGTTCATTAGCAGCAGTACTAGCACAGCACATCATGTCATTTTCTGCTGGCATAAGCAATAATACAGTTCAGATGGGAGATCCGGACACTAGCCGGCATTTCTTATGTGACAGCTCCCTAGCTAATCTGCTTGCCGGGAGGGTTGGCAGGAAGCCAAGGTGTGACCACCCACAGACCATAAGACACAGGCACCCCCCCCCATTTGGTGGGTGAAAAATGCGTCTTATAGTCTGAAAAATACAGTGATATATTGGTGTCTGGGGGACAAAGTTATGAACTCCCCAAACACAGTTCCCTCAATTGCCACAGTCGAAAATAATCCACAATAGGTCATAGCTGAATAAAGCACATCTATCAGAAATCTTACACCTACCCTAAGAGTAGGTGATGAGTTGGACCAAGATAATTTTGGAACCTGCCATATATTTACAAAAGTGGCCTTAAAGTCTTTACCAAGTTTCTAACCACACGTCCATACAAATAACTTCTATAGGTTTGTGCCAATATTGAACACATCTATTAACTTTTTGATAAAACATTTTTATTTTTGATAACATCTCTTTTGTTTTTTAGCATTATTGACCTCATTAGTGTGGGCCTTTATGTGCTACACAATGATTAAATGGGGTGGGCCAAAAGGTAAAAGATGATTCTGTAGGACCACAAGACAAATAATGGGGTAGTCTGATTTACGGTAGTTTCTCATGTGCATTGGAAAATGCCCAACAGGCACTGTAAAATAATTTTGTAAGTAATAGTCAACTTTTATTTACAGAAAGAAGTTATCAAACAAATCTACTTTATTTCAATCTCCTGAGTGTAAACCCTGAGATACGGGGCTGATTTTTATTGCCAATATCAGTAACTCCCAGGTGTACTCTGAGTAGCTTTACTGCTTCATGTGTAGTCCTGCAACATTTGCGTTCTCTGCTTTTCTCCAAAGACCCACTTCTCTGACATCAGTGATGACACAGGGGAGGTGAGCATAGAGTGTATCATCCAGGAAGTTTATAAGTAAATATAAAAAAGAACCTAGGCAAAAGAGTGGCTGTGAATGGACTTAGCTATGGGTTAGGTTGACTTTAATAAATATAAAAGTTAGGTAAGTGCATTTAATTTAGGGCCAGTACAGCTAAGGAAATGAAAGCTCAACAGAGCTCAAGACATTTTTTTCTAGATCATAGTCTTAATTACAGCATGCAACGCCAAGCTGCAGTTTCCTAAACAAGCAAAACACTTTCCTGTACAACATAATCAGTAACATAATCATAACCTCATTTGGAATAAGAAGTTCAGTGCTGGGCATTAGTTTACAAAAAATGTATTTTGGGACTGGAGAGAATCCAAAGAAGGCCCGCTAAACTGTTCAAAGAAATGGAGGACCTCAGGTATGAGGAGAGTTTAGCTGGGCTGAATTTTCTTGTACCATGAGAAGTGTTCAGGGAAAGGCTATGGATTATGATGACCTTTTTTAGATTTATAAATATGTATTTACAAAAAATCTTTATTTATTTTCATAATATGAATAATATTCCAATATGGTCAAACTGCAAAAAAAAACAAAACAGAAAACAGGTACAGTCTAACAGTGAAAGAGTCACAGCAGTCAAAATCAAAAGCATAGGAAAGAACAGTCCTAAGCTAAGTAATATTAGTAATATTCATCACATTCTTTAACTATTTTTAAGTCGATCCAACAGAAAGATTGAATAATGTATGCTCACTAATGATGGCTGAACAGTTTGCTTGGTGAAAAGGGATCTGGCATACCAGACCCCTTTAGGCAAGCCTGGAAGGACAGGACACTCCCCTGTCTCACCCCTCATTAAGGTAAAGCTAGCCATACACGTGTCGGATTCCATGGCCAATTGATCACTCACCCAATTGATTCCGGCGATCTCAGCGGGAATGGGAGCTGCAATCAATCAGCCACTTAAGAGGATCCGATCGCTGCATACCACCTTGTCCGAGTGATCGCGTCCAATTGATCGGGGGCTCAGAATTGGACCCGACCATGTTGGTTCTCTGTCGGATCCAATTCTGAGCCCCCGATCAATTGGACGCGATCACTCGGACAAGGTGGTATGCAGCGATCGGATCCTCTTAAGTGGCTGATTGATTGCAGCTCCCATTCCCGCTGAGATCGCTGGAATCAATTGGGTGAGTGATCAACTGGCCATGGAATCCGACACGTGTATGGCTAGCTTAAGGGGGTCACTTTCCCACAACATGGGCCTGGTTTGGGGGGTTGAGTATCCAGGGTTCAGAGTACAGAGGTTCATTCACGGGGATGGCTGAAATAGTTCCTAAAAATAACGAGACAAAATATTTTTATTAAAATGTCTACCCTGTAACATAGTCACATAGCCACTGTTGAAATCCATCTCTTCCCACCAAGGATTAGGTGTCGCATAGAGGGGGTCTCTTTCCTTGAGCTCCAGCAATGTGTCTGCCCCATAAAGTATGGTAACTAAAAGAAGCTTCAAAGATGCAGTGCGGATTGATATCTGCCTTGTGGTCTCTGCGCACACGAGATGTCCACATTAAATTTGTGTTGAACTGTATTTTTAGAAACTTTTTTTAACCATTTCCTGTATGTATTATTTTGGGTAAGTTTAAGCTACCCTGTAGCATCACACTGTTTAAGTGTTTGCACACTGTTTTTATTGGTATTGTGGCTACAAATATGACCTGAAGGTTTAAATGAATATGGTCTGCGAACACGTGTGGCTGTTCCCAACATCCCTCATTATTGATAATCCCAGAGGAGATCTAACATGTATCTCATATCTGTCAAATAAAATCCTCATATTAATTTAAAATTGTTCCCTAAAAAGTGCTGGAGTTTCAGTCTCCACTTTTGGTTGGATGGGAGAAAAGTGTTGAGTGGTTCACTCTGTCCCCTACTCTTCTTTAGTTTTTGTGTATATATCATTGTGTTATGTATTTGGTAGTTGGTCTTTTTGAGGAAAGGCTGTTTTGAAACCCTGTAAAAAAAGTGAAGAAAAACAAGGTTAGAACTGGTTAAGGTGACATGTGTAGGTGGACAAGGGGGAGGTCAAGAGATGGATATAAAGATTAATTACTTTGGCTGCTGGTAAAGTAATCTTGCATTGTCTGTTTTTTTTACCAGCAACCTTCAGTAGAGCTGAGTAGATGGAGAGAATTCTACCACAGACCCCGATGGTGTGCAGGCAGACCTGTCCCGATATGCTCCGGGATGCTAACGTGATGACGTCATCACGTTTGCACCCCGGTGCATTATGGGGCCCCTTCAGTCGGCCAGCACCCTTTGTGTTCTGGCCATAAGCTTCAATGAAGACGCTGTCTTCATTGAAGCTTATGGCATCGGCTTGCGCCGGCCAGAGAATATCGGACATGTCCGTTCTCTGGCCGGCCGAGCTGTGGGGCGACAGGGATCTGTCGCCCCATGTGGGCACATGCCGATAAGCGGACGATTTTTAACCTGACCGACGGCGCGAGCGCGCACGCCCGTCGGTCAGGTTAAAAATCGGCCGCTTATCGGCATGTGTATGGCTAGCATTAGTGTTGGTTAGGTAGCTTGAGGGTGAACGAGGAGTTTGGTAACTTGGAACCAATAACCTTTTCTCTCTGCAACAATTTTAGTTTCTGCTGAATAAATTATCATGTTATATATCACATAAGCTGGGCATAGATGTCATCACGCCCGCTTCTAGTGCCGAAATCGGCTAGGAAATCGACGGTAAATCTTACCGTCTATTCCCAGCTATAGAAATACTACAGTACTTAAACATTTGATGACCGATTTTTGTTTAAACGATTATTTGTTACCAGCACACACCTTTCTAAGGTTAAACTGTGCTTTATGTTATTCCAAGCATGGGCTGATCACTGCAAGCCAAAACTAGATCACACTGTTGTATCCTCTTTAACAGCGGGTTCCACTGCAGGTGATACTTTGATTTATAATGAGTTCAGTTTAAAAACTATTTAGGTTCAGCAGAGAATTTAAAGTGATACTTAAATTAAGATTTTATGTCACAATAGCTCATTCAAATCCTTGTCAAGCAATGACAGTTCTCCCCTCCTGACTTCCCATGCACTTTGAAGATAAAGCGTGTGAGGTTGTGCAAGTCTATAAGTTTGTAGAGTGAGATCCCTCCTTCACCTACAAAGGACCCCTGGGAGCTCTGAAGTCAGAGGTGGGAAACACTTAATTTCAGACTAGTACTAGAAAATCTCTTACTATACATCCTATAGGATTCACCCATTTGTGGCTGGTTACTGTTTGGCTCTTTATTACCTCTACCTTTTTATTGTTTTGTAACATCCTAATATAAAGATCAGATGTGGTAAACAAAGTTCAAACAACATTCCCTTATGGCTATTGATGTGCATGGACTGCAATGTAGGATTTCCTAGAACACTGTTTATTACAATCTGTTGTTGTCCTGCTGTGGGAACAAAGAAATACGAAAAGAAAAAGTCCTTTCTACATAATCCTTAAGCTGGGCATAGACGCTCCAATTCCTGCACGATCCCATGCCGTGCGCACTCCCGCATCCCTTAGGTATCGGGTCGTGCAGGAACTAAATGCAGCAACTAACGAGGATTGGGCTAAAATCAGGCGTCCTGTCGGACCGCACAGTTATCCGACAAGATGGTAAATTTTAGCCCGATCCCATTAGTTCAGCTGGGGACAGCTTCCCCCAGCCAAAGTAATGAGCTGCAGATGAGTGCAGTCCGATTCTCGGCACTAGCGGGCGGGCGTGATGATGTCATCACGCCCGCTCCTAGTGCAGAGAATCAGTACCGTCTATTCCCAGATTTAGACATAAATAAACATTTAACCTCTGCAGTGCAGGGCTATGACTTCTATATTTTTGTTCTAACCCCTTCCTCTGTTTTTTCCTTTGGCTATTATTTTTTTAAATATATTTTTGTATTTCTGAATCTTTCCTTTTTAATTTTAAACCAAAATATATTTATTTATATTTTTTTCATTTTAACAGTTTTAAATCAGTGATATTGATAGTACATATCATAATGTGATCTTGTAGTTTCTCATACCAAATTGCTATGTCATTACAATACATTTGCACAGATTAGTTTTTGTTTAAATACAGTAGCTCCTACTAAGTTGTTATCAAGCGGTTTAAGCATCAAAACTATGGAGCATATGGCAAGGACATGACATGACCACTTCTTTTCTAACTAGTTACAATCAGCATTCACAGGTTGCTAACGAGGCTGAGGAGTTCATGTTTTACAGGGGGAACTAGCCCCAAAGGGGGGTGGCCAACTCACTTTAATGGTGAAATTGGAGTTCCAGTCTAGGAAATGAGGTACGCAATTTTTAATGTAAATCAAGTTCAATCATTGAATGATCTTCATGATGCAGAAAGTCTATAGTTCATACAAATAAATCTGGCTTGCCATACATGTCGATAATTATGTGAGATTTTCTTCAAATTATTTGCAACCTTACCTGCTGGTGAAAATGTTAATATGTTTATGCTGCATCACAAGATCACAAGATAACGTAAGCACCAGCAATTTATTGGGATATTTGGTACTTCAATACAATGCTCTAAATCCCTGAAGAAGTCCAGTGAATGGATGCAACGCGTTGGAAAGCTATTTGAAGCAAATTTATAAGACTTTATTTAATCTTAAGACTGATCCTGGTGCAAATAATTTGAAGAAAATCTTCTCACGTAATTATCAGCATGCATGGCAAGACAGATTTATTCATATGAACTATAGACATTCTGTATCATGGAGATCATTCAATGATTGATTTTAAATGTATGTGCCCATTTTTCTTGATTTAGATTAAAAATTGTGTACCTAATTTCCTAGACTGGAACTACAATTTTGTATTTCACCTTTAAAGTCCGTACGGGTTGGCAACACGGTTTGGGGCTATATCCCCCCCAAAAACTTGGATATCCTATAATTACAATTAAGATGTGGTGAAGTAGCTACTGGTGTTGGGACCCTCCCCCCTACATAAAAGTTGTGGAGTTCACATTCATGATTTTCCAGCTCCAACAAGAGCCTGTTAAATTTTCTTCAACTTGCAAACAGTTCCTCTTTTCTTCAACTTGCTCAGTTCCTTAAACTGTCATGTTGCATGAATGTGGGTCAAGTCAAATTGAATGCATAGCTACTACACTTACATAAGGCATGTTTGAAATTTGAATAATTCCCTTTCAAATAACAAAAAGTAACACTATTTGCTTAAAAGGCATTCCCTGTTGATAATGTTGGTAAGGCAGTCATATTTTTTTTAGATTTGCTATGTTCTAAGTAATGGACATTGACAGTGCAAGCTTGAGAAACCAATTACCATTTGTAACATAACTTCCATGTCTTAACCCAGTGGTTCCCAAACTGGGGGGCGGACCCCGTGGGGGGCGCGAAGGTATTCCAGGGGGGGCGCTGGCCCTCATTCTTAACCTGTGTCTGAATGGGGAGGGGGGCTCAATAATGTCCCTTAATGGAAAAGGGGGGCCCTGCAAAAAAAGTTTGGGAACCACTGTCCTAACCAATTATAATGATTCTTTCCTAGCCCTCTTAAACCTACCCTAACATAATTGTAAATACCAAAGGCGTGGGGAAAAAACAATAATGGCATTTGTAATCTTGCATTTTTATTTCCTTGATATCTTTTTTTATTTTAGCAATGCTTGATTTATTTTTACTCACAAACATGATTCCTTCATGAACTGTGTTATGGGCTCATCAGTAGTTCTATCTGTGCTGCCTTATGGCAAATGTGAGACTGAACATTCACCAATTTCCTGAATAGGCTTTTTTATAGCTTGAAGATGTGGTACTCTTGAGGGGGATAAGAAGGTAAGATTAAACAGTACATCAACCCTTTATATTACAGTATAACATTTTTACTGCAATACTAAAAATCTGTTGTATTTCATTCAAGTACTGTATAGGTCACAGTCACACAAAATGGTTTCTCTGCCAATCTCCACTGTAAACCTGTTTCAGTGAATAAAACATTCAGCTATCATGCTTTAGGCTTTTTCTGTATTTAAAACTAGATGATAAGCGCAGAAATGAACTGCATCTTCCTTGACCTTTCTGAAACAAATAAAAAACCCAAACATAGTAAAGAAATATCATGCAATTCCAACTGGTCAGAAAATACTGTCCAACCTATCACTCTCCTTAGAGTATTTACAGACTACAATTATACTTATTTAGAGGAGCCAAATTAAAGGATGGTATTGTAAGGTTCAGGGATCAACCAGACAACGGCCGTTAATGCTCAAAGTAAACTTTATTCAACCACGAGGCTCGGCAAGGGTCTCGCTTTAACTGAACTGGCAAACAATAAGCTAAAATCAATATAGTCCTCAGCAATAAGTCCAAAGAAATTTGTCCAACAGGAAGTTGCGCCCATGCCCCAGGAGGCAGTATGGGCAACACCCCCCCCCCCACATAGGGCCAGGGGCCACAAGAACAGGCACAGGAGATGTCAGCAGGCCCTGGATTCGGGTATGCTGGCACACTGTTAGGACCCTGGCTGTACTGGTCATCAGCAGCAGGTGGCTGCCTGCAGGCATGGGCTGGGTGGAGCTCACGCCTCCCTCATTAGCTTAGTGCTATTTAGGTGTGCTCCATTCAGGCCACTGCTCATTGCTTGCTGCTCATTATTACTTGTATCTGGATCTCTGTCTGTTGCTGTTTGTTTTTGCTTGTCTGGACCTTGTGATACCCCTGGACTTTTACCTGAACCCTGATACTCCTGGATCCTTGCACCTGTTTGTCTTCGTACCTGTAAGTCTTTCATTAAACCTGTTTCGTTTTGTCACCACCAATTGTCTGAATATCTGTGTGTGCAATCTGCCTGGTCGCCTCCTTGTCCTGGATCCTGACAGAATGAACAGCC
>CM070034.1:31202821-31216293 GCA_036250615.1 Ptychadena robeensis | reverse complement strand
CCCCCTTTTTAAGATCCCCCCCGGTTCCAAGTAACGGGTGTACTAATATAAGTGGCCGGTTGGCGTACCTTACAATATATAAATTTATGTCATTACCCAACTATCAATTCTTATTTATACCCAACATAGATAAGCATACTATAATGCGGAAACCACCAATTCCTCCACACATCAGCAAGGCCCATTCCCCCGCCACCCGTTAGCTCAGGGGCCAGGCGGGACTTAGACAAACGGCACCACCTTACTGACCAGCACGCTAACCCCATTAAAGTACTAGTAAAGTACAATGGATGATAGTAATAAACTTAAATAATGGTACATTTATTACAACCAGTTACAGTTAAAAAACTAACCTTGCTAGCCCAGAGCATGGCAGTTCAGTTTTGGCAGTTATACAAGTACTCATAACATAAATCTGGCTCATACCAGGGTAATAGATCTTAGCAGCTGTCCATAAGCATATTTTTACAGCAGAAATGACTGTATATGTAAAAAGATGTAAACTATACCAAAAAAGCCAGGATAAAGGGAACCTGCATTCATCCAGGATTCCACCCCACTCCCAAACGCGCGTTTCGTTATGACGTAAATTCCCTCAGGTGTTTCCCTCCCTTCCCCCCCTGTTCCCCCCCCCGTGTGTCACTTTATCCTTGTAATTTCTGTATGATCAAGCCCGTTCACATCCAAGCCCCAACACAAAATGAAACAGAACCACCCGGATAGCCCCGTTGGTTAAGGCACTCGAGACATATGTAAAAAGTAAAAGTACAATCAGTTTGCAATGTGTTAACTAACTAGGTTCCAAAGCGCCACAGGGAGATGCATCTGCCCACTGCCCCGAAACAGGGCCATACACAGGAAAAAGAATGGGGGGGCCAGGGAAAGGCGACCACATAACAGCACGGACCTGCACGGGGAGGATTATTTTAGGTCCATATTGGTTATTAGTATTGAACATTAATAATAGTGTCACCTAGGTATTAAGTCCATTATGGATAGTATATATCGTGTCAGTGATCAGATCAGTGCCAAAGATTTCTAAAGGTGAAAAAAGCAAACCAAACAAGAGTAAAAGGGTGTAGAAAAGGAACATAGTACTGAGAGAAAGAGTGACTGGTGTAGATATATTGAGTGAATACATAGTGAAGTAGTGATAGTGCTGGGGGGAAATATATAGTATTAGGATCATGTCCCCTTAATAGGAGAGATAAAAATTACTATAAATAAATAAAGTTAGCAAAGTAAATGAGAGTTAGGGAAATAAATATAGAAGTGGTAAAAGTGATAAAGTGCTGAAGATAAGAGTGAGGTTGAAAGGTATTTGGTATACTGAGAGTATAGATGCTAAATAAAGAGTAATGATTGAACGTGTATACCTGTAAGCGTACCTTATTTATAAACACTTTATAATTTTGACAGAAATGTATGTGCCGTGATGGTACCCAAGGCATCAAGACATGAGCAACAAATAGATGACAGACTTTGATCGATCCCCAAATGAAATTGATATGATGAGATAATGGCACAAGTTACATTAAACTAAGGGATAGCTACTGTATATAACATATTAAATATGTCAGCCAACATGTCTTCTGGTTTTTATTTTTGTTTCAGATACATATATTATATAGTATTGGATATTCGATGCAGTAAGAACCCACAATTGCATTTCTTGTTTTTTTGTTTTTCTTACTCTTTTGTCCTGGCTATTTCTCTGCCATTTAGCCAGCAGTTACAGCACCCCTCAATTTTTCACAAATATGGGTCGGATTTCCTAGTTGGCCCACACTACGCTACACTATGCGTTGTGTCTATTGCCCCCCCCCCCCATCTCAATGTTTTTAGTGCAAAAATTAAACATGTATATAAAGATGTATTTTTATATAATTCTATTCATACATCTGGCTATATTCAAAGAGTGAATATTTCCACTTCTTTGTGTTCCTAAAAGTGTTTAACAGGGTGGTTGGGATCCAGGAAAGTTCTGCAAAGTGTATTTTGAAACCTAAGGTTGACTCAAAATGAATAGGCAGTGGGTAGTAGAACCACAGAACTTACTAGTGACTAAAGGGCACTCAAATGGTTATCAGGAGGTGGATTGTGGGGGAGGGCTGCCACATTTTCAAAGGGAATTAACAGGACAGTAAACATTTATTCAGGTTTGCCATTTAGTCATGCTGTTTAAAAAGGTTTCCCTGTTGAGAGGTCATTCACGATGCCAACAAGAAAAACTTTCCTAAATGTACTTTGAGGCTTCTCGGTCATATATTATGCAGCTGGCATCAAGTGTAGGCCAGATTTTATCCACACTCATGTTTGTAACAAATGCATTAACCAGTATTGTAATGCTTAGCAACTTCTAACAAATAAAGATCAAAACATACCTATGAGTTATTACAGTTAGTTAGCTTTGATTACAATATTTTGATAAACGATTAGAATTTTAATTGAAACCATTATTAGTGTGAAACACCAAAAATAAACTAAAGACCTTACATGATTATAAAGGGAAAGCAGGATAAATGAAACCATGGAAAAACTGAGTATACCAAGCATTTTGTAATGAGCACAGCCAAGGATTATTACCTTTAATCAGTACAAACAAGGATAACAGTACACACCAGAAGAAGAAAAGAAGAGATAATTGACATAACACATACTTATTTTACAGTACTACCTTCTCAGAACTTGTAGGTAGGATAAAAAAAACAAATAGTTTGAGATGTAGGTGCTCCCCCAATGTGAGGGTCCAACGTAAAAAAGGGGGAGAAAATTGGGGGATAAAGACGGATAAAAAAAATTAGCAGGGGTAAAAGAACTATTAGAGGAGCTGTCAAGAGACTATATTCGGGAAGTCAGAAAGAGTCTTTGATGGTGATTCAAACGTTGTAAGAATAGTTGTCACTTACTCTATCTCGCAACCTGTTTGATGAATCAGTAGGTGGAAATAATTTTCCTCACTGTCCCCACACAGTGAATTCAAGGTCGTGCTCTAAAGTGTCTGTGGAGGTTTAATTTCATGGATGCCTGGTCCAGGATATTCAAAATTTTGATGGGTGAAGTGGTATCCACTTTAAAAAAAAGGCTGGGAAGAGGCACCCGTAAAAGTATTTTTCTTTTTATTTGGTAATAATTTAAAACAAGAAATGCATCAACGCTAAAAAAAATGAGCGTTTCGTGGCACAACTTGATACTTATTCAGGATGAGGGGTGTAGATATTTAGTCTGCTGGTGGAACAGGTGATGTGAAAAAAAAGGCGGGATTTTTAGTCACATCACCTGTTCCACCAACAGATAAAGACTAAATATCTACACCCCTCATCCTAAAGAAGTGGAAAGTTGTGCCACGAAACGCAAATTTTTTTTGCATTGATGCATTTCTTGTTTTAAATTATTACCAAATAAAAATAAAAATACTTTTATGGGCGCCTCTTCCCAGTCTATTTTTTTAAGTGGATGCCACTTCACCCATCACAAAAAAAACCCAAATGTTTTTCAATGTTAATCTCAAACTTAACAGAAAAAAACAGTTTTAGAAGTGCTAGCTGATCAAGGAGACACCAAATGCCCATACAAAACATGATTTGCTAGCTCTTAGGGTTCCCCTATATCACCCCTGCAAAAGACCTGAATGGCAAATTTAGGTGAGCAAATTTTGTTTCACAAGAATCCCCCCCCCCTAACCATCAAGATAGAATAAATGAGGAGCATTGGTCAGAGGTGGTTAGGAGGGGGATTCATCTTTGATTTAAGGGAAAATTCTGTGGTAGTCAGATAAATACATGACTAGATTTTATAGTAATATGATAGTATTAATAGATAGCATATAATAGTATATAGTATGTTCTACTGTTAAATGTATTATCTGTATTCAATGTGCTGCAGATAACATTATGAGCTGTATGCTGTCTTGGCTACCGTCATTTTGTGTAAAACCTATTATCAACTATTGTTTTGATAAGGAACAACACAACATTGAAAATTAAGCTGGCCATACACATGCCGATAAGCGGCCGATTTTTAACCTGGCCGTCGGGCGTGCGCGCTCACGCCGTCGGTCAGGTTAAAAATCGGCCGCTTATCGGCATGTGCCCACATGGGGCGACAGATCCCTGTCGCCCCACTTCTCGGCCAGCCAGGGATCCGACATGTCGGAAAATCTCTGGCCGGCGCGAGCCGATGGGAGCCGATGCCATAAGCTACAATGAAGCGGCCGCTTCATTGTAGCTTATGGCCGGCACACAAAGGGTGCCCAGCCGACTGAAGTGCCCCATAATGCAATGGGATTGTAAATGACGTCATCACGTTTACAATCCCGGAAGAAATCGGCGGCAGATGTCGGCGATGGTCGCCGTGTGTATGCCCAGCTTTACTCTGCTCCTGTATCTACAAATGTTAAATCATTTTCAATTCAATTCCATCATTCGGTTTTAACATCTTCCCATTCAGAGCTTTCTTGGTTTTGAGAAACACTTAAACATAACTGGCTCCCCTTGAGGTTTTCTCTTTCCTTCCCACTTCCCAAAGTTACCCCAGTTTGGATTATGCCAGTCTAAATCACTCCAAAATTACAGTTCTCATTTGCACTCGACATGTGTACATACTTGCCCAGGTGGTAAGAATCGTGCCATGTATCAGATCGCAATTTCCCCAAAAATTGTGACCCTACTTTGTAATTTTGTTTTAGCTAAAAAATGGCAAAAATTCAACAAGTCTGGTTCTTTTACTCCTTATACATTCTTTCAATTTGACCATGATTTCTATGTAGAATGGTTGGTTTGGTAATTGTTTATCAGGAAATCACTACAATCCCCCTAATGCTTATAACAAAATCATTACGGCTGACTAAAAGCGCATTTTTATCTTTTTTTTTGGCTCTACCCACTATTCTGAAACAAGGGTTTTACCCAAACTTTGGGTTTGTGATGGATTAGAACATGTTAATACTTTCTGTTTTAAGAAGGCTTTATTGTGCTATCTTTTTATGTAATTCCATAAGCATCAACCACCATTTCTTCTTAACTATGATGGAAAGGGCCCTTTTACACACTGTGGTTGCGGTTATTGCTGATAACAGACATCTGCTTTTGCGTCTCCCATAAAAGTGTATGTGAGATGCTTGTGCTGCGCCTACAAAAATGCATTTGTGCTAATGCACGACATTGTGCGTAATCGTTAACTCAAACATGGGGCTAGTGTGAACATTTAGGGTACATTTAGGGTACATTTAACCTAGCCGTGCTGTGTTGCAGTACTGTACCGCACTACAGCTGCAGCAAGGCTAGTGTGAATGAGCGCTAAGTCACAGCACCTGTGTATGACCCATATAACATAATTTTCTGTTTCTGAAGGTTTGTTAATTAAAAAATGTAATGTTAGGGTAAGTGTAATGTCTCCTCCCTTATATTTTTGGTTGTGCAAATGATGTGCGCAGTGGGAAGTTAGAAGCAGTGATGGCCAAACTGCCCGCAAGGCGGACAGTTCGGCGGCGAACATGGATGTTCGCCCTCCTTCTCGCCGGCGAGCAGTACGGGTGTTCGACCCGCCCCGTTCGCCGACGAGATCTATATTCTTCCTCCGGCAGGATCAGAACCTGCGAGATCAAGCCGGAGGAAGAATTTTTTCACTAGAAGACCGGGCATGAAGCCGGTCTTCTAGTAAAAAAACCGGCTCGGAGCAGGAAGTGACGTCAGTGACGTCACATCCGGCTCCCTTAACCAGGAGCTATGCGTTCCAGGATGCGTTCCAGGGACCGGATGTGACGTCACTGTCACATATGCAAGTATTCATGTTACATTTGGCCATATGAATTCGGCATTGTTGGTACCATTTCTCTATTGAAGGTGGTCTGGCCTGGGTTTGGAGACCCTCTTCCCACATTGCAGAGTTTAAGCAAACGTAATCTCCAGTAAAGCCTTACATCTACTTCAGTCAGAGACTGAGTTAAAGGCATTGTTCACCTGCTCATATACACATTGGATTTATGGTTCGCTTACATGGGCATTTTTTAATTGCTTTGGCACAACAGACCTGTCATGGGTGGGGGGGTATCTAAACGCCCTCCAAATGTGCACAAGTTTGCAAGCGCTCACAGTAGCGCCTGGTCGGCTTTCATGATGCTACCGACTGACAGCAGCCCAGCGAGTGACAGTGTAAATTTGGCCTAACGTTGGTTATTATATTATTAATTCAACCGAATGAATTCAGATTTGATGTTGTTATAGTTGGAATATAACCCCTTATTATTTGCTTAATGTTTAAAAACAATAAAAAAAAGGATTTAAAGTGTATCTACTATCTACTGATCAAGGATAAAAAAACAAATTGAGTTAAACGTTTACTTACTTCTAAACCCACACAATGGTATTGTTCCACATAAGGGATATTGGTTTTTCTATAAAATATACATACTTGTTGTTCCCTCGAACCCTGATAGTTCTGTGAATGGCTCTAAAAAACATATCTCTTGAAATGGAGCATCATTATAGTAGTGACATCTCTCTTCCCACTGCAGCTTTGTCACTCTGTGCTTGCTACTGTCTCCCTCTTATATAAGGTTCAACTGTGTATGTATTTTTATAGTGGAAAGCCATCAGGGTTCCTACTAAAGACTGAGTCTTCCAGGGAAAAATTGGCTCTGAAAACCAGAAGTGACGTCACATCTGGCAATCTGGACCAGGAACTATGCGCTTCAGGTGCCGGATATGATGTCACATTTTTTAAAAAAATGATCCGCCTGTTCACAAATGGACCTGGCCGAAGTTTGGCCATCACTAGTTCCTACCACAGCTCAGCTTTCTGAGCAAGTAAGAGCAGCACATTCAAAATGTCTCTGTTACTTTTTATGATAATACCACAGAGGGATTTGTAGAACAGAAAACTTTGTTTCTATCCTTTCTATACTCCTTGGCTTATGAGCAGTGTTTGAATTGCATTTTTATGCCCGAGGTTCAGCATTGAAGGAGCACAACATCTGCCCAGAAATTGGCTTAATATTGCTATTTGACACTTTAAGGTGTTTTGGTATGTTCTGCCTACATACAACATTTTATCACTGATGGAGAATATCTATGTTGACATGAAGAAAAATACAAGGTGTTGAAATTTAAAAAAAAAAAGTGCTCATATTTTTCAGGAATACATTAGCAAAAACATGACTGATTCATTAGGGAATATAATTTCCCTTCTCTATTGGAACTGTCAAAAAGAAAACCTGGGGTGCCTTTATAAATGATAGATTTGATACAACTGACAATTATGTACCACTAGGTATCAGATCTCTGACTTCAGAAAGTATAATGAAATATTTTAAAACTGTCCTTACTTCAGGATTCTCTCAGAGAAAGAGTTCTATTTTCAGAGTCTTATTATCAACCTACATTTATATAAATGTTGAATGATGCTGACTCCATTACCTTTTATTCAGTTAACCTGTTTCTTACCTTTTTAGGTAGCGAGGAGTTTTATTCTTTTAAATTAATAATTAAAATAATTGAGATTGAACCCATGTCTTACAACAATCCAGTTTTCCCATCCCTATTAATTTACATACAGCAAGAAAAAGGGTTCCCTCAGGATGGGACTTTAAGTGGAAATCTGGATTGAAACAATTTCAAAGATCACACATTCATTAATCAAAACAAGGGCTATGATTTACTATGATTAGTAAATCATATATAGGAATACTACAATCACCAATATGCTTTTAAATTAATAACTATTTGTTCAAACCCAACTAGTAAGTATCAGTACTTACTTTGTTCAGATCATCAACTTGACAGAGCAGAATTTAATAACAGTAAAACTACTAATACCTCAGAAGTATTATACTATCCTCCCAGCTACTGGAACAACATGATCAAACACCAATCCTTTGTACACAGTGCGTGACTACAGATCTTGTTATTCAATGGACCTCACAGAGCATCCCTTGGCAAATGCAGTAAATGCTTTATTTTCAAAGCATATGAAAACTAGTATTTTAAAACTAGTAATATTGTGTCACAAAACTGCTTCAATTGAATCAGAACTTTGCAACCTTTTTATGGAACCTTCTAATCAGATATAAAAGGAAACCTCAATATAAAATATAACTTAAGAAGACCTCCTAAAAGCTTCAGGGGGGGGGGGGGGGTTGTGGTTGCTGGGACAAGAGTACTGCCTCTTGTACCAACAATCATGATGAAATTGGCTTATAGAGAAATTCTTTTAACCAGCTCTATTCGGTATTGTTGTCCCAATTCTTTTGTCATTCTTCTGCCTCTGGATTACCATGGGTAATGATATTGTGGTGCTACCTCTTTCTTGGTTTAGGTAAATGACTTGGAGTGGAGTTCCCCATGAGACAAAAAGGCTCTTGGGTCTTGGCTATTGTTATAAATCATATTTTTATTTTAGCACATAGACAAATGGCATGGCCACATTTGGTTGTTCCTCTTTGTTCGCCTCCCAAGCCCTATTCCATGGAGCCATGCACTGCACTGATGATGGCCAACAAGCCTTAAACAGCTGTATTCAAGTTGCATTCTGAAGATTTTAGGTGAAAGGTCCACTTTATGAGAGACTGATGGGGGAGCTGGAGCACTAAAAAGTGCTTAGGATCAGTAAAAGAAGTATCATATTTTTCAGAGCATTGGATTGAATAAGATGTACCTTATACATGGAATGTATGATGCCCTAAAAATACAACCCCAGGCTAGTCTTTAAACCATGGGTGGTCGTACATTTGGACTATAAGACGTCCATATTTTTTCCCGAATTAGGGGGGAAAACTATGTCTTGGAAAACTGCGAAAATACAGTAATAACTCATGACTAGATCTACAATGACACATACAAGATGGCACCATTCACAGATATAGTTGAAATATGAGTTTAAATGCATGTATAAGGATATCCAACACAGCTGGTATGTTACATTCCAGTGTATGTATGTGGATATAGATTACTCATTGTAAGCCTCATTTTAAGAGTTTACAATTCAGCTTCATTGTTTCATGTTTTGTAACAAGCAATTTCTGTCAACACTGCACATTTCTACTAAATACAATTAATCACATCTGTGCTTGTGCTTATATTTGGATTAACATAGTCTTACAGTCCTTAGGAAGTGTTATTTCTTAATTGTCTGATGTGTTTATACAAGCAACTTCCGTCACCATTTCAAACTTCCAAAATAAAGTACACAATTATTCAAATTAATAACTATAATTGCAGTTAGATGTTTTGTCCAGTTCTACGGGGAGTGAAAATATCTATTTGTGCCACTTTCTGACACCACCATTTGGTTGTACTGTTAAAATTGTGGTCAAAGAAGGGATGCAACTTAGTGTGGGTATATCTGCAGTTACACATTTGAAAAGAGTATTGTCATTTCTCTGTTGAGTAACTGTTTGTCACAACCCCTTTCAATAATTGCAATACTGAATTACATTTCTAACATTTGATCATGTGGATGGTCAGGTGCACAAATGTATACTTAGGAGAAAAGATGGCAGTGGGGTGCTAAATAGGTAAAAAGCAGAGATGACCCCAAGGGACCAATCCTTATAAAATCAGCATAGATGTATAAATGGTTACTCAACATCATGTGATCGATGCCAGATATAAGCTATCTAGGAATTCTATTAAAACGTTTTTAGAATCTTGAGAGCCATTTCTTCGGGATACAATACTCTGGATTGAGTCCAGAGAATAAATGTAAAGGTGTGGGTGCAATGAACTAACTACCATCCACTACCATCCATGCAGTACGTTAAACCTTCTGGCTGGCAAACTGGCTCAACAAATCAATGATAAATGGAGCCTATGCATTAATATTTTATACAAGCATTGCAATGCTCAAGTCATACAAAGTTTAAATCCTCTGGTTGCCTTAAGGCCCCCACACATGTACCGAGTGGGGGCCGACAGAGCAGGTCAAATCAGCTCCAGAGTGCAATGTGATGACGTCATCACGCTGCTCTCCAGAGCTGACAGCATCGGTCGGCACCCATTGTGTGCTGGCCGTTAGCTTCAATGAAGACGCCACTCTCCATTGAAACTAACGGCATTGGCCGGCATCGGCCAGCATCGGCCAGAGAATATAAAGCTCCATGGCCGATCGATCACCTATCCGATTGATTCCGGCGATCTCAGCGGGAATCGGAGGTCCGATCGATCAGCCAATTAAGTGTGTCCGATCGCTACATACCACCTTGTCCCACGGATTCCTGGACGATTCCGTGTCCGATCGCTTACTCCACAAATGGCAACTCCCCCGATGTGTGCTGAATCGGATCAGAAAGACCAACATGTTGGTTCTTTGTCCGATCCGATTCTGGGCCCCCGAACGATCGGACGTGATCGGACGGACAAGGTGGGCTTCACGCGATTCCGGGACGATCGTTTCGCGCACCCGGAATCGATCGTCCCGGAATCCGATGGGAAACGGACCCGTGTATGGGGGCCTTAAGACATGTCTCTTCTCTGGCCGGCCGAGCTGTGGGGCGACAGGGAACTGTCGCACCATGTGGGCACCCCCGATCGGCAGGCCCGCACCCCCATCAGTCGGCGGCAAAATCGTCCACAGCTCGGTGCATGTATGGCAGGCTTTAATTAGTTGGGTAAGTCTCTCGGTGACTTCATAGAATTTGCCATCCCAGATCTGTCAGTATTTGTTCTCGGATCCATTGCCAGAGCATGCCCACTGCTTTCATAAGGCAGCCTGGTCACCATAACCTCTTCTGTCTTTAATAACTTTAGTACTTTAGACACCACTGAACAGCCTTCTTCCATACGTTCGGCTTACACATGAAGTGGCCAGCATTTTCTGCTGCCTGTTCTACTGAATATTTTTGAATGATGAATGTTAATTTTGGGGCTCCAACCTATATACACACATATCCCAGGAACCAGGAAAAAAAAATGTCATGCCTATTTATTATCAGCTGTCCATTTTTTTCTATGAAGAAATTGAGACATCATCATTAGGATATTTAACCTCTTCTATGGATATAATAAGCAGACAGATAGTTAATAAGGATCTTGGGAATACACTATTCTGAGTCTAAAAATACAGCCAATTTAACAACATTTTCCTAGAAGACATTTCAGCTCTCTATGAAGAAATGAATATTTCATGAATTCAGAAGTTATGTGAACTTTGTCTTAACCTCTTCCTTGTCTTTCATGTGATATGTGTTATTTTAGGTGATGCCTGCCTAGATTGTAGAATATGCATATGCTTATCTCTGGAAAGAATCTAATTGGGTCCAAAGAAGTGTCGTTAATGAAAGAAACTGCTGAACCAGTGCTTTCCATTCCTAGCATTCTAAATATATATGACAGAATACAGTCCGGCAAAACATAACACTTGAAAGAAGAGTTACAAAGGATGCGCTAATTACCAGTTTTGTGATGCCACGCAGATATTAAAAATAAGCCAGTTATCCGTTATAGAAATTCTGTGCCAAATTAAACAAACCCAGGACATTGTATAAACCATGTTTTGGTATTTCTCTGAAGAAAACATATGAATAAACAAAACGAGAAGATTGTTAACGCTATCCATGTGCCAACTGAGTTGAGAACAAACAGAGCTAGACTGCTGCTAATGGTTCCCAAGAGTCAACAGCAAAAGGTGAACACAAGGGTTTCAGTAGGGTCTTATGATCTAAAATCTTTTAGTCTAAGGACCAAAAAATATTACAGATCTTGGACACAGAAATACATTTAGCAAACTGGTTACCATACTTTGTATATATAAAATACTATGTGTACTAGGTATATCTGCAATACTATTGTGGCCGATTTCAGACACATTCCTTAACCAGATGGGCACATTAGTACATTTAATGTTACAGTCTGGGGTGGTACTGGGATGGGATAGAGGGCTGGGGGTGCCTTTCCCTCTTTTTGCATGTTCAAATTGTCAATTTGGGGTACAGTATGATTCACTGTCTCAATACCCCAGTTTTAGATGTTTCATTCTGATTGATCAAATGTTTCATTCTGATTGATCAAATTGTCTTTTTGTGTATAAATCTTGGAGGTGGGCTTCATCAGGACCAAAATTCTACTAAAAAAGGTCATGTTCAGTAGAGATAGCCATCCAGTATAAACTTCGAAATCAGGGCTTAAAAAGAAAGAAACAAAAATAAAAATAAATATATGTTAAAATGAATGATATTAAATTATCAAACATGGCAGCCATTCCTCAAGTTTCCCATCTACTTAATGTTTTATGTATTACTCTCATACACAAACTGGTGACTTTCAGCTATGAAGACTTATGTGATCATGAAAGACACTTAGAGAACTTACCTAAAACGAATCCATTGCGGGTTGCTCCCTAAACGCCTAGCAGGATATGCTGTGAGCTGTAGGGACTTGCACAACTGGACCCAAGGACCAAAGCAGGCAGACTTCTACAAACTGACTATACGTGGGAATAGCTGGACAATGTACCCTGTGCTCACAGCTTAAAATGGTTGTGTTTCTTTAATATGCCCTCCTGGACCCCTCCTGTTCCCTGACCTAAATCCTCCCTGGAGGTCTAAAAAAAACCCTAGAGGAGATACCTAGCCAAGATGCCCCCACAAGTGCAACCAATTCATTAACCTAACTACAACATCATTTAAAATCCCTATAACTTCTGTATCCTTTCCCCAGGAGGGGGGATCAGTTTGTTGACCTTTGGATATTCTTTATTATCTGGGATGTGGCACAAATATTGTAAGAGATAATCCATTCCATTTGTTCTCATATATATTAAATACATCTTTGTTATTTTATAAAGATAGCAGATATAGGGCTACATTTAGAGAACTAGGGTACATCTACATATAGCATTTGAAATAGAGATGACTGATACATTAAAATGTTTACAAAATCTAATATGCTAATTGAGAAGTGGCCTAAAATGTTATTCAGGGAGTCTGTGATTTACACTGAGAATGGTCTGATTCCTCAAGGTAATTGCTCTTTAACATATTTAGCACAAGTTGACCTAGTTCTAGCCTAACCACTCTCAGAGGTTGACTATCTACCATACCTCCTATGAAGTGTGTATAAACAGCACAGATCAGGCCAATTAGTGCTATGTTTCCACTGGCTATGTAAGGTATTAGGTATCCTGGGTGTAAATCTGTTCTGTAGTTGAAAAAAAACATTTAAGCAGATCAAACTGTAATATACTTATAGACTAGCAAAGGAAAGTCACTCTCCCTAGTTGTGTGGGCTAAATCCGCATTTATTCATGAGTAGAAAGGATTGTTTTTCAGGAAATATTACAAATATATAAATTTTGCATCTCATTTGGAAACCAAGGACTAGTGATGGCCCGAACTGTTCGCCGGCGAACTATTCGCGACGAACACCGTATGTTCGCATTCGCCACGTGTTCGCGAACATATGGCGAGTTCGACCCGTCCTCTATGTTTTTACATTGCACAAACTTTGACCCTGTAAGTCACAGTCAGCAGACATAATCCA
>CM070034.1:31164830-31175897 GCA_036250615.1 Ptychadena robeensis | reverse complement strand
TATATATATATATATATATATATATATATATATCATCTGCACTGTTTATCTGTTGCCGCCATTTTGTTTGATTCTGTCGATTGTGCTTCTATCTACCCACCTTCATAAGAATCATATCAGGGCGACCACTGTGGCGCCTGTGATAATCAATAAACCCTTATTGTTCAATTTAACCTTCTCTCCTCGGTGTGTTGGGCTGGGGTCCAGGGGGAGTGAGTCGCCAGACGCTGCCAGGGAAGAAGTGTTAGGGCTACATGGTATAAGCAATTATACAGTTCAGATGTGAGATTCAGCTGTGGGCGGATCTCACATCTGACAGCTCCTCCAGCTCCCCGGCTAATCTCCCTGCCAGGAGAGCTGGCGGGAAGCCAACATGCGACCACCCGCTGCCAAGTGGCCACAGGGGTCTCACATTCGGACCATAAGAGGTACCCCCCCAATTTTGGCGGTGAAAAAATGCGTCTTATAGTCTGAAAATATGGTACCTCATTGTTTACTGCTTACTTCTGTTGGTAGTCAGTTCCAATATTTTTTGATACAAGTTAAATAAGTCAGGGTCAATGTAGAAGACATGGAAAGTTACATCTCATCGATCCAATATACCACCACACAGCGTGATCGATTTTAAACCAATGGATTGCTTTGCATTCACAAAGTCTGTTTAGCTGCATCGTTAATGCTCTCCAGTGGCTTGAAACTTTTATTAAATCTCATGCTCCATAGTCAGATACTTGTATGATCAACTAAAATTTACCAAACATGTCCAATCACTGCTTGATCGATTTCATGTTCGCTTTCACTTTTGGTCGATCGTACCAGCTGGGTAGGAATCGACTTAAATGAAACGGAAATATCGAACAGTGTATGGCTTTCATCCTCTGCCACATCCCTTATCTACATATAAAAACAAAGAAAACTATAACCATATGGTATTCTCAGATGGGGACTTTTAAGGCACTCAACGTCACAGAAAAGAAAACAGTAAGTATACATTGTAAAACATTTATTTATTACCATAAACATAAAAAAATGATTTACATACCAGCTGGGCACCTACCTGGTATTTGAGTCAATTGTTTTATGTTTATGGTAATAAGCAGATGTTTTACTTTTTTTATACATATACATTTCTGTGAGGTTGAGTGCCTTAAAAGTCTGTTAATGGAGGATGTATAAAATAATATATGGCATTTTTTATTAATGTTAACAATATTATTATTGTATAATTATTATCAATAAAACAGTATCACTCCTTTTCTCCACTGACAATGTGCTGTGACAGTAATAACTACTTTTCGGATGGGCGCAAAGAAACTCTGGATGGGAAATGTAATTGACTTTACTCCCTTACAGAGTCTCAAGCTTTAAAAACAATTATCTAGCCCCCGTCTAGTGACCTTTCGCAAAACTGCAGAAGCGTGAGGAAACAGCAGGTATGTAAATTCGTTTAGCAGTATGGAGCTCTTCTCCACCATTGTGGTGGCTCAGAGGTAAGCAAAACTATTTGTAAATAAAATTACATTAACCCCCCTAGCACTTCTAACGGCTCCATCTCGGGTTTAATCAGCACTTTCCTGTTAGTATTGCAGTGGACGAAATGGACCCGTAAGGCAAAGATCAGAGGCCGGGCCACACATAGTCCCGGTGGTGTCCTGGTGGATCCAATCCTCTTAGCTGGCTTCTTCAGTGAAGCAGATGTCACCCCTCTCCCCCCCAGTGATGTGATGACGTCACGTCGGGGGGGGGGGGGGAGCCGCGGGACATTCAAATGTAAAAGATTTTCAGATGTGCTCTTTGAAGTTAACCCTTCCAGAGGGGGCCAAAAGGCATTGTATTTGATACAGTGATAACTGTATCCAATACTATTTCAAACATTATTATATTCAGGATGTCTACTAGACCCTTGTATGGTCAACATAAAAACAATTCCATTAGAGTCTATGGTGCACTTGTGGTACAGTAATCTGGACCTTGAAAGAGCGCTAGGAAGGTTCATTAAATATGTTATGTTTTTTCAGTAGTGATCCACTTTAAAAATACTTTCAAACTGTACAACTAAAGTACAACCTGGGAGCCAACAATGGCTTTCTGAATAGCTACATTGGCACAGGAAATTCAAAGAATTATAAGGCAAAATGAAAACACACAAACATGCAGAATTGTTTCATATATTTTTCTGAAGTCATATAGTGTCACATTCAAAAAAAAATAAAACTGGAACTTCTGAGTTATTGTTATTGTAGCCTTGATAATCACAAAGCATAGCACAGGGAAGAATTAGAACTAGAAAGCATAGCTTTCCTGAACTGGCAATGTCACAAACAGAAACCCTGATAAGAATTGGAACAATTCCCATCTCTATCCAAATATGCTAAAAACAAATTAGGCTGACACTGATCATTAGGTATTTTGCTTCATTTGAACTGTTTGGGACTTTGTGTTTGCTATAGAACAGCAATTTACTCTGAAACTGTAGAGGATATATATATATATATATATATATATATATATATGAGTGTGGATCAAAATTGTTTAGAAGTTTGAATTGAAAGCATTAGTCTGAATTTAAATGTGCTGATGGGTCTGAAAAAAATGAAAACAAATTTGGGACAATTCAAGTTTGCTCCTCTTGCTGCAAATATACTGTATATTATAAGTGCTGATAGGACCTTCTATCACGGAAGGGACTCACACTACCGGTTTTGTCATAATAAAAGTCAGTTTGTCAGGAATTGTACAAAGTGGACAGCTCCACTTTAGGTTCAAGAACTAATCTTATAATGCATGTTTATTTAATGATTTGGTTGTTAAATACCACTGTATCATCATTTTAAATAAAAAACAAACAGAACCAGCTAATTTGTATCACACATAGGTGATACATTTTTAGTCACTCTTGAATGACTTAAAAGCTAATGACTTAAAAGCTAACCCCCCTAGCTTTTTCTGATGGCACCATCTCGTCCAGCACTGTCCTGTCAGTATTGCTCTGGACGAGATGGTTTCGTCTGGCGAAGATCAGAGCCCTGGCAGCGCATACTACAGTGCCCCCATCCTGATTGACGTGATGACGATAATTGAGTGTTTATAATTATATTCAGGATGTATACTGGACCCTTGTACAGACATATTTTGGAAAGTTACACGCCTACAACATAAAAAAAATTCCATTTTAGTCTATGGTGCGCTTTTGGTACAGAAATCTGGACCTCAGCAGTGCGCTAGGGAGGTTAATGCAAAAATTAATAGCAAACTTTTTTTTTAGGAGATCTAGGTATCCAGCAAGTAAGTATAGACCTGTAGGTTTTATTTCATAGGCAAAGTATTTGAGAGTTTACTTATAGCATAAACCATGGGCAGCATATATTTCATATATACGCAGTTTAAAAGTTGGAGGAAGTAGGCAAGGAAGTAAGAAGAAACCTTACCAATGGCAGTAAACATAAATGTTTCATACTGAACACAGTATTCTTGCAAATGGCGCTCATTATACCGGGCAGAAAACAGATTTATCTTTCACATAGGGGAAAATATTGTTTACAGTAAGAACTACTAAAATATGGAATGGTATTTCTCGAATATAACATCGAGAAAGTATTCTGAATTTTTCCTGTATGAATTTTTTTATGGGAAAACACAAGCTTATTTTTTATTAACTTGTTTACACCCAAAAATACACAAATAACTAGGAATTGGTGGTATTGGTAAATAGACACCCTATTCTGTACTTGGCAGGATGTGACCACTAGGGGCCACTACTGCTTTAATTGTGGAAGTCCGCTACTGTGAAGGTATATATTACAGGTGTAGCTCTCTATCTTGCATGACAAAGTCTGACTGGCTTACAGCGCTGCCATTTTCCTCTCCCATTGCGATGATGACAGGGTTTAACTGGAACCTAGTTTGTAAAGGACAGACATACTATTAAAAATAACTAATTAATAATTCATAAGCACATAACTAAAACAAATAGAAGTTCCTTCATATCAGTATACACTTAACATCTACTGCATTTTACATATTGTGACTGCCAAACTTGCCTAAGAAAACACAATTACCATGTTCACATATAGACCTGGTTAACTGATCATGATGAACTCCATTGCTAAAACTATTTTGAAAATCTCATTTACAGCGATATTGGTAATTATTTGCCGGAAGAAGTATTTAATTACTTTTTTCTTTACGTGAGCTCATCTTTCTTGGATAATGCCTTTATAAAATATTCTGTTTAGGCTGTTGAAAATAGAATAAGACTTGTTACTCTTCTGTATGTTTATTGATATTCTTTCCAACCACTTAATTAAGAGTTACATCTGAAGAAACTTTTTTTATTCAGAGGGTTAGCTAATGTAACTTTTCTGTACCTCATGAAAAATACAGCAAACTTCCCCAGAACTACTGTGATGATATTGTGGGGGATAAGCTGTAGAGCGGAAAGGTGCGGAACCCCTGGATGTCGGGGTGACCTGACGCGCTTCGTCCCTTTTGGACTTTGTCAAAAAGATGGAAACGGAGGTCGGAGGGGCGAGCACCAGAAGGAGGAGAGGAGGGCACATGGCAGCACAACTAAGTGACCTACTAACAAATGGAGCTTTTCTGGCAATAATGTTTTTAAAGAAATATGGGCAGTAACACATACAGCTCAACAAAAACCCTAGGAATTAAAGGCTAACTATCCACAGGTGGAAACAGTGTGTGGGTCTTTTTGACAAAGTCCCAAAGGGACGAACCGCGTCAAAGGTCACCCCAACATACAGCTTCATATATTCCCCGGTGTGGTGATATACATATATATGTGGAACAGTTGTGATATACCAAGAGAAGAGGATCAGGGGCCACAAGTGTGTGGGTGGACCTTTTTCCCACTTTGTGAAGAAAAGATTCTCGTTTACATTTGTGGCAAGGAGATGTGTGTGACTCTTTGCCACTGAATTATGAATTTTTTATTTTTCCTTTTATAAGATATATTAAATAAAATATATGTTTTAATGATTATGCTTGGCAAAATTAATTAAATGAAGAAGCACCTTTGAAACCTCCATCATATATATTCAAGTATATGGTTCTACATATTTTTCTAGATTCGAAAAAATCCAGGTGAGGTGGGGGGATGGTGCGTTTTTTCATTAGATTTTCCGCCATTGGATGTCCTTCAACCACTGATCCCAATAGATATTTTGAGAATACCAAATTATGCTGCTCATCACTAATGATATACACTGATTACAGGTAGTCCCTGAGTTACAGACATCTGACATGAGAACAACTTATATTCAAGAATGTGGCTGCAGCTTCTCCTTCATCTGTCTCAGTGGGTGGCAAGTGGTAACCCAGGGCCCCTCGTGTAAGCAATATTGTATTATCAACAATAAAATCCAATTTTTTTTTAATATTGTACCTTTGTAATATTGTTCTGACTTACATACAAATTCAACTTAAGAGCTGTACTATTTGCAAGATAGGTAAAAGCTAGCAATCTAAAATTCTGAGACCAATTAAAAAAAAGGGCTTATATTCTCAAAATCTACAAATGCATTTAAAGTAAAGATAGTCTCAGATGAAGGTACTGCAATAAATTAGCCTAATCCTGCAGAGCAGAATAGTAATTTATCCTTTAAGTTAAACTCCAAAGCTTACCTTCTCCATATTTTATACCAGTAACATATTTACCATACATGTTTTTTCGTTACATTTCTTTGTTTACATCCCTGTGTAATTTCTTGACTTTGATGTGTCCCTCTACCCCACATTATTTGTTCATATTTTGAATTGGATTAGTTGTCATTACTGTGTATATGGGAACTCATATATAGAGCAGTATCTGCTAAAAATCACTTACCTGTTTTAAAAGCCAAGCACCAGATTTTTTAATCCTACTTAAAAATCTGAGAAATGAGAGAAAACTGGAAATACAGGATTATTAAAAGACTTACACGTCTGTGATGCTGCATATTTAAAGGATAACTTTAAAGCTTCTTCAGCTAAAGATTTTCAGTATAGGTTTTACATACGCTTTCAAACTTCATAAAGAGATGTGTACAGTTTACAACTAATACCTATGAACATTGCTTAATTTAAAACTTCCTGATACTTTCTGATGACTTTTTATACTGGGTTTCTGTACATTTAAAGTCTAATGCCAGTCCAGGGGGTGAGTTTGATGACATGGACTCACAGAATATGAGTTTGTTGGTGCCAGTATTTTGCAAAGGTGCAATAAGAGCATATTCCATTGTCCCACAAAGTATATTTGCATTATTTTAAGGGGGGTTGTCTTTCTGAGGTCATGAATAATAATTCTCTAATATTGATACTAATGTTAAAGTGACATCTCAGGCCATGTACTAAAATTTGCGCTGTGATGGGATGCACGCCCATTGAATGTGAAAGAGGTGCGTACTAAGAACATGCCCACTACGATTTTGCTCAGTTTAGGCAAAAATATAATGGAGTTTTAAGGTACTGGATAGATGTGGCCAAATCTCATGAGAAGAGAACACAACTCACTGCAAGATTACAAGATATTGGTTGATTTGGTTTTATTTTTACCAATGATCTTCTCCTGAGGAGTCACATCACTCTCACCAAGGAACCACAAGTACTCTATGTGCACATACATGGCGCGATGGGCACTCGATCGATCACCCTTATTGTGATGTCCCCACTCAGGTTCCCGTCGATTGGACAGGAATCAAGAAGCACCACTTTAGGCACCTGAAAAGGAACGCCATTTGGTCAGGATTTACGGACATGTCTGATACCTGTTCCACAGATCTGTCAGACAGGGGTGGCCGCATTAGATGGGCGCAATATAGATGGCCGTGAACGCGAACAGCTCTTGAAGCAGCCATCGATCTAGCGCATATCTATGCGCTATGGGGACCTTAAGTATAATTACAACAAGGCAAAGATAAACAAGTAAAAAATAAAGCTCTTGTTTTTGGTTTCCATATGACTTAATTGGAAGACACAATGAACTTATAGACAGAACATGTGTTGTATTCTATTTTGTGATGTTATAAACGAAAGATTGTTGAACAATGATCTATTTATGTTTATATGTAACAGTGCAATTGTGTATTGGTGGCAAAACAATATATTGTTTTGAAAATATACCATAAATGTAGTTTCTATCTAATAAGGGATGAATCATACCTTGAACATATGTAAATTTCAGCTTGAGTTATTGAAACAAGCATTGTAAAAAGGAACTAGTAAGATACCGGAAAATGTGAAAGCAAGCTATTGCTACAAAACCTTAAGGATAGTTTATTTGTGTATTCATTCAAAAACAAAAACAAATCCGCCCTATAGAAAAGCCATCCATGATGAGTTCCAAAGGGGCACAACTTTTACAAAGGGAGGATTAGTATTTTTCTGTACAGTGGGTAGACTTTCTCAGATACCTATTCTCGGTACCCATACCCAGTAGCTACCTTCAGACTCTAGAGTAGGTATCTGACAAGAGTGATAACAAATGAGCATAAATATTTGGAGGGTATAGGCAGACATGAGGGAAAGTTAAAAGATCCTTTTAAGCAGAAGTTTGGCAAACCTAAAATTTGTGCAATGTTTATGCTATAATTTCTTTTATGTTTAAACATTTTCACATTTTACAACAAAACAAGTCAAAAACAGTAAACAATCGAGCAGATAGTACATCAATAGTATATACGTTCAATGCTATAATTTATTGGAATATATTCATAGAATATCTCAAACTTAGCTCCTATTCCTTCTTCACCTTTGAAAAATTGTTATTTAGAAGGATGGAAAATTTGGATGGACACAAGACATGCAGGAAAATTCATTTCGATACTCAAACACAAAGTTTTACCTACTACAACCATGTTTCAGAAGTGCTTGTTATTAAGGAAGGCAACTTTTGAACTGGCAGAGCAAGTAACAACACTAATAGTAAAGTAAGGCACCTTTGTGTGACTCATTCACCTAATCTAGGAATTAGTGATGGCCGAACTTCGGCCGTGTCCGTCCGTGAACGTGACGTCACATCCGGCACCTGGAACGCACGTTCCTGGTGTGCTAACCAGATGTGACGTCACTGACGTCACATCCGGGTTTACAAGCCGGTCTTCAGTGAAATATTCTTCCTGCGGCGGGATCTCGCTGCTAATGATCCCACCGGAGGAAGAATAGAGGGCGCCTTCTCGCTGGCGAACAGGGTGGGTTGAACACCCGTACTGTCCGCCGGCAAGATGGAGGGCGAACATGCTTGTTCGCGGCCGAACTGTCTGCCTTGCCATCACTACTAGGAATACAATTATAGATGAGGTACCTTCTTTAAAGTGCTAATAAATCTTGTTTTGACAACAAGGCCTTCCCTAAAAAACCCAGGTGCCCAACCTGCAGTCCGGGGGCTGCATGCAGCCCTTTGGGTGTTCTTCAGTGGCCCCCATCATTCCTCCCCACCCGGCCCTCGAAACCTAACTGTTAAGCATAGGGCATAGCAATTCACTTGTCTGCTGAACCATAGCTGAGGCATTTTTACCCGGGATCTTCTTACAGCGGGAAGAGGAGGAGAGGAACAGAATAGGGGCACATAACCTTTGAATCTAGGCTTTGATATCTATGAGGCACATAACCTTTCATAATATATATGACACAAAATGTGCATTGCCATACTACAGTGTTTCCCAATGCTCAAAGTTTTATTTAAAGTATTGTTTTTTAGCTATACCTGCTGTAATTTTTTCCATTAAAATACTTATACATGTCAGTATAGATTGAAAATGTTATGTTTAGTGATGCCAATGACCACACTTGTGGCCCTCCATAGCAATTCAGTTGCCCACCACTAGTATAAAACCTAGTTTTATGTTGTTTTACTTCTTTTCATAGATGAGTTAAAAGTCACCTCAGTGAAATTTTTGGAATCCACAGGTCCTTTCTCAGCAATCTTTCTCCATTTCATTCATTCAGATTCAACAGATTTTGCACTTTATACCTTATCACTACTAAAATTAGATTCCTTTTCTTTGGAGAAGCAATAGAAGCTTTATCTATTTCTACTAAATGTACTTCAGTAGCCTCTTTGCCTCACAGTCTCTCAGTCTCTCTCTTTATATACTTCGAATGTACAATTTTCATTTGACCTATTCTTCTGAAGGCACTTTTTATACATAAAATATGTATTTTTTCTACATTCTATATCGATTTGCCCTACTTTCTTTGGATCTGACTTTTCTGTTGCTGTTATCCTAGATTTATTTTCCAGGTCAGTATTTCAGGAGAAAAATGTCAACTGATAATAAATAGGAATATTGTGCTGTATATGTGTTCCTGAATAAAATAATATACCCCACTGCTATAATTTCTAGGGTAATTTGATTGAGCGATTTAAAGGATGTAGATGTCAGTGTTTTGAAAGAAGCATAATTTATAGTAAACACATGTCAAATTGAATTATTAAGTCTATAAAGTTATCATCTGATATCTGATATGAGCAATAATGACAATGACATGAATAATAAAAAAGTGTAGATCAACAGCAAGCATGATGGATAGATCAGACTGCCTAATTTTTCCTACTTTGTCTACCATTTAATAGAGATGGTTGTGAACTCTTCACAAAATTGCAACCAGCTGGCTTTTTGAGTTCATTTCAACATGGTATCATCATCAAATTTAGTGGAAGGGTTGTGGGAACAATACAAAAAGTTTATTACATGTTTTTTTTTTTTTCTCTCCCGATCCTCATTTTATAATTTTTCACTAATTATGACATCCATTTCAGGTGTGAATCTTAGTCTCTTGGGAGGGCCTGAACGGGTGGGACCGTTTGTTGGTTCCCCCTGCCTTCCGGACCTCTCTTGGACCGTCCTGTTGGACCTGTTTTGGCCCCTCTCTCTCTCCCCACTTTTAGTGCGGACACGGCCGCACTGCTAGGGGAGCTCGATGGCTCCCCCCCCCCAAAGACCCCCCCTTTCCCTGCACGCTACCCCTTTCCGGGGATTACACCTGGGCTCCAGCTGTCCAGGTGGGTCTTTTTAACCTCAATTTATCTTGCAATATCATGGCGTTAGTTGGCATTCATTGGAAAAAATTCGGCATTATCAATATATTTTCCAATAATAATAGTTTCCCAATAATATTTTGCGATAGAACCTTGTTAAACCATAGCTATGATTGACCACATTTATGATATGTTGATCTTGACTATGCATGTGGCTATTTTTATGTCATGTTGATACCTATTGTGATGATTTATGCTATACATGTGTGCTTAATATCCGCTGTGATGATTTGTGCTGTACATGTATGCTTAATATTTACTGTGATGATTTATGCTATATCACAAATCTAAAACGATGACTAAACCTACAGAGTTATAACTCTTGTCATGACCATATTTATTTATTTATTAATCGTCATGACTGATTTTACGTGGTTAGACTATTTCTTATGTTATCTCTTTTTGAAATCTTTTAAATAGATGGTTATTGTCCTGAGGAAGCCCGAAACTATAAGCGAAACATGTTGACATTATTAACCACGGACTGCAATCCGAGAAATTACCTAATAAAATAGAAAGTTGGAACCCACATGTAAATGTTTGTCATTATTTATTTTGTCATCGGACTATTCAATGTATGTTTTCATCTTTATGTCACGGTTTTAAATTAACTTGCTATTTGGTTCTTTTTATCGCCATAATTCAATACCAATAGGGCGGGCTACCAATTAAAGTCCCCATCGAGGGTACCTCTCAATCTTTGATCTATCTCCTAGGGGGATGGGTGGCCCTAACCTTGAGCACTTTGGTTAAACTCGGCTCCATTTTTTCGATTATTTGCAAAATATCGCAAATTTGAATATTGCCTATGCCACTCTTCAATACTTCACAACCCTTCCCTACATCTTCAACAATTTAGAAATGATACTATTTTCATCTCTATCAACTCATAATCATAATTTTGTGACCATTAAGCTGTCAATGACCAGGAATGCGTGAGGACTAGTGATGGCGTGAGGACTAGTGATGGCTCGAACCATCTGTCACTGTTTCTGAACTCACTCCCTAGAGGGGGGTCTTGGAGGATTTCA
>CM070034.1:31143964-31159015 GCA_036250615.1 Ptychadena robeensis | reverse complement strand
ATTTTTATGTTTTCTTTGTTAGAGTTCACTCACCTGCCATGAGATTATTTTTTGCCACAATAGTAGAGATTGTAGAAAAGAGAAGATTGTGGCTGCCAGGTTTACTTGTTCCGTACATAGCAGTATCTCCATGTCAATGACAGGTTGGAGATGTAATCAGCTATTGCTACACTGGCTGCCTGCCAGTCTGCGCTGATTTCTGTGCCAGTCCACTGTGGGAATATGTGCATCTCTTCTAGTATTTCCACATCAAATATGTAGCCATTGACCTATACAAATTTTGAATATATCTGTGTCACTCAAACACATAATGTGCCATATCCATTTTACAGTAATTGCTATTAACGTTTGGGCAAAACAGATAAACAAAACCCTACAGCAGTTTAGATTTTTGGTTGTTAGAAAACTACATTTCATTTACATGCTGAAATTAATTTTAATACTAGCATTGGATTGAGATGGCCTTAACTGTTTGATGTTTGAGATTCCCAGATTTATTTCCTAGTAAACAAGCTGCACATTTTCAGTTTGACTCAAGGTCTCAAAGATTAAAAAAAGCTTTTCATTAAAACTTTTACATCTCAAACCACATTATGATCTGGTATCTATACTCAGGGGTGCACATAAGTGGTACTCTGGTACTCAAAATGGGCCATAAACTAGCTCTACGTACCTGCATTATTGTTACAAAGCTCATATGCGTACTAACAACTTGGAGGCACTCCGTGTCTGGGCGGCCGCAGCTAAATGTTACATGTATACAACTTATGTCACTTGAATAACTGCAGGGAAACATGAATAACTATGAAAGGTTGCATTAAGTGGTGTGAAATTGGGAATGTAAGTAAAAAAGATTGGACTTCTAAGGGTGTTGGAGATCTGGGGATGAAAGTCAGAGTAGGCATGTGTAAGGGTAAAATTTGACAAAAGAAAAACACTGTGTGACAGTTGGAATATGACTATGAAAGGCTGACATTTGGACTGCAGGTAGTCTCAGGGGTTAGTTACTAAGCCTGAAAATTTTAGGGTTGCACTACTGAGGTATGAGATCTGGGGGTTCAAACAGTGTTGTACTGTGAGATTTACATTTGACCCAAAGCCAGCTGGTGACCTGTGGATGGAGACAGCTAATCGATACATTTATTTTTGATAAATAATGCTACTGTGGTTCCTCTCGTCTGCTCCAGATATGCACCTCATAGGGACTATGTTTGAAATGTATTAAAGTGCACCTAAACCCACCAGAGAAACTTTCATCCCTAGCTGGCCAAGCCCTTATTATTGGGATAATCTGTAAACAAAAGATAAAAAATCCTTACCAATAAGAAGATATTTATGTATTTACCTAGTCGCTCCTCATCTCTCAGGCCCCCTCTGACGCACGCAATGACAAGAACGGTGTGTCAGATGGCACATTCTTAAACCGCTTTATTTATTTTCAGTTTGTATCCATTGAAAGACATTATATCTGGTGGCCCCGGTGGTCTCACTGCAATCCTTTATCTGAAAGACTGGACGCTACACAGAAGTAAATATGTCGACTTCCACAGACGACAGCAGGGTAGGTAAGTATATTTTTGTAGGTTTTGAGCAACTTTGAGCCATTTGAACAGTTAAAGGGTAAGTAAAATTTCATCAATTAAATTTTTTTAGTTTAGGTGCGCTTTAAGAATCAACTACTCATCAACCTGTACAAGGTAATAGATTTGTATAATTGAACATAATTTCATTCCTATTGTCATACACTCCCCATATTCATAGGTTATTGTGCCACATCCCATAAATGACATATATACAGAAAATGAAAAGGGGGGAGGGGAGAGAGGGGTATACCACTCCTCCTCCATCCCTGCTTTTAAGGCACAGGTAGTCATTAGATATATACAATAGATTAGGAAAAAAGACATGAAAGTTTATTTGTGTAACACGAATAAATAAATGAAAAAAGTTTTTTGTGTAATACAATTTCATAACAATAAGTCATTTTCAAATATGTTCTATGTACATATGCAAAACATAATCAGGCACTTGAACATTGATTTTGATGCGGTTCGTATTTCTTCTTCCTCAGGAGATTTGTATTTGGCCTCAATTCTTTGGAATGATGGATAGGTAACCAAAGGATTCCCCTCAAAGTGGTGGCCCCCTTGGAGGTCCTTCAAAGCCCCTCAGCATCACATGTCAATGGGACAGGGGAAGAGCCGAAATAATCTGGTATGGGATACCCATACACATCAACCTCGGTCAAGTCTAAAAAGTCTCCTTTGGCGTCTCCTCTCCTTTATCCCCAGACGACAAATGCCAAAGCAGAGGAGAGACTTTTTAGACTTGTATGGGCATCCCATATCCAGTTGATTGATTAATCCTCCATTATTTCATCTCTCCCCCTGTCCCAGTGACATGTTACGCTGGGGGGGCTTTGATGGACCTCCTTTGGGGCAATCGCTTTGAGGGAAGTCTTTTGGTTACCTATCCTCATTACAAATATTCCAAAGAATCGAGGCCAAACACAAATCTCCTTAGGAAGTAGAAATGCGAAACTCGCCAAGTTTAATGCTGAAGTGTCTTATTATATTTTGTATATGTACATGGATCATCTTTGAAAGTGATTTATTGTTATGAAATTGTGTTACACACATTTTTTTATTTATTATTTATTTATTCATGTAACACAAAAAAAACTTTCATGTCTTTTTACCCCACCTGTTGTATATATCTAATGACTACCTGTACCTTAAAAGTCCCTGGAATGCCAGTCTCCTAATAGGGATGATGGCATCAATTGTATAAAATGTTTTTTTTTGTGATTTCTTCATTGACACAATTATTCAACCCCTTAAAGACTACTACCCTTAAGAACAGAGGTTCATTCAAGTGTTTTTAGATCAGGTATTGAAAACACCTGTGGATGTCAACGAGCAGCAATCAAGCATAATAAGCACCAATTAGGCAGATTTAAAATGAATGCGAAACTCAGCTCCTGCTAGACATTTACTGGTGTTTACAAACATGGTGAAGTCAAGAGAATGGTCCAGGAAGACAAGAGAAGAGGTGATTTCTCTTCACAGGAATGGCAATGGCTATAAGAAGATAGCAAAGATGTTAAACATACCAAGAGACACCATAGGAAGCAAATTCAAGGCAAAGGGCACTGTTGAAACGCTACCTGGTCGTGGCAGAAAGAAAATGCTGACTTTGAGTGCTGTGCGCTACCTGAAGCGCAAAGTTGAGAAAAGTCCCCATGTGACTTCTGAGGAACTGAAAAAAGATTTGTCAGATGCGGGTACTGAAGTTTCAGCTCAGACAATAAGGCGTACACTGCATAATGAAGGCATTCATGCCAGAACTCCCAGGCGCACCCCCTTGCTGTCTCCAAAGAATAAGAAGGGTCGACTGCAGCATGCCAAAAGTCATGTGGACAAACCACAAACGTTTTGGGATAGTGTTCTGTGGACTGATGAAACAAAATTAGAACTGTTTGGGCCCATGGATCAACGCTATGTTTGGAGGAGGAAGAACAAGGCCTATGAAGAAAAGAACACCTTACCTACTGTGAAACATGGCAGAGGGTCAATCATGCTTTGGGTCTGTTTTGCTTCTGCAGATACAGGGAAGCTTCAGGGTGTGCAAGATACCATGAATTCTCTTCAGTACCAGGAGATATTGGAAGGAAATGTGATGCAGTCTGTCACAAACCTGAGGATTGGGAGACGTTAGACCTTTCAACAGGACAATGATCCTAAGCATACCTCCAAGCCCACTAGAGCATGGTTGCAGATTAAAGGCTGGAACATTTTGGAGTGGTCATCGCACTTTAGTCACCAGGCTAAAATCCGATTGAGAACCTCTGGTGGGGCTTGAAGAAAGCACTTGCAGAGCGCAAGCCTAAGAATGTGACTGAACTGGAGGATTTTGCCCATGAAGAATGGGCTAAGATACCCGTAGATGGGGGCGTGGCCGGCATGTGAGGAAGGCTGACGTGACTTACTGCAGCTCCGGCATCCTGACACAGACTCCTGAACTTTAATCCGCCCTACGGGGGAATCTGCAGGGGGCACTTACCTTCCCCAGCTGGGCAAGACTCCAGGCACCTGCGGAGCTGTTTTTTGGCAGCTGCTGCCACTTTTCTGAGCGGAGGGGACCGGTGGCGCGAAACGGCGCGCGTGCGGGCGCCATCTTGGATTACGGCTGTACTGCATCCTGACCCTGGTGTGCGGCTCCCGACGGCTTCTGTGGTGACAGGCAGCGGGGGACAGGCTTCTTTTCGGGCTGTGGATGCTCCTGGGCACCTGCGTCGGCGAGATCGCAGGGCCTCATCCAATATGAGAATACCACACTTCATTTTTTTCCTGATTTCTCGCAAGAATTGCAACGGAAGCGAAGATCCTTCACTGAGATTCGGAAGCGCCTTCGGAACAAGGGGATAACCTACAGTATGCAATACCCGTGCAAGCTCCGCGTGCAACATTCTGGGAAGACCCTTTTCTTCGATTCTCCCGTTGCGATGTCTACTTGGCTGGATGCGGTACCCTGCGGGGTGGTCCTTGCTGGCTGCCTCGGTGGTGCCTCCTGACTGTCTGCACCTAAGGACTTCCTGAGACCGTGCATCGTGGCCTCCTTAGACACGCAAGTTGTATCATTGACTTTATGCTCCCTATCTTGCCCTTACCTCTTCCCCCCACTCCCCCCCGGCATGAAGCCGGTCTTCTAGGGAAGACTTACCTCCCGGGGGGTATCTCTGATCATAACCCGTTGTTGGTTGAACTGAGGCTGGCTCCTCGGAGCTCGGTGTGCTCCTGGAGGCTAGGACCATCCTGGATAGTTGAGCCTGGAGTGGAGGAGAAGGTGACGCTCAGGTTGCGGGAGTATTGGGAACATAATGATGGTTCCGCCTCGGAGGACATGGTCTGGGAGGCCTGTAAAGCTGTGACTAGGGGAGAGTATACCTCGGCTATCAAGGCGGTTAAATTGGCCAGTGTTGCTCAGGTTAATAGTCTTCAAGAGGCGAAGAGGGAGTGTGCGCGGGCCTTTTTGGATACCGGTGCGGCTGCTGACCTTGAGGCGTTGCGCTTGGCTAGGCGTGCCCTATCCCTGCAGTTTTCTGATCTTGCGCATTGTTCTTTGCGCAAACGTGCGGAGGAAGTCTTTGAGAAGGGTGACAAGAATGGCAAGCTGCTGGCCATGCTGGTTGCAGATTTCCATTCTCAGACAGAGATTCCGTGTGTCTATGACTTCGCCTTCCTCCGTCTTGCAAACATTTGTAGACTTTTATGAGCATTTGTATCCCAATTCTAATTCCAATTCTAAATCTCCGGGGCCGGATGGTATCCCTGCGGAATGGTATAAGCAGTATGCAGAATTGCTTGTCCCTAGGCTGACAGACCTCTATCGTCACTGTCATAATGATAATTTCCTCCCTCGTTTTACCAGGCTCATGTGGTGCTCCTCCCCAAACCTGCCAAGGACCCTTGTTATTGTGCTTCGTATAGGCCCATTGCGCTCCTTAATATGGACTTAAAAATCTTGACTAAGGTTCTGGCAAACCGCCTGTCCCAGGTGTTACATCTTTTGATCAACGCGGATCAAACCGGCTTTATGCCGCAAATGTCCACGGACACCAACTTGAGGAGGGTTTTCACTCTTCTGAGCGCTGCGCTCCCTTATACGGGATCGGAGGTGATAGTCTCCTTAGACCTGGAAAAGGCCTTTGATTCCGTGGACTGGGGCTTTTTATCGGCGACCTTGCGCGCTATGGGTTTCGGGCCTGGGATCCTTAGGTGGATTGCTCTCCTCTATGCCAGCCCTTTGGCGGCGATCCGCATCGGCTCCGATGTGTCTTCCTATTTCCGGTTGGGCAGGGGCACTCGTCAGGGCTGCCCCCTGTCTCCCAGTTTATTTGCCCTGGCGGTGGCCTTGCGCTCGGCTGGCCAGGTTAGAGGTATTCGAGTGGGCGCCCTGGAGGAAAAGGTGGAATTATATGCCAATGATATGATCCTTTTCCTAGTGGATGCGGAGGCCTCTTTGAGGGGTGCCTTGCAGGTCTTGGATAGGTTTGCGGGTTTCTCTGGACTACGGGTAAACTGGGATAAATCCCAGATTCTTCCTTTACATTCCCCGCCCCCTGTCCCCCCACCGCCTGATACCCCTCTTAAGTGGGTGAGAACTATCAAATACTTGGGCATTCAGCTTACTGCGTTGCCTTCCAGTTATGTCTCCCTGAATTTGACGCCTTTAGTGCAGTCCCTTAAGACTCGGTTAGCGGCCTGGCAACACCTGCCCCTCTCCCTGATAGGTAGGATTAATCTCATCAAAATTAAGATCCTCCCTACTCTGCTGTATGTCCTCCGCAATTCTCCTGTTTGGATACCCAAGGCACAGTTTAAGAAAATTGATACAATCATCTTGCGCTTTTTGTGGAATGGGTGCCCGGCCAGACTCCGTTTGGCTATCCTGCAGCTTCCGTGGTTGGAGGGGGGTCTTGCCCTTCCTAACTTCTTCCATTATTTTTTGGCTGGGCAGTTGGTGGTTGTTCATCGCTGGCTGGTGGAAGAGAGGAGGGACTCCGCAGTGGCCTTAGAGGCTGCCATTGTGGGCTCTTATGAGACGCTGGTTCATTTGATCCACAGGGGTCCTCGGTCACCACACAATCTCACCTCGCTGATGAGAGCTACTCTCAAGGCCTGGAGGAAGGCGAGCCTCTTCAGGGATGTCCCTACATGTTCCATTATGGCATAATCCTACTTTGCCACATTTTTCCCTTATACCGGATCCAGTCGTCTGGGCTGCCAAGGGTTCCAAGACGCTTGGAGATGTGGAGGGGAGTACTCTCCGCCCATTTCCGGAGTTGCAGAGCAGGTTTGCTTTTCCGTCCGCCTACATTTTCCGGTATTTGCAGCTCAAACATGCGTTTCAATCGCAATTTGGGCCTCTGCCCTTGGTGGTGCAGACTCCCAGGCTGGAGGTATCGGTCAGGGACCCAGAGCTGGAGAAACCACTTTCCTCCCTCTATCAGGGATTGGCGACGTTGCCTACCTCCCACATGGGCAGATGTAGGGGGGCGTGGCAACAAGATTTTCCTGCTATGATGGATGAGGATTGGGAGGATGTGTGGTCGTGTCCATTTTCCTTCCTGGTGTCCACGCAAGACAGGCTGATTCAGTATAAGATTTTACATAGGGTTTATTTCACGCCGGCCCGGTTATTGAGAACTTATGCCTCGCGGTCGGCTGGATGCTGGCGCTGCGATTTTGCCCCCGCGGGTTTCCTCCATATTTTCTGGGACTGCCCCCTCATTGTAGGGTTTTGGGCGGAGGTTGTCACTTATGTGTCGACTCTTATTACTGTGCCGATGACCCCCTCTTTGAGTCTATGTCTATTAGGCTTGGTTGAGCATGTGGTTCCGACTGTGGCTGCACGCGCATTTCTCTCTCTTGCCTTATATTATGCACGGAAGCTTATAGTGTTACAGTGGCAGAAGAAAGACCTGCCGACCTTGGCGGCCTGGAAGGCTCTGGTCAATGCCTCCCTTCCATATTATAAGACTACGTATGCCAGTAGGGGTTGCCATGAGAAATTTGATAAGATCTGGGGGGCCTGGATTGCTGATTCGTCTTCTGTTTAAGTGCTCCTACTGCTCCTACTGGGGGAGGTCCGGTTGTGGGGGGCTCAGTGGTTCCAGAGTGCGTGAATGGGTGTGTGATTGAGGGTTGCAGTGTTCCACCTTTTATGTCTGCTTATCACCTGTGTACTGATACCTTTTTGACGATTCCTCCAGCAGCCTTGGACTTCTATATGCCCTAAATGTTTATTAATGGTTATATGTATTTTCCCCTGGGCCGGGCATGCCGTGTCTACTGTTCAATCTCTGCTGCAATGGTGGGTGGAGCACTGTACTGAGGTGGTGTATGTTGTTGGGATGTTTTTGTTGGCTGTTTGTACGGCCTTTTGTTTTCTGTAATAAAAAGTTTCTTAAAAAAAAAAAAAAGATACCCGTAGATCGCTGCAAGACGCTTCAAGACACTTGTGTCAAGCTATGCTTAACTTTTAAAAGCTGTTATAACTGGAAAAGGATGTTGTACTAAGTACTAAGAATGAATGTCACTTGGGATTTGAATAAAACTGATAAGGATGTAAGCACAGAAAAGACATTTGTGGTTATTTCATTATTAATGTTATGTTATATTTGTCTGACTTACAAGTGCCTCTTTAAATTAATTGTAAACAAGATGACTGAAATGATAAGAATCAATGTCAAATGGCCAAAACACTCAAATCAGTGGGGGTTGAATAATTTTGAACACAACTGTATAAAGAAAAGAGGTAATACTGCTTCTTTTCTTTTTATGTATGAATTAACCTTAAGCTTTTCTTTTGATGTAGAATATCTCTTGTAAAATACTTAAATTTGCTGTAACAAATTCACAGTTTAATTACATCTTTGGTGTAGCCAAAGTGTTTATATCGTGGACAGCATACAAGGATCCATTTTATGTGCTGCCAAGTGATGACAAGATACCTCCCTCCAAGATATCTTTTCCAATACATCAATTTACACCTTCAGATCCTCAAATGGCAATTAATACTGAACAAAAGACGTGAAGAACATTGATTTTTACTATATGGATCACTGAGTCTGTCAACAAGAACATTGTAGAACATGCCAGAAATATCGGTATTATTTTAGTAGTACAAAGCAGAACATCAGTTCCTTGGCTGATCAAATGCAACTGGCAGTCCAAAGAAGTGGTAATTATTTCCAAAGGGAAAATGGCAGTCTATTATCAAAGCATGGTCTGTTGCACTCCTCCATGGCTCTTTTTTTCTGTTTACAGAGAGTACAAATAATGAAATATGAATGTAGTCTTAAATATACACTACTGGTCAAGAAATGAAATTTGTGGTTTCTGATTTAAAATAGGGGGCAATCTACAGAATGTAAACTAAGAATATGTGTACGTGGAACTTAAGAAAAGTCCCACGAAATACAGCAAAAGTCATTAACATTTTGATACATCATAAACAGATCGTTTGTATTGGAAATGGTGAAAAAATGCAACAAAGAAATACATAATAATACTTTGTTCTTTTTTATTTCGGTTATTAAAAATATATATATTAGTGTTGAGCTTGAATATTCGATTTTCAAATATTTAGCTCTAATATCGCTATTTTGCCATTTCGCGAATATTCGCGAATATACAATTGGATATCCGACGCGATCGCGATTAATTGTGATTTTGCGATCCCATTCTTTGCAATGGATCGCTTTTTTGGAAATGGAAATGACGGATATTACCCCAGTCGAATATCCGAGCTCCATTGACTTGCATGCATTGCGCATATGTGATCGCAATTGCGATTTGTAGATCGCAATTCATGTCCACAAGTGCGGATATTCGAGATAACGAATATGGAATCGAATATTATGGCGGATATTCGCGAAATTACGCAAATTCGAATATTGCCTAGTCGCTCATCACTAATATATATGTCCTGGGCCGGGGGGGTATAGCTAATTACCAGGGTTGTTGCAAGGATCCAAGCCATTGAAACCATCATGACCTAAAACGCACTAGGACACATGCATTTTGATGGATTATAAATTACATCAATGTGAGCTGAAACAAACTCACAAAATACTGTGCACCAGGTGTGAAATGACCCATTGCATAATGTAGCTCAATACATATATATATATATATATATATAAAATATATAAAAAGGTATTGGTTTTATGGAAGACTTAGGAATCCTGACATTTTGACATGTTCCATATGTGGGCTCACCTGTAAATATTAAATAGCGCCTTGCTGTTATCATATCTTAATTCTGAGTTGCTAGAGTATTTCTTCTTTTATTTCAGAGAGTTTACTCCCTCTGACTTATGTATAACTTTAACTTTTCTGTTCTTTGTTTTTTTCATTTCTTTCAAACTTTTGCAATCAACTATCTTAAAATTTTTTTTCACACTTCTTTTCCGCTGTACAGGTTTAATTTTAATACTGCAAATCACTGACCCATCAGACATATGCAGATAATCAATGTTCCAGGATTCTCCGGATCTACATTTATTTCACAGCAGTGATTTTGGAGAACTAAACCATTCAACATGTTAACAAAATACAGCACCAGTTCCCAAAATTATTTTTTTCTTTGCTCCTTCACCAGATTAGGATTGTTGTGCAGGCCAAATGGCATACGGTCTACTTTGCCAAAGCTTCAAGGGGTGGAACACTGTTAATAGGCTTTTTTTCTTTCAGTGGGCCAATTATATACATAAAAAAAAAATACTATATTTTTCGGCATATAAGACGCACTTTTTCACCCCCAAAAATGCGCGGAATGCGCAACCCCCGTGGCCACTCGGCCACCGGTGGTCGCACCTTGGCTGCTCGCCCAGCTCCCCGGCACTGAGATTAGCTGGGAGGGCTGGAGAAGCTGTCAGATGTGAGATGCCGGCTAATGCCGACTCTCCCATCTGAACTGTGTAATTTCCTATGCCAGCCCTGAACTGGCATAGGAAATTAAGAGAAAAGTATAGATGAACTTGCATCTACCTTTCTCTTCTGTCTGTGGGAACAGCAATCACTCCCCACGGACACAGTGAGAGGAAACAGCCCGGCACCCCCCGCCCCCCCTTCCTCCTGTAGAGTGTACAATGTAGAGATGACGTTGTTCAGCTGAGAGTGTACTGCTGCTAGTGACACCTGATGGCTGAATTGAATATTGCATTCACTGAAAAGATTGCATTAACCCAATTGATGTGAAAAGTTATTAAATCTTTTTTTTTCTGGTTTTCCTGCCCTAAAAACTGGGTGCGTCTTCTATGCCGGTGCGTCTTATATGGCGAAAATAACGGTATACAAATGTAAATAATGGCGATCATCAAAATGAAACTCAATCATTGCAAACCTTCAGCCATCCAATCTTTATAAATATTTTTACTTTTCAGTCTCAGAGACATATAATTAATATGTTCTCTCTTGTATTTTAATGTTACTTTTCCATTTCCTCTCAACACTATTAACCTTCTGGGAGTTTAGCCCGAATTAACTCGGGCTGCCGTTACCTGCATTGAGATTGCTTGCAGGCAGCCCAGGAGACTTGCTGCTTCTCTCCCCATGTCCCCCGATGTCAGAACATCAGATCCCGGTGTCCGTAATCCCGCCGGCGGGAGCGCGATGACGTCATCGGGAGGGGGAGGGGGCGGGAAGTTCAAAATGTGAAAAAACTATTTTTTTTTTGTCCTGTATTGTTCTCCTTTCATTCTGACATTGATTAGAGCGATTCTATTCACTCCAATTCAATTCAAAATGAAAAAAACACATAAAAAATAAAAAACATGGATTTGCTTATTATGAGTTTCCTTTCATGTTTATTTGATTGAATTGATTTTTCTGTATCCAATCAAGTTCAAAATAAAGGAAAAGGCATACAAAGTAAATACTTTGTACGGGTGCGCGTCCGCAGCGTTTTTTCCCCTGCGGCGGACGTATGTCTGCAGCGGGGAAAAAGACGCAGAGAGTACACTTCCCATTCAAATGATAGCGCAGATTAGACACTGTGCCAATTTGAGTGGCGCGTCCGCTGTGATAATATGAAGCTGCGCGATGCTGCCAATGTGCGGTCTTCATTGCAGCGCTGCACATTGCCGCCAGAGACACCAAGACGCGGAAAAACAGCGCCCATGTATGAATGCAGTAGAGATGCAGTTTTTCTGCATTTTGGCTCAACAGGGTGCACTCCTCCCAATGCAGCAGGAGCGAGCCCTAAGCCATGTGCAAGCTGAAGGTAATCCGCTGGCAAATGTGCCAGCGCGCGACATTGTTCCTGGTGCGGTATATCAGACCGCCTGTCAGTCTTGGTTTATTAAAAAAATGAATTCGAGTTTGAGCAGATTTTTGTGTTTTCTATTAAATTTGATCATTGAATGTGATTTTTAAAAAATACTTAAGCGTTTGAAACTTTATATATTCAGGATGTCTACTAGACCTGTTTTTGGACAGATTTTGGTCAGTTACAGGCCTAAAACACGTCTTTTTCAATAATAAACAGCGTAACGCTTTTGGTACAGAAATCTGGACCTCGGCGAAACGCTCAGGAGGTTAACAAGCACAACTAAAATATGCCTGAAAGCCCTCATTAATGACAGCACTGACCTATCTTATGTCATCAATAAATACACAACTAGCTTCCTGTAGAAGTTTTAAACATTTCCACTTGTTAGGTGTATTTTTATTTTCATGTATTTACTATTGTTTATTTTATCAAATGAGTCCTTGTTGAGCCCTATTTTGTTTTCTTTATACAAGGTGTACACAGAGAAAAAATGCTAGTCCATTTAATTTGGAAATATTACAACAATGGAAACAGGGATTCAATATTTGTATTTTTATTAAGGATCACATCACCAACAATGCAGCTATGTAGGTCACAGGGTCGACATGTTAATATTTAATTAATTTGTAGTGTTGAGCTAGAATATTCGCATTGCGAATATATTAGTCGAATATTGGCTATTCGAGAGTTTGCTAATGTTGTTACATATTCGCAATCCTGACTATTCGAGATATTATGCACGGCAAGCTATACGGCCATGCATTGCAATAATTGCAATAACATAACGATAGCATGTGTCCATTTTGATGCTAATCGCAATGCTATCGCAATGCATGGCCATACACACAAATTTTGTACTTACAATTATCTAATTGAATATTAGTAGATTTGCAAAATATCACAAATTCGAATATTGGCTATACCGATCATCACTATTCATTAGGGCTTGTTTGCACTAGGTTTTTCAGTCCATCAAGGTCCCTCCGTCAACACACCCATGATGCGTTGGGGGCACGCATTAAGCATCCGTCAGGCATCCGTTAAGATTCTGTCAGGGCATATGTAACTTTTTTTTAATGCAAAAAATAGTCCGTTACTGACAGATGCCCATGGGTGGGTTGACGCACCCCCCTTGCGTTACTGACGGATGCGTCAAAATCAACGTAGTGGTCTACGTTGATTTTAATGAAATGTAGCACAAAGCATGTGGAGACAGCATCATGGATCACAATGGTCTACGTACACATCCTTCCATTTGACGTATGTCAAGCGGAGGGATTTTGACGCAGTGGAAACCCAGCCTTAGGATTTGTTTCCATTGCGTTGGGACCACTCAATGCAACGCGGGGGGTCCTAACGTAACAGATAGACTTACCTGCTCGGCGGAGGGTCTGTCTTAATTGCGTTGAGCCGATCCGCCGGTGTCAGGCTGAACGTAGTCGAGTACGTTCAGCCTTTACACCGGCGGATGTGTAAACAGACCATCCGCCGGCAGGCTGAGTCTGTGGGATACGTCGGGACCCCTGCTAAGCGTATGCGCTTAGCGTAGGGGTCCCGACGTACAATGGAAACAAGCCCTAAGTATGCATCCAGAAGAGAGCTGTAATAATACATAAAGGGCAGGGTCTGAGCTTATACTCTTGGTGTCAAGATGTCTAATTAGTGATGATCAGTGTTATACCATGTCATTATTTTTACTTGTGTTTTATGGTGGTAGTTTTTCATTTTTTGTATTGCAGTTTACATTCATTGTTAGTGGAAAGCCCCTTTCCCAGTTAGTGGTCAGTATGTTCTTTGTCAGAGGTAAGAAGAATTTACCCTTAAAATTAAGGATTCAACGCTATAGTATTAAGAAGTTCCAAGTTTTGCAACAAAGACCCCAAAAAGGGTCCCCAAGAGAGAGTATATGGGGGAGGGGGGGTTCCAGTGGAGCTTTGCATGTCCAGGTAGAATCACTAAGCTTTTCATCCTCTTCATAGTCACTGTAACAATAGCTAAACATTTAACTGAAAATAGTGTAAAGGAACTACAGATGCCATAATACTGTTTCCAATGTCACTGCTTCCAGGACTCACTGCAATATTTTTTTTACTTTCAATAGGGTTACTCTACTACAGAGATAATTGGGGTTGTTTCCTCATACATAGGCTCTAACAAATACTGTTGCGGTAAAGGAAATATACTTCTCATGGCATAGAAAGGTCACAACTATTAAATTGTGATTATTCTATGTAGGCCTGAATCCACAAACAGATTCTTTCTTTCTTTATATGCCCATCTTCAACTTCACCAATTACATCACTTTTTATTACAACACTGGAATCCTTGAACCTCCTAAATGTGTAAGCCCCAGTCTACTTATCTACTGTAATGCATTGTTGTTTTATAGTTTGTTTATTTTTTTGTTTATTTTTTATAGTTTATTTATTTATAAAATGAGTGGTAATCACGCATTTAAGTTAGGTGAGGGAGTATTTATAAATTTTTTCTAAAGAAGTTGCCAAAATTATGAATTTTATGAATAGTTAATGAAGTCTAAAAACTAAGATTTAATACACAACACATCAACACTGTCCATTTAAAAAAACTATTTAACTCATCATGTTTATCTTCATAATTATCAATAATATAATCATCTGATCTAACTAAAGCCTGCACCTATCATTGGCCTGCAATGTTGCTCTTACTTCTGCAACCTCCTGGTAAGTTGCTTGATGATAGAGAACAAAATTGCCGAAGATATATTTCTGAGAGTACCCAAAAATTCAATTTGCCTTAGCAACTGTATTCATTGTTTCATTAAAGGCTTTCACAATTTCTAATACCATATTTTTGCAACAGTAAGATGCACCTTTTCCCCCCAGAAATCGGGGACAAAAAGTGCCTGCGTGTTATGTCCCAGCAAGGAGATTAGCCGGGGAGCTGTTAGATGAGAGATATGGCCATGGCCAGATCTCACATCTAAACTGTATTATTGCTTACACCAGCAGAGCCCAGAACCCTGCTGGTACAAGCAATGAAGGGAGAGAGAGATAAAATTCCTATCTATAGCTTTCTCTGTGTCTGTGGAAACTGCAATCACTCTGCAGCTCACCCTGACACAGCCAGAGAGGGAGAGGAGAGAGTATGCACCCCCCGATTAGTGAAGAAGATGACGCATAGAAATATAGCCAGATCCTGTTCCCAGTTTAAAGTAGTGTGCCACATCCCATA
>CM070034.1:31120640-31135625 GCA_036250615.1 Ptychadena robeensis | reverse complement strand
TTACGGAAGTTCGCGTTCGCCTTTCGCGAACCCGAAAATTTGGGTTCGCGACATCACTACACCTTAGCCTCTGGGTATCAGGCATCAGGGGAGCATAGATTTAAATGTATATGTTCAGAAAGCACTAGAGTAGGTATGAATCAAGCACATTAGCAATATATGTAATTTTTATTATACCTAATTAGAAAACATGGTGACATTTTCAGTTGTTGTGTTTTCAGCTATGCATAGCAAAAATTTTAATTTCTGTGAGATCGATCACCGGAATCGTTCGCTGCAATCGATGCATGCACAAAGTGATCAATCGATCGATTTGACCCTAAATCACACGTAAAATCGATTGAGCAGGAATCGGACCTGTCTGTAAAGTCGCAGGGAATCCCCCATACTGACTCCATTTTACTCTGTGATCCTTGCTCAGGCCCCATACACCCACTGAGGGCCTTTCTGGCCACTGATATCACTATAGCTGTATAATCACTGGAGATCGCACGATCTGTGATCGATCTCGGGAAGGAATCGACTAGGAATCAAAGACGTCATATGGCACAGTGTGCGATCGATTCTGTAAATGAAATCGATTCCGGAATCACATGCACGATCGTTTAAAAAATCTAAACGTCTATGTCCAGCTTAAGTCATACTGGTATTAGTGTTAAGCGAGAATATTCTAAATTCAAATATATATACTGAGAAAAGCCAACATTCGAGAATTCTCAATATTTTGTGAATGTTCTCTCAGATATTCGCAATGGGGGATATTCATCATATCATGCTACAACACTGTTCACTGGCATACATTGCACATATCTGTGCGCATTGCGAATGGATTTACGCAATACACACAGTGCTCATACTGGCTGAGAATGAAGAAGAGAAGCTGTAAAGCTGGTTCGCGAATCTTTGTGAATAATTGCGAACAGCCATACGTGATGGAAGGCAATTGGATACAGTTGAATAAAATTTCATGAATTTCGAATGGTTCTTAATATATTTGCGAAATTGCACGAACTGGAATATATCATATGCTGCTCAGCACTAACTGGTATATGTGTGGTTCTTGTGATCATTTCCACATTTTGATGCAGGGGGTATAGGGCATTGGGAAATCATTTGTAATTATAAATAGGTTAAAAACATCTGCTTTAGATAATAAGTACCAGTCACAGATGTCCACAGAATCTTGAGCAACGAGAGCCCCTCCGTGACAATTATTATTTCTGTACATAAGTAAATCATTCTCTGTCATATTATAAAACAGGAATATGTAACATAAAGGAGCTGATTTACTAAAGGTGTTTATTTTGCTTCCCTAACTAAGTGATTTGTAACAATAATAACATTTTGCAAGACTAACATGCAAGGAATATATATATATTTATTTTGACATAAATTAGCAGTACTTGTGTCCCTTCATTAAGTACCTCTGTTTAATACATTAAGCATACAAAAAACTACATATAAACACAAGTATAAGACCTATATATAAGCCCAAGTACCTAATTTCACAAATTATGGAAAAACTGAATGACTCGCTTATAAGCCTGAGGGTGCAGTAACTACAGCACAGAAACACACAGCAAATGTGCTTTTGCTTTGATTTCTTATTTAAACAAGATGATTTGTAAATGAAGTGCAAAGGCCCAGAACATGATATCATCACCATAAGTACTGGAGATGTAGAGAATGTGTTATTCCTCTTGTCGTTCCTGAACAACAAAAGGTCAGAAGCATCTTACCTGGGCTAAAGAATGGAGAACTAATCTGTTGCTCAGTGGTCCTAAGTCCCCTTTTTTGATGAGAGCAAATTTTGCATCTCATTTGGAAACCAACAACCCAGAGTCTGGAGGAAGGATGAAGAGGCCCACAATCCAAGATGCTTGAAGTCCAGTGTGAAGCTTCCACGGTCTGTGTTGATTTGGGGAGCCTTGTCATCTTCTAGAGTCACCGCAGCCGCCAACCAGGAGATTTTGCAGCACTTCGTGCTTCCTTCCACAGATGAGCCCTATGGAGATGCTGACTTCATGGAGATGCTAGTAGAATGACCATGGGATTACTGTGCTTGATTAGCTGGCAAACTCACCAGACCTGAACTCCATAAAGAATCTCTGGGGCATGCAAAGAGAAAGATGAGAGACATAAGACGGAACAATGCAGAAGAGTTAAAGACCGCTATTGAAGCATCCTGGTCTTCCATAACACCTCAGCAATGCCACAGGCTGATAGCTTCCATGCCATGCCACATTGAGGCAGTAATTGATGCAAAAGGGGCCCAAACCAAGTACTGACTACATATGTATAGTTATATAAGGACATTTTTCAAATTAAAATCTTTGTTTTATTAAATTTGTGTAATAGCTGTAAGCCATTATCATCAAAAGTATAATAAAGGCTTGACATATCTTACTTTGCATGCAATCAGACAATTTCATATATTGGGTTTACCTTTTAAATTGAATTAATCTTTATGTTAAATTTTTTGCAATTCACCTAAAAATGAAGTTCAAAATGAAGTTAACTTTAAAAAAAATTACTTACCATATATACCTCGAGTATAAGCCGAGTTTTTAAGCCCCCAAAAATGGGCAGAAAATGCTCCCCTGGGCTTATACTTGAGTCAGCCAGGGTCCACTCACCTCAGGTGAATTTCTATGCTTAATGCTTCAGGCAGGCAGCTTCCCTCTTCAACTGAATATCTTCTCGCAGCTCCTGTAAGTTCCGTGTTTTCAACTAACAGCTGATCGATTTAAACAAACTCCACACTGCCACCTAGTGGCCTGGTTATTAGTACACATACAACACTCCATAGCCTATGATTAAAAAATAGGAATTGCCTTGCAAAACCCATCCTGTAATAACAATAATCCTGTGTTCTCTAAAATGTATTGAGGTTGGGGCACTAAGATGAATCCTGTTTGATTAATTCCTTGGGGCAATGGTGCTTTCTCTATATTTTTCTCATTTAGAAAACTCCACTATCTGACTTTGCATTTCCCACCCTTGGCTTAAAGTCGAGTCAATACGTTTTTTCCCGTTATTGTAGATAAAATTAGGTACCTCGGCTTATACTCGGGTCAGCTTATACTCGAGTATATACAGTAATTTGAACCTTATTTAATTAAAAATGACATAGTTTGAGCAATAAATATTTTTTTTGAAATGTTCCTACAACCCTTCTATACATCTCCAGCAACTTTGGCGATGATATCTTGTTCAGGGGCTTTGCAATACACACTCATAAAGTAGCACTTTTTATTTCTTGTCCGAGTATAATATATTTTTTTGAGCACATTTCAGGTGCTGAAAATATTGGCTTATATTCAAGTATATATGGTAACAAATATATATAAACACACTTGCTAATTAGTTAGATAAGTGGCATAGGCAATGTTCAATGTTTCACAAATAAATCTACTCATATTCGATTCAATATTCGCAATTCAAGTATATGGCCATGAATATATTCATATCGCGATTATCTTCAAAATGAATGGTCACATATTTATTTCCCCATTGTGAATACATATTCGCAATGCATGGCCATAAGCTTCCCAATGCATATTTGAGATTGCTAATATCCACCGCCATAATTGTTAATTTTTGAATAGCCGATATTGGTTGAATATATTCGCATTTTCAAGCTCAACACTATTGCTGATCTAAAATAACTTATTTATGTTTACAGAAAAGTCAACTAAATAATGCAGACAGCATTTGGATCAGATACCCAGGCATCAATAATCTATGGTAAAGAAATTATAAAACTCTTTACCTAATAAAAAATATAATGGTTCTATAGAACGTTCATTTTCTACAAAACAATTGATACCGTTAAATTTAAAATAGTGTTTTCCTGTTTATGAAGTTCATGATTTTATGCTATACATTTTAATTAATTATTTTGCATGTGATTCAATATTAGGCCCATGTACCCTAAGGCACATACGTTATCCATATCACTATTTTGGTTGAGTTTTTAAAGTATGAAATTTTACAAGTTTACAGAATATTTTTTAGCTATGTCTGTGAAGGTTCTCTTTCATCCAGGTGGGGGGTGGGGGTGACATCTATTGTCTGCCACATACAATGCCATTTTATCACCTCTCACAACTGGGCAGGTTTATAACAGCTTACAGCTCCAACCATGCTAATGTAGTACCACCTACCTCCCTGATGCTCAGATCCCATGCTGGATAACATTATGTGGATTGGAGCTATACCCCAGAGTATATATTCCAGTTAGATCGTGTACAGTCACTCTGAACTAAGAAAGCCAGTCGGATGACTAGCGAAAGTCTTCAAGAAACAAAACACAGCAAGTCCAGTTGATTTGAATTAAGCACTACAGATATTTCGTAACTATATTCTGCTCATATTTTACAATGAGTATGAATTACATTTACATATACCTTGTATTACTAGGAGCACACATCAGCCATCCCTAAGACTAATCAGAGTGCTACGTGCTTAGTAAGTGCAGTTTTCTAACATCCGTCTTGCAACCCTTAAAAATGCCATGCAAATTACAGTTCTATGCAGAAAGCATTCATCCACATTGAATAACGACATTATGTAATCAGAAATATGAAAGCACTGCAAAATCATTCCAGCCAGTGAGCAATTTAAAATGATAATGGCCAACGTTAAGCTTAGCTCACAGATATAGATGTAATTAAAGATATATTTGATGACAATTATGAAACTACTTTAAATTTTCAAATACAATCTTGAACTTTTAATTTGAACTGCAAGCTGCCAAAAGAAATGTAAAAGTTTATCTAAAGTATATCAGCAGGAAAATATTTGATTCCATGTTCTCAATTAAAACAATGACACAAGAAGGGTGACGCTCCCTCCAGTTTCCAGACGCCATTTTCAGAATTTGTCTTGCCAAACCTCTTCTATTTTCTTTATGTGTAAGGGGGTTTCCAGATTTGTCGGGACCCCCTCCACTAAGCGTATTGCTTGGCGGGTAGTCCCGATGGAGCACACTCACCTACCTGCTTGGCGGATGCTGTGTTCTCACAGTGCTGAGCCATTCCGCTGATGAAGGGCTGCACGTAGTGGAGTACGTTGAACCTCTGCATCGGCAGATGTCTGAACACAGCATCTGCCAAGCAGGTAAAGTCTATGTGCTCCGTCGGGATCCCCACCAAGCAATGCGCTTAGCGGAGGTGGTCCCGACAGATGTGGAAACCCCCCTTATAATTACACCAATGTACATCTATATCTTCCTATAAGAAACTAAATCATTTTAATCATTACCATGCTATTGTACTTCAAACCAGTTTCTTGTTAAGATATTTCCTGTTATAGTGTTAAATAAGCCCTTCTAGAGTCAGAGATGCATACTAGCTCATGTGATCACTCTTACTCTTTCTATGCTCAAACCACGCTGTCAAGATTCGTGCCCCATCCTTTTACTCCATTGAAATTTGCAACACCAGCGTTTGTTGACCTATACATGTTAAAGATAACAGGACAAATTGTTTTTCAAATATTTTATTTGGTACATACACAAAATATGGCAATGTAAAAATTAAAATAGCATCTAAATATATTTCAATAAAAAATATACACACAGGTATGCAACGTGGTGGAGAGTATCCAGTAAACAGCCTCATTAGTAACATCAAATAATAGCGATTCTCTATGACACTTAACTATTGCTTCCTCAGGAGAACTATGGTATTGTACAGCTAAAGGAGAAGGGGTCCCCAAGGTCTACAATTTTGTCTGCATGTTCTCACAAAATGTTAAAGGTCTAATACTTGTAGTGATGGCTGAACTGTCCACAAGGCGGACAGTTCGGCCCTGGTCATAACATGTTCACATTTCTTCCCCCTGGCGAACAGTACGAGCTGTTCACTGGCGAGACGAAGGAGCAGAAAGATCCGGCCAGTGGAAGTGACGTCACGTGTGGATATTGAAACCGGGAACTGTGCGTTCCGCCAACAGGCGGGGAATTTGAATATTCCCGCGAATAGGCGGACGTCTGACTTTTTTAAAAGTTCGATCAGCCTGTTCGTGGACGGACCTGGCCATTACTAAATACTTGATAGTCAACGGAGAATGTAAGATAATCTGAGAGGGACAGGAGTAGTAACGGGGGACCTCTTTGGCATCACCAACACCTTAAAGTCTCCTAGTACATAGATGGAGTCCTTAATCTATCATGTGTAATATATTATAATAAATATAATGTCTCACTGTTGGATTCTTGCCTCAGCAGTGGAAAATAATGGGACCCTACTGGAGGATTCCTTATTTAGCTGTTGGCAAACAGCTAACTCACCATTCCAGTTACTTCTAGTAATAATCAGTATTTTTTGCTATACATTGCCATCATCTTAATCCAGCTAGCTACGAATTATACATTTCTGAAAAGTAGACAAGTATATATAAGTAGACAAGTAGTATAAAGTCATTTAAAAAGTAACTTTTCGATTGCACTTGTACTTTGACTTTATATTTTTATATAAAATTTTATATTTATATTAAAACCTAGGAATATACAAGTGAAACAATTCTGAAATTGGATACTTAAACTGAAGATGTTGCTATGGTTTAGAATTTTGAAGTCGGTTAGGCTTTGTGAACTTTTTTTTTTATAAAATAGGGCTAATAGGAATAAAAATCCCATGTATTCCCTTTCTTTATATACTGTAAAATAAATTAAACCAATAGGTATGATGTAAAGCTATTTCAGTATATGCTTATTTCAGCTTAAAAGATGCACCATATGTTTTATGATTTTATAATTTATTTCGGATTTTCTTTTAGAAGTTCACAAATGTTTTTCATAAATGTGGCCACTAGAGAGCGCCATTGTGATGAACTGGAACCAAAACCATGTGAATGTTATTAAATTATGGATAGACTCATATTTTTGGGAAAATGATAGTATACATCGCATAAACCTGCTTAAAAACACACAGCTTATATTCATTTATATTTTGTTTTATTTATGAACAACTTTTTTACTACACCAAGAAGACCTGCTGTTACAGGCCATTCTGGCTTGATGTATAAAAATGCCCATACTACACCAAGATGGTCTATATGACCCATAAACCAGGGGTGATGAGGCAATTTTTTCATCGATGATCGCATAGTGATGTGTAGTAATGGGGTATACAAAACACTGAAGTCCCTTGTCCCCATTCAGTGCACAAAAAGGTTCTAGGATTTAAAGCAGTCTTCTGAAAAAAATTAAGTATCAAGTCATTTCCCAACCATGTGGTAATAAGGCAATGTGGTGGTATGTTTAAACTCAAAAGTTGGTTTGTCTGGGTGTTGGCTTGACATCTCCTGTGGGGTGACGTCGGCCGCGGGGCACATCGGGTGTGTTGGTGGTTTGGCATGGCACTGTTTGAAGTGTCGTCACTTGTGTGCTTGTGGATGGAACCTGGGGTGGGAGTTTGTTTTGGTTGTTTCTTCATTGGGCTGTTGCCGGGGTCTGCAGCAGCCTGAGGTGGAGGTTGGAGGCACCTTTCTGTATGCATATCTGTGTGTGTATATATATATATATATATTATACCTTGCTTGACCCTATTTTTGTTTTCCTCTTTATTGTTATTGTGAAAGTTTTGTGTGTTTTCCTTAAAGAAAAAAATACAAATAAAAATTTGAAAAAATTAAAATAAAAAAATAAACTCAAAAGTCATATAATTTTTACTTATTACTATTTAAACATGAGAGATTCCATATTCATCAGCAAGTCTTTCATGGGTTAACCAACTGGAACATTGTGAATGGCCACTGGGGGATACCAGATAGAGGGAGCTTAGAGAACAAAACATGGCTAAAGACTTAAGTAAGAGTAAAGGTATTTTTCACATTTTCACATTGGGGTTCTGGGGTTCAAAATATATTGTAATGATGCAATGTAATGCATGGCATGGAATGGTTTCTGCTTTGTTAGGTGACAGGTTTACTGGAAGACCAGAGTAAAGAAGACCTATACTCACCTTGTGTGTCTCTGACAGCAAAACCCCACATTAAAGGGATGATCTGCTGAAAAAGAAAACTTACCTGTAATGAATATATCCTGTCCCAAGTCACTTCTCCTATCATCTTCCCTCTTATGACACAACCGCTGTGAAGAAAAAGCCTCTGTGAGGAAGACATTTCTCACAATCGCACTCAGTATATTAAAACACACAGAAATGTTCCCCATTGAAAACCATTGTCTCCCCTGTGTTGCTCATGCTACATGAAATATTCCAAAGTAAATAACAACTAAAGCAATTTCCATCAACTTGTATCCCATTCTATAAACTAATCCGTAGGGTCCCCATACACCTTTAGATTTCTATGTCAGATTTCCTTTAGATCTCTTTTTGTTTTACCAAAACCATGTAATATAAGGGACTTTCTAAACCATCAAGTCTGCCTGTGTTCAATCGCAGAGGACCCTATACTACATCATTGTTGGTAAATCTAAAAGATATCTGACAGAGAGATCTAAATGTGTATGGTCAACATTAAAGCCATGTAATATGTGGACCTTTCTAAACCTTGCAATCACTATGTATTCTATCAGGGAGGACCCGGCACTACATAGTTGTTGGTAGATCTAAAGAAAATTGTATGGAGTGATCTAAAGGTGTATGGGGAGCTTTAAAGATGCTCCAACTTCTTTGTATTCTATGATTGGTACATTGTATTATTGTTGAAATAAAATAAAATTTATTAAGTTAAAAATCAAATGTTTCATTAAGAGAAAAAATGGCAAGAAGAACTTCTCGTGTGGAATATTGTCCAAGTAAAGGACAGAGTGGTGTTACTCCATCCAGAAAAAGAATCCTCATTACAGAATCTTCAGGTATTATTTTAATGAAAGCTGATGATTTGAAACAATTTGAAATGAATATATACGCGATTATATAAAAGCTTTATAACTGGGTTCGCATTTACTTTAAAAAATAAAATAAGATTTTAATCATCTTGAAAAGTCTTGTCATATTTATGGATTTCTAAACTTAATTTAATGTTCTAGCTTAATACATAAATGGGTTGCATATGTTTTATGGTTGCATGAATCCATAAACACATTTCCTAAACTTTTGTGTGTTCCCTCTCTATCTGATTAATGCCAGGAATAATCCTTCAACCTAACCTCCATCTCCCCACGTACAGCTGCAGAAAAAAAAGTCACTTTCTTCTGTGGCCAGGAATCTGATGGCTGACGTCATTGCTCAGTCCGGGGGCTTTGTGGTGGTCGGAAGTGACTCAAACTGCTACAGGACTGTTAGTGGACAGTGACACAATGAATCCCCCTGTTCCCGAATCCCCCCTTTTGCCATGAAAGCAATCACGATCATCCAAAAATATACTGTAAATAGGAATTGGCTTACCAGGTTCTATATAGTCTCATTCATGCTGCTGAAGTGGAGGGTGCACAGAGTGGGTCCAAAGCTCATGAGCACAAAACAAGCAGAAGATTAAAAACAGCACTCCAGTAGAATTCAAATGATACTTTATTGAAATATCCATGTTGCAAATCATATTGATGAATCTTTGCCTCATAACATGGCCCTTATCATAATATCAAGTATTACCAATCATGATCTGCCTTCATTCCTGAAGATTGACTGTAACTCGGGCAGAGATAATGTGTAGGAAAAGGTGTTCTGGCCAAGTACTTACCCCCCAAAATTTACCAATACCTTAACCTCCTAGGCGTTATGCCCGAACCTCGTACGGTTACAGTTTGTTCTCAGAACAAACTGTGGCAGTGCCGAATCGTGCATAATCAACCATCCTCTGCGATGCAAAATCGCTGCAGGCTCATTGAGATTTTCTGGCCTGTGTCTCTGGCTACATTGGTGCATCCGAAGAGTCGGTGCAATAGACCTCCATGTTAATGGAGGGGGAGTCGCTTTTTCCTGCACACGTCGCCGGCGCCTCGTTGACGATGGCAATGATTAGAGGGGAGGGAGGGAAAGTAAATAACACACCAACACTCTTCTACACACTGAAAATATTAGGGCCACAGCTATAATGTGCTTCCATAAAAAAATTACAAATATAAAACATAAATAGTACAGAAGAAACTTCTAAATAAAAGGTCCCTGACAATGCTACCGTAAACTGTTCCAAAACCAATATTTAACCTTCTGTACCAACCATTATCCCCTATTTCCCTAGTTCGGGAAATATATAACCAATATAACTCACCCTAAGAATACTGAATCACCAAAGACTGTCTCCATTATAACCAATCCAAGATATCCATTTTAAATTATAGAGACTGTATATCAGCCAACAGGGTACTAATTACCCAAATTATCCAAGATTTCAGACACAGTCAAGGACCCACCGTGCGGTGACAAACAAAAGTGCAACCTAATACAGAAAAACATGACATTACAAATCAGATAAATAACATTACATGACTTACTTATGTACACAAACTAGTAGGGACCAGACAATTGGGGTGGGAGGGAATATTTTCATTCCGGTTCTCCTATTTTCCTTATTCCAAACTCCATCTTTAATTGTCACTGCCTTCACCACTAATCCCACCTCGGACTCTCAACTTTTCCTCCATAACCCTCGCAGGCACCCCTTCCCTTACTGGTTGTGCTCCATTGTCATGGTGTACATTCTGCTGCAAGAAAAAAATTGAAGAATTGAGATAAGGCGATTTTTTTCAATATAATTCTTCAATGATCAGCTTTATATTGTGTTTAGTTTTTGTCAGGGCAGGAAGATTTACTTGTTGTATAGTCTTTTTTGCTTTGAAAACACATATCAATACAAAGCAACACACCTAAACATGTTAAATGAAAGATAGAAAATCAACTACAGGACAGATCCAATCGCAACTTATTTTTAATGAATAAAGTTCCCCTGCTCTTCTAAAATGCATCAGCATGGCACATTTTGGGTATGAATCTGTCAGCATGGCACATTTTGGGTATGATTCTATCAGCATGGCACATTTTGGGTATGATTCTATCAGCATGGAACATTCTGGGTATGAGTCTATCAGCATTTTGGCTTGGCAAGATTTGCCCACTCCAAATCTGTCAGATTGCGAGATCTGTTAGATTTTCTGTTCACAGCCCTCTTCAGATCACCCCACAGATTTTCAGGTCTAGGCTCTGGCCTTCTTCTGGTGAAGCCATTCCTTTGTTGATTTGGATGTTTACCTTGGGCTATTGTCATGCTTAAAGATAAAGTTCCTTTTCATGTTCAGCTTTCTAGCAGAAGCCTGAAGGTTTTGTGCCAATATTGATTACTATCTAAGGCCCCAAGAAAGAAAGAAACACAGCCTGAAAGCATGATGCTGCCACCACCATGCTTCACTGTGGGTATAGTGTTCTTTTGGTGATGTGCAGTACAGTTTTTGCGCCAAACATATTTTTTGGAATTATGGCCAAAAATTTCAACCTTGGTTTCATCACACCATAACACCTTTCCAACATGCTTTTTGGAGATTTCAGATGTGTTTTTGCTAAATGTTCTTTTGTCAAAGAAAAGGCTTTTGTCTTGCCACTCTACCCCATAGCCCAGACATATGAAGAATACAGGAGATTATTGTCACATGCACCACACAGCCAGAACTTGCCAGATATTCTTGTAGCACCTTTAATGTTTCTGTTGGCCTCTTGGTAGCCTCCCTGACCAGTTTTCTTCTCGTCTTTTCATCAATTTTGAAGGGACGTCCAGTTCTTGATAGTGTCACCGTTGTGCAATATTTTCTCCACTTGATGATGACTTCACTGTGTTCCATGGTATATGTAATGCCTTGGAAATTCTTTTGTACCCTTCTCCTTACTAACATATTTTAATAATGAGATCCCTCTGATGCTTTGGAAGCTCTCGTGGACTATGGACCATGGCTTTTGCTGTGGGATGTGACTAAATAAATTTCAGGAAAGACCAACTAGAGCAGCTGAACTTTATAATTTTTGTTTGTACAGCACAGGAACCTGACTGTAGACTTTTTACAGTGGTGTGCAAAACTATTTGCCCCTGATTTCTTATTCTTTTGCATGTTTGTCACACTTAAATGTTTCAGCTCATCAAAAAACGTTAACTATTAGTCAAAGATAACATAAATTGAACACAAAATGCAGTTTTAAATGAAGCTTTATGTTATTAAGGGAGAAAAAAAAAACTCCAAATCTACATGGCCCTGTGTGAAAAAGTGATTGCCCACCTTGTGAAAAAATAACTTAACACCTGAGTTCAATTTCTGTAGTCACCCCCAGGCCTGATTACTGCCACACCTGTTTCAATCAAGAAATCACTTAAATAAGAGCTTCCTGACACAGAGAAGTAAACCAAAAGCACCCCAAAAGCTAGAGATCATGCCAAGATCCAAAGAAATTCAGGAACAAATGAGAACAAAAGTAATTGAGATCTATCAGTCTGGTAAAGGTTATAAAGCCATTTCTCACTTGCCTCAATTAATCTCAGTGTTCACGACTCCACCATAAGAAAGAGACTGGGCAAAAACGGCCTGCGCAGATATCCAGAGCAACCACTGTTAAGCAAAAAGAACTTTATGGCTAGTCTCAATTTTGCTAAAAAACATCTCAATGATTGCCAAGACTTTTGGGAAAATACCTGTGGACAACAGACAAAAGTGAACTTTTTGGAAGGTGCGTCCCTCCCCGTTACATCTGGCGTAAGAGTAACTCAGTATTTCAGCAAAAGAACATCATACCAACAGTTAAAATAGGTGGTGGTAGTGTGATGGTCTGGGGTGTTTTGCTGCTTCAGGACCTGAAGGCTTTGCTGTGATAGATGGAACCATATTCTACTGTTACCAAAAAATCCTGACGGAGATGTCCGGCCATCGTTCGTCAACTCAAGCTGAGCGATTCGGTGGGGTGCTGCAGCAGACAATGACCTGAAAACACACACCAGCACATCCCCCCTCTGACTGGGCTGAAGAAACACAACTGAAGACGTGTGGGTGGCCTAGGGCCAAGTCCCTGACCCTGAATCCTATTGGCGGTTGGGCATGACGCTTTTTAAAAAGGCGCGTTCATGCTAGAAAACCCTCAATATAGCCTGAATTACACATTCTGCAAGATGAGTGGACCAAACGTCCCTCCAGAGGTGCTGTAACAGACTCGTTCAAGTTGGTATCGCAGCAGAACGCTTGGTTGATTGCGCGTTATTGCTTCTACAGGTGGCCCACCAGTTATTAGGTTCTTAGGGGGGGCAATTACTTTTTCACCACCAGGCCTGTAGGTGTTGGAGTTTTTTTTTCGGTCGCCCTAAATAATAAAAAACCATCATTAAAACTGCCATTTTGTGTTGACTTGTGTTATCTTTGGACTTAATCGAATGTGTTGATGATCAGACTTTTGTGTGACAAACATGCACAAGAATAAGAAATCAGGAAGGGGGCAAATCGTTTTGCACACCACTGTATACCCACTGTACTTGCACTGAATAGTTTCAGAATAATTTGTGTAATGTTGCAAATTCAAATATTTCCTATGCTGCTCATCACTATTTACAATCATATGAAGGGTAACCTACAATTTACAAAATACAGTACAGTATTGAAAAGCAGAACAATGTAGGATAAGTAAAGAGCTTAAATAAGTAGAAAGCACCTGTTCTACTTTTGTGATGTATCTGTGCCATCAACATTTTAAATATAGCAAAATCCCAGACTATATTCTTTGTTCTGTACCTAGTGTTTCCACTGTGATTAGAAGTAGTAATAGACTGCTGTTTGCAGCAGACCTGGGTTAATTGCGATCCTGAACATGGTATCATCACATCAATATTATTGCTGGGAAAAGGTAGAGGAGAGATAAAGGAACATGTCACAAGTGTGTAATTGCACTTAAAAATCTATAATATACACTAAATTGCCAAAACCATTGAGACGCCTGCCTTTTTATATACATGAACTATAACAACCTTCATTCTAAATATAAAGGCTTAAACATGGAGTTGGCCCAACATTTGCAGCTATAAAAAATTCAACTCTTCTGGGAAGGCTTTACACAAGATTTAATGTGTGGGCATTTTTGACCATTATTCCAGAAGAACATATGGATGTTGGATAGGGGGGGGGGGACTTTTAATCAGTTTCTAATTCCCAGGGGCCCAACCTGCAGCCCTTTGGGGATTCTTCAGCAGCCCCTCTCAGTGCTATACTTGTGGCCCTCCAAACCTAACTGTTAATGCATAGGGCAAAGGAATTCACCTGTCTCCCGGGTTCACCTGATTCCTGGGATCTTCTTACAGCAGGAATAGGAGAGGAACAGAATAGGGGCACATAACCTTTGAATCCAAGGTTATGAGCCCCATAGATGATAGCTATGAGGCACATAACCTTTGATGCTATATATGACACAAAATGTGCATTATCATACTACAGTGTTCCCTTATACTTGAATTATAATTTAAAACAAGTTTTGCTAGTTAAAAAAAAAAACAATGTCTGTTGAACATTTTATGTGCGGCCCTTTAGTGATGCACTTGTGCACTAGTCCATATCAACTCAGTTGCTCTTCTGTTGGGTCTATCAGGGCTCTTTTCATTTCTCCATGTAGTCATGCTAGAACAGTTGACTTGAACCGAGAGGCCATGCCCAACCCCTGAAAAATAACCCTACACCATCATTTCCTCTCTACAAAACTTTACAATTGACATACTGTATGGATGCAAAAACTATTTTTAAGTATCACACCCAGACCTATCTATCAGGATAAGGATATGAAACATTGTGTACAATACTTAGCATAGCTTTAGAATTGGTGGGTATATACTACCAGTCCAGCCTGCATCATGTTATAGTGACCCTGGCTGCTGCTGAAAGACTAGCATTGATCCATGGGCCCAAACAGTTCTAATTTTGTTTCATCAGTCCACAGAACATTATCCCAAAACTTTTGTGGTTTGTCCACATGACTTTTGGCATACTGCAGTTAACTTTGGGCCGATGGATCAAGGCTATGTTTGGAGGAGGAAGAACAAGGCCTATGAAGAAAAGAACACCTT
>CM070034.1:31100705-31112285 GCA_036250615.1 Ptychadena robeensis | reverse complement strand
GTGGCTAGAGGGGGTGTGTTTTTTGTGTTGGTCAGTATCAAGGGTTTGTGATGATTTTTGGTTTTTTTTCCGATTTATTGCTTCCCCCGCAGGGAGATTAGCAATAGACATTTGAGGTGGTCTCTTCCCCCCTATGGAGGGATCTAAAAGGTAAGGTATTTGGTAACACGGGAGATAGGATTCCCCTAGGGGACATAGGTACACTTAGGTGCACAGAGGAATTTATGCCTCCTTGGCAAGGTTGGCTCTTTGTTTGGGTCCCTTTGGAGTTGAGCCATAGAGATATTTAGAGGTATTTAAAAAGTAAGAGGGGATAATAAATTTTCTTTATTAAACACATATTTGGTAAATAGATATGAGGGGAAGACTTACCGAACTTCCTATTTCAATTAAATCTTATAGAACTTCAAAAAGGATCGGTTACAACTATGCAATTCTGGATATACAACAAGGTATCATACCTTTGGTACATATAAAAGAATCCATATAAAAGAACAGCCCATGCTGAACAGGTAGGATGTTTTTTCTTAAGCAGGTTAGCCACTTGCATTTTCTTATAAAACTGTATAATTTATACCTGTACTGTATTGTTACATTGGCAGGTTATTCTGGGTGTATAAGTCTTGAGAAAGTCGAACTACTCCAATTTAAAATAAAAATTGTCCATCTCTAATCATAAGCTACAAATAATTTTACTGCTAATAATATTACATTATTTTTATACTTTCTTGTTTTTAACAAGCAAATCTCTCCTGTAGTGGAATAAAGCTTTCTAGTTGACTTTATTGTTATTTTATAAAAATAATACCTTAAAAGTATTTCAAAATAATATTTTCCAACAGCAGTAGAGTTTCCTTTATGGAGATCTTTCTGAAAATGCCAGCTGTCTGACTTCCATACATTTTAACACTGAACTAGAATAATGATGCAAATATGGAAAATTAAATAGGAAACAAAAAATAAACTACATCCACATTCTTGTTTTTATTTATTCAATAGAAAGCATTGAAGTCACTGTATTAGGATGTCAGCCGGAGAATGTCATTACTTGTGATTTTTGCTAATTTATTGAAATCAAAAAACCAAACAAACCACATGTACATGAGTATTCACAGCTTTTGCTCCATACTTTGTTGATGCACCTTTGGCAGCAATTACAGCCTCTTTTTGAATATGATGCCACAAGCTTGGCACACGCATTCTTGGCCAGTTTCGCCCATTCCTCTTTGCAGCACCTCTCAAGCTCCATCAGGTTGGATGGGAAGCGTTGGTGCACACCCATTTTCAGATCTCCCCAGAGATGTTCAATCAGATTTACTCAAGCACATTCAAGGAATTGTCCTGAAACTCATTTGATATCTTAGCTGTGTGCTTAGGGTCATTGTCCTGCTGAAAGCACTGTACCTCCTAGCTTTTACAAATTAAAAATAGGGACAGGTAGGATAATTCAATTCTGAATGTCAATTAACCTCTTAACCTCATTCACTGTGGACAGGCAAAAAGTGCACTGAACGAACTGGGTCTGTTCGCCACTGAAAGGAGCTCCCAGCAGCTCCAACCACTTCTGGAAGGGTTTGGAGCAAAATGTCCAACCCCCCCCCCGGTGTCATGTACATAATGGAGTCAGACTGGAAGGCGGTGGGGTTTTCCAATGCATTGTATTCAATGCATGGTATGTATTCGGTGCAGTTAAACGCGCCAAACCTACCCGAATAAAGCATCGGTGAACCGTTTGGCTCGTATTGATTCACAGATGCTTCCTGCCCGCCGGTGTCACAAACATAATGTGACACTGGGATGTGGTAGGATTTTTAAATCATATACATTCAAATGTAAATTGCACAAAAACAGTACTTTATGCAGAAGACTGTTCCCAGTGTGATTTCCAGATATGATCTTTGCAGTCAACCCTTTCTCACCACCAAGGTTGCCAAAGAGCATTGTATCGGATGCAGTGATAACTGTATCCAATACAATTCAAAGTAAAACAAAACACATTTCCAATTGTAATACAAATGTTATTATAAACAAAACATGAATATAAATACATACTGTTTTGAAATCTTTCATACCAAATAAGTATTTAAGAGATTTTATCATTCAGATGATACCTTCTATTCATTTTTTTTTTGTTTTACATAATTGTGTGTTTCAAACATTATTATATTCAGGATGTCTATTAGACCCTTGTACGGACATATTTTTGGAAGTTACAGGTCTACAACATTTGAAAAAATTCCATTAGAGTCTATGGTGCGCTTTGGTACAGAAATCTGGACCTTGCAAGAGCGCTAGGGAGGTTAACTCTCTATATGACCTAATTTAATAATGAAATGTAATTTATTTACATAACTTTGTGTTTCAAACATTATTATATTCAGGATGTCTACTAAACTCTTGTATGGATATATGTTGGTAAGTTACAGGCCTACAACATAAAGAGAAAAATTCAGTTAAAGTCTATGCGCTTTTGGTACACAAATCTGGACCTCAGCAGTGCACTAGGGAGGTTCATATGTTTTTTTTCTGTAGAAGCTATTTAGCAAACAGATAGGACAATAAAAAAAATCAGAATATATTTTGTACAAGACTGATTACAGGGTACAGAATTTCAGACTGTTTAACATATTTCATGCCATACAGAAACTACTTTCACCATCCCTTGAACCCCCATTTACCACCTCTCATTTACCTTTGTACACTACCTCTAAATCCTCTTCTACTCCTGCACCCGCAACTTTCCAGCCAGAGACTTTTATTGTTCTACAATAGGGCTTAATGACGTCAGTGGTCCTGATCTACCTGCCAGGCATCTTTAATTCTTGATATTTGTCTAGTTTGCTGCAGGAGCAGGAAGGCTGTATCGGTCCCTTCAAGTCTTTCACTGGACTCTAGGGTTACCTTGGGAATGATCCATTTACACTCTTTAATGGCCATAAATTTAATTTCTTGGAGTTAAGTAGCTAAAGGAAGAATTGTACATCACCAAATCATGTTTGGGAATTGAGCCTCCTATTGAACTGGCACAGTATCACTGTAGTTTAGAATGTAGAAATGTCAAATAAAGTTCATACATTAACATTGCTGCACTGTAGTTATTTGTTTTCTTTGCTCGCTATTCTGTTGAACAACTCCAATATGGTCATTTCTTATTCCTTAGCCATTTTACATTTTGATTACTGCATTCTTGAATTGAATGCTCTTTTGTTTTCCTTGTTATTTCTGGGGAAATAAATTAAACATATGGTCTATTTATAAATAAGATAGTTTAAATCCATTTAACATTTTACACATAATCACTTTCTGAAAAGCAGATTCCACCTGAATCTTCTGGCAGCTGCTCCATTCAATTATTTTCCCTCTTGGTTTGTATTCTTTATTGGAAAAAAAACTTCCACAATGGCGGCTTCCATTCAGCTCTTTCAATGGATCTAATATCATACATATATGAACATTTTTGCATTGATATACACATGTTAAGGTAAAGGTCATTTACATTTAAAAAGATATATTGGTAATAGTAATTCACAATTATTAATCAAATGACCATAGGCTATAACATCCTTTATTTTCGTTTCAATAGATTTTTATTAAATTTTAAACAAGTACACAGTAAATGCATAAACGGAAGTAGTGTCTACAGTAGCAGGTTCATCAGGCTCCCTAAGCCCAGAGCAAGAGGTCAAGGCCACGGGAGGTCGAACCCGCTATGCATTCAAGATACATAGTACGCACCGTTCAGTACAATACGTGCCAGGCACGCTTGAACGATGCCAAATTAAATAAACAAACAAATAAAACAAAAGTCACAATCAACATTCAAAGAAGAAAAAGAAAAGAGAGAGAAAAGAAAGAGCAGGAGAGAGAAAGAGCGAGAGATGAAAGAGCGGGAGGGAGGGTCCAGGGGGCGGGACAGTCAACAGGCCCTCGCGGAAGGGGGTGCCCAGGAGGCTAGATAGTCAATAGACGGGCATCTAGGCTCCGGCCGTGGTAGTATTCCACCCATGGGCTCCAAACTTTCTCAAACTTGGCCATGGTGTCGTGAAGCTGAGCGTTCATTTTCTCATTGGTGAAGAACCAAGCCACCTTAGCCTTGACGTGGGCCACCGTCGGAGTGAGGCTCTAACATCCTTTATTAAAGCAAACCTGTCACTACCATAAAAATAAAGCTGGCCATAGATGTCTCGATTTTCCTTATCGGTTAAGTGATCTTGACCTGTGATCGCGGTCAAATTAGTAGATCGATCGCACAGTGCACCATATTGCATCATCAATTAATCGCCGATCCCTTGCCATGATTGGACAGGACAGTGAGCGATCGACCCTTCTCCACCTTTTAGATCCGAAATTATGTAATGTAGGTCGATCGATAGGAACGATCGCATGTCGTTTCGCGATTCCTGAGCGATCTACTTAATTTTACAGACAGGTCAGATTTGGCCCCTGGGCGTTTGGTGACCCTGCCCTAAAGTACCTAAAAATAATGTGCTCTGCTGAGGGTTTACAAACACAAAGACCTGCTGACTGAGCTGTATCTGTCTAATCCAAGTTGGTAGTTGTAAATAATACTGATGTCATCTCTGTCTGTCTAAAAACAAACTAAAAAGAAGCTAGACAGAAACAGGGTGTATGATGGCAGAGGTTGGGGTATGAGCAGAGTGTGGCTCGGATATTTGAAGTCACTCATGATTAGAAGAATCACCACCATTACCACTCTCCCTCCTGACTGATGCCTTGCTACTTTGGGTAGAAGAGAGGCTGCATCACCATTGTTTACAACTGCCATCATGGTCTAGACTACCACTAGGTTGCAATAACTTTTTTGTATTCAAACATTCTAAGTAAATGGTTTCGTTTGTTTGATGATTGCCTTTGGGAGGCAATGATACAATTGTTCTTCTGTATGTTACTGCAATTTTCTTGGAAAATAACTTAATTGTGTCACTTATCATCTGTTTTACCAACAACTCTGTCCATACAGATTCTCAGAAGATTTCAAGGGCAGTACAATCACCACCTAACAGTACTTGGGTCTGTAGACTAGCCCTTTGTAAACTGAATAATTGCAAGGGAGGGAAAAGTGTTGTGAGCTATACCAAAATTCCAGGTTTTTATAGGGCTCAGGTGGCAGAAAGTATTAGGGATAAAACGAAGGTCTGCTATGATTTGAAGTACAGAATGTAGAGTTGCTTTGAATTAGAAACATTCTATATTTAATATTGCAAAAATAATAGCATCACATAAAATCAGATAAAAACCGAAACTGACCATACACCTTTAGATCTCTCTGTCAGATATCCTTTAGATCTATCAACAACTATGTAATATAGGGTCCTCTGCGATTGAACACAGGTTGACTTGATGGTTTAGAATGTCCCTCATTTAACATGATTTTGGTAAAACAAAACAAGATCTAAAGGCAATCTGACAGAGAAATCTAAAAGTGTATGGGGGCCATTAGTGTTGGAAATTCATGCACAGTATAAGCATTCTACAAAAAGCAAAGTACAACATGTTTCTGCTAAGGAAAACCTGTAGCTCATCAGTGTTTGAACTGTTTTCCATATGGTGAAATGGAAACACATCTGACTAAAATGGATATAACATGATGACACTGTATAAATTTCACTCAGCATGAGTCCTCTGACAAATGCATAGTAGCATCTTGTAAGATAAACAAGACCTCTCCGGAGTTGATTCCTGGCTGGTAGCTGCCAAGGTGTATGTGTTCTGCTTTTCCTCTTTTTCCCATTCAAATGTATATCAAATTAGGAACATGTGACTGCTATAAATGTGTAAATCTGTAATTGACCGTAATGTTTTTTTGCTAAATGGGCACAAATCTGGCCAAACTTCAAAATGCTTTAAGAGTAGAGGCTGTTTCAGCATTAAAGTGTTTTCCAGTCCCATATTATTCATCATTGTTAAGAATGGGATGTCTATCAAACTGGTTTCCATAAGCTTTGGTTAATATTCCCCATATGCTTCTCCGTCTGGCAGTCTAATAAATGAATATAGGTGTATTGGACACTGATGGAATTTTTTTCCTGCCTGACTGCACTGTGCCAAAATTAAAGAAGGGATAATTGCATGGGGGTTGGTTTCATATGGGTTGAGGTGCCCCTTAGTTTGCCAGACCCATATCATTGCCCATTGTTTGAGAATGTCTATTAAGTTTGAAAAGATTTAATGGTCAGGTTTCCGTAGGTTTCTGATTCTTTTCCTCATATGCTTCTCTGTCTGCTAGTCTGGTAAACTAATATAAGTGTATAGGATGCAGAGGGAATTTTTCCTGCCTAACTGCACTGTGCCAACTGTAAAGGAGTGGTAATTGTATGGGGTTGGCTTTATAGTTGTTTGACTGGCCCCTTGAGTTTGCCAGCCCCATATTATTGCCCATTGTTTGATGTCTATCAAGCTGGGAAAAGGTGTAATGGTCAGGTTTCCGTAAGTTTCCGATAATATTCATCATATGCAACTGCCTAACACATTAACAAACTAGTAAAGGTGTATAGGGAATGTTTTCTGCCAACTGTAGAGGAAGGAGGAATTATTGTAAAGAATTGGCTCTATAGGGGCTGGCCTTGCCCCTTAAGCCCTCCATACATGCTATGATCCTCGCTCGATTCTTGGTCGAGAAGCCGGTCCCCCAAAAGATTGGCAGGAACCCCTTGTGTTCCAAGCATTACATTGGATGGAGAGACCGATCCATGTGGGAACTGTTTGGGAAAAGGACATTTCGCATTTAGTATGAAAGTTCCCTAGTGTACAAAGCAATAATATAATGAAGTGGTCAGGTGAGTTTGGTGTGGAGAATTTGGTCCTCACAGATAATTGACCTCATTGTCATTCAATACCTTTGGGAAGAGCAAGAATACAGACTGTTAGCTAGACCTTTGTTGAAAAAAAGTCAACAAGTAAAGAGAAGAGCAACTATTAAGTATTAGTACTGTTATACTAAATAAGTATTTAATATTTACAAGTGTAGAGCAGTGTAAAATAACCCCAACCCCATATTGTCTTATATTGTATTTGCTCACTTAACTGTATAGTGAATGCTAGAGTAGGAAAGAGACTGTATTGTAAATTCGGTTTACAAACAATTTTCAGTTTTTTCAACTTTCAAAAGAACCCCTGTTAAATGGAACCTGTCATCTGAGAGTGAAGTGCAGACTAGTGATGGCAAGTTCTCCTAGGAAAAATTCTCCTACAAGGAAACCCATGTAAAAAACATTAATAATTTGATTAGCTGATTATTTAGTACTGCCCTGATTTGCTGTTCTTGTTGAAGGCCACAGAGGAAGTGGAAATGAGACATGATTAAATAATCCTGTCCAGTAAAACAAGGTAGATCAACTTGATCAGCTGATGTTAACCCTATGGCCTTCAGTGCATTCAGGGTGTCTGGGTGCTGGAAATGGCATTTTAGTGAGACCTATTTTTCTACCATATGACACAACCCCCCAAAAAAATTGAGAGGAAAAACAGGGTGCACCTTATGTTGTGAATGCAAAGGTTCCAGTCTAGCAGTGAAGTTGCTACTGGTTGAGTAGCAGCTTCCCTGCTGTTACTGGTGATGTGGGGAAGGCTGGTAGATGCAACCTCTGACAGTTACCCTGCCTTCTTCAAACCCCCTTCTGCCAGTGGGCATGTCTGCTGATCAAAACTCTATGCTCCGATCAGCAGATATGCCCACAGGTATTTTTCAGATAAGGTGCTTCGATGTTTGGGGTGCATCTTATATGTAAGAGCGTCTTATAGGCTGTTAAATATTGTACATACTATTAACATAGTAGAATTGTAATAAAGTGATAATCCATCCAAGTTTCCATGTATTTCTAAGCAGCAAACAGCTAGCAACGTGACATCATCCATGTCCTCCTGTGAGCCTTCTCCTTGTCAGCACATGTGAATTCAGCTGATTAGATAGTAATACTGCCCTCCAATGCCAGACTATTTAACCTCCTGAGCGTTTTGCCGTTGGCACAGTTTTTTCATAACCATGCCACGGGCAATCGCAGCGGAGCACAATATTCTCCGCAGCCGTCGCCTGCTCAGCTGGAGGATGTAAACATAAATCCAGCGTCACTGGAGACGCCGGACTTATGCTGAAAGAAAGCGACGCCCCTCCAGTTAGACGGAGGTCTATGGCGCTGCCTACCCCCGCCCCCTTTGCGTCACCGATGACACGATCGGGGGTGGACCACCGCAGAAAGCCGGCGAGACCTAGAGTGTGGCTCTAGTTAACTGGGGCTGATTTTCATGATGGATGAAACTCAGCCTGAGTTAACTCGGGCTAGACGCTCTAAGGGTTAAAGACTAATGTTATATTGTTATATTAACTTCTTTTTAACGCTGGGTGTATTGAGAGCTTGGAAAGGAGACCTTGGGAATTCTTTTAATACAAGACTATACTACATTTCTGTAATTGTAATTATGGAACCCAGAGTACATGTAGTTTGGTGTCATCATGAAGTCAGTTCTAATGCAAATGTGTAATGTCTGTACACCCTAGGTGCCAAGCCAGTGGCCCCCCTGGTTCCTGCACTTTCGGCCCCTGACCTAGTGCCGCCACACCCTCATCCGGGTGCTCGTAGCTCCTGACAGCTTATCTTTGTTTTTATTTCGGTTCCGGAACTGCAGGGATTTACGGCATGTAGATACATTTACTGCCATCTAGTGGACGAATTAGTAATTTTCCTTCATTAGTAATTAAAAAAATTCCACTATCTGTGAATTAATTACAAAGCCCCTGAACATCATATAATCTCCCAAATTGCTGGAGATGTAGAGAAGGATTGGATAAATATTCTAAATAGGAAAGTATTGTTTTAGCGCTTGTAGTTTTGAATTTCATTGAAAGTCATTTCCACATTTTAATTTATTTATATAAAAACTGCACATGCTTGACCAATACTTTCTTTTTTGTAGCGTTCCCCCAACCGTTCTCTATATCTCCAGCAATAATAGATACTAAATAACTCACAAATTCAGCAAGTCTACTAATAACACCAGATGAACATATGAATCAGCCCTTCAGAACCAGGAGAGGGGTGACATGGAATATTCAAGATCAGAGGTGTGAAAGTCAAATACAAAATAAAAGACTTGGACAAAATTGGTCACTGAACTGTCTGAACACAGCAACTCTATCGAGGTCAGTGAGAAGTGGTCCTGGTCCATCAAGAAACGCCAGGATTTATTCTTGTTTCAGATAATTTTTGTGTTAATTTAGTTGAATTAGCAATTCATTTTTACATAATTGTGTGTGTGTGTTGTTATAGTCAGGATGACTACTAGAAGTATTGCATACTTTCAACATTTATAAACGTTCTTACGGTTGTTCTTTATCCTTTTAATGCTTGCACCAAGTTCGGGCAGCAAGGAAACTACACTTCACTACACATTCTAATCACGGTTTGTTACACTGGACTGCATAAAAAAACACATCCTTATATACACATGACAAAAATTGTGCATTACCACACTACAGTCTTCCTTAATGCTTGAAGTATAATTTTAAACAAGTACCGTAATGTTATTTAAAAATGAAAATGAATGTCTTCTAGCTATGCATGCTGTCTTCTTTTCTTTGAAATGATTATACAAGTCATAATAGATTGAAAATGTCATGTGCGGCCCTTTAGTGATGCAGAGAGCCCTCCACTACTATACACATTGTCCATCTATGAACAAAAAAAAACATGTTTAAGAACATTCAAAGCTAGATTCATATGAAACAAAGACCTTTTTCATACACACTGTAGAGTTTGGTTTTAAAGCTTATTTGCAGACAGCCTGTTGATTATAGCATGCAGGTGTCTGCATTGTATAATCAATAGTCTAGACTAGAATTAGGCCTAAGAATCAAAAGATTCCCATAGCCATATAAAGGGATAAAACAAAATGAAAGTGTGGCTTATATAATGTGGCATAGCTGATGGATTTAGAATGTACCATGTAAACACATTTCCTAATGTTTTGATTCTGTTGATCTTGCACTTAAGATAACCCCTGTGCTGGAAGCTTACTAGGGAATCTGGACTGCAATTTCCTGTTATTGAAAAATCAAAAAGTGAGAGACTCTCAACGTGCTTCACAAAAACAGCTGTTCCTTTTTTACATTTATAAATATTCAAACAGATATGCTTGAGGAAGTGGAGCTTTGTGTTTGAGCTGGTAGTGTTGATGTTGAAGATACCTTTCTTTTTCCAGGCAAATGTTCAGCATTTCATTCAATTCCATTTAATCAGAGCTTTCCCAGTAAGTACTGACTGTTACATATATTGTTTATAAACTACTGTAGAACATAAGAATGTTTACATGACAGCTTGGCCAGGAGAAAATATAGTCAACTTAGAATTTGAAGCTTAAGCCACATCAGGAGGACAGTTCCCAGTCTAAGCAATTTTATCCTTATTTTATAAGTGCTCAAAATGAAGCTTTTCAGTGGTAGTGAAGGTCCGTTAGGGGAAGGACTGAGTACACTGCATGGTTCTGTTCATACAGTGGATATAAAAAGTCTATGCTGTACAAAAATTTGACAAATCATACAGATAAATACTTTTAGGACTTTTTCCACCACCCTGTGATACTTTGGAAGCTCTTTGTAGACCATTGCTTTTGCTGTGGGATGCAACTTAGGCTATGTTCCCACTTAGACGATTAATCGCCTGCACTCGCGATTTTAGATCACCGGCAGAATCGCCTGCCAATCGCCTACACTACTTTCAATGGGCTTGTCCCCATTGATAGTTAGTGATGGCTGAACTGCCCACAAGGCGGACAGTTCGGCGGCAAACATGAATGTTTGCCATCCTTTCCGCCGGCGAGCAGTACAGGTGTTCGACCCGCCCCGTTCGCCGGTGAGAAGAAGATCTCTATTCTCTCTCCGGCAGGATCAGAACCTGCGAGATCGTGCCGGAGAAAAAATCTTTTCACTAGAAGACCGAAAAACCGGCTCGGGAACAGGAACTATGCGTTCCAGTGACCGGATGTGACGTCACTGACATTACATTAATTAGCATGTTTCCAAATGCCTTGATGTAATGCTTTAAGCTTCCTTGCGCTACAATCAACATAGCTTGACAATAGACAATGAGTTGAACCCTGGTAGCGGACTGTTTTCCCTATAAAAAAAAAGACTAACACAACATCCCTTCCTGTCGCAGATGAGAAGAAGAATGGGCAGAGAGGGGGCGTGGCTTGGACGGCAACCGAGCAGGACATGGCTGCCTAGAGCTCCTGATCTCCCCGCCGCATCCTGCTCCATCCAGCCTTTTGCACTGCAACTATGGGCAAGCAGAGGACCTGGAGAGACCCCAAGACCCCTGCCCGCCCCGCGCAGGGACCGTCGGGCACACCGCAGACACTGCGCCGCTATTTTACTGGAGAGGACCCACGTGCACCGGCGGCTCCCAAGATGGCTGCAGGGCCTCCAGCATCCCCGGACAGTGATTCATCCCAGGTAGGGGATTCCTCTCCTCCACGGTGTCCCCGCGGTCGGTAGCGCCTTCCCCCTCGCTCCAGCTGGACCCCCCGGCGGCGGAGGACTTTCCCCCCCTCGTGGCGGCCTCCTCG
>CM070034.1:31087206-31100680 GCA_036250615.1 Ptychadena robeensis | reverse complement strand
CGTGCGCCGCGTCCGCGCCGAGATAACGGCCCGGCGCTGACATCTCCCATTGCGATTTAACGGTCCCCCATAGTTGCGGGACCCCTGCCACCTCTTGGCCCCCGTTCTCCCAGGCTGCTGGACCTGATCCCTCCTTCACCTCCTCCTTGTGGCCTCCCCCACTACTGTCTTCGGCCTCTCCGGCTTCACCGGCCTCGATGCTAGCCCCCCTGCCTGGTTGGGGCCTTCCTCCTGTAGTGACTGGCTTCCTCCCCCGTCTCCCCTGCATCGCAGCTGCTGGCCCCCCTAGCCCCCAGATTGCCTCCCTGATGTGTCCTTTCTGCTCCAAGGCCCCCCCCATCCCCTGTGTCCCCTCCCCAGGGCCTCCCTCTGTGCCTCCCGACGGTCCACCATGGCGCCCCCCCCCCTCTCCCCAGTGCCCCCTCTGTTGATCTGGCGGCCCGACGCTGGCCGCCTTGATGTGGCTGATTTCCCCTCCTGTCGAGAATTTTGGCTAGAACCTCCCCCGGGCCCTCCACTTGATACGATTTGATTTGTTGCGTTGCCTATGCCTTGTGGTTTACCTAACTTGGGCCTCTACTTTTTTTTGGTTTTGTTTGTGTGTGTTTGTTTTTGTTTTTTGTTTTTTTTATATATGCCTCGCCCCAGTGCTTTTGGTCTTCTGGTCCCAGCGGCGTTCCGGTACGTGCCTTCAGTCAACGTCATCTATGGACTTGATGGGCCTCCTGTGAGGGGCGTCCGTCCACTGCTGGGGCCTTGGGCCCTCATCTGTATTCATTTTGTGTTATCGACTTGTGTGTATGTCGTGATATTTTTGAAACGTGTTTTGCGTTGCCGCCAGGTTCGTGGACTGCAGGGACTGCTGTTATTTTGTAAAACTGGGATATTACTGCCTGTTTTTCTTGCGCTCTCATTGACGGGTTATGCTTCAGTTTAACAGTCTTCCCATGTGCTTCCGTTCGGCTGTTCATTTTTTGGAGCTCTTCGCTTTGGGTTAGTTTTTATGGCGGGTCACGGGACGCTTGGTATGCCTGTTTGCTTGCCGGGTGTTCTCGGGTGAGCCAACATTCCCCCCTGGAGGTTCCGGCGTGTCCCCCCTGGCCCTGCTTGTCGTGCGCCCCCTGCTGGGGTGCATGTTGTGGGGTCGCGGAACCGAACTCGCCCTTCGGCCTGTGTTGCCGAATTATTTTGGTTGCTTTATTATCGAGTGTTGTTAAATATGATGTGGTTTGTTGTTTTGTCCGGTTTTTTTTTTCTTGTTATTCTTGAAATCTTCCCCGCTCCCCTCTCCCGTTTCCCTCTTCTTTTTGTTTTTTTATCTGCCGGCTGTGCCCCACCTCCCCCCAGGGGTGCGGGTGCACTTGGATACCGGATGTGGCCGGTGTTGCCGTTCCGCGCCCGTCGCTGCTAATGTGGCCCTCTGACTGAGTCGCTGCTCTGCCCTGGCCCCGTCGACCTCAGGTAATAGCGTTTCTTTTTCTACACCCCTCACAGACCTCTCCAGGTAAGCTGATTTCGACTGAAGTCAAGGGGCGATTCTAATAAAGAACGGCACCTGACAGACGTTCGCGGGGCGGATGTGGGCGTTTCTCCCAGGAGACGCACTCCTACGACCAGGAGGGGTCCCCTTCCTGTTTGCCCTTCGGTCAGCTTCCATCAGGCCATACCAGGCATCCTCCTCCGTACAGCGGGGCTGGAGTGGCCACTCCTGTTTAAAATCGCATGCCCCTTTCCAGCTGGCGGGAACTCCTAGAGCGACCCGGAAGGGGCCATATTTGATACTTACATGGTACCCTGGCAGGGTACCGGACATTACCTTTTGTAACATTTAACGCCCCTAATATCGGCTACCAAACCCTTTCCTCGCTCGGTGATACGGCGTTTGTTCTGCCCTCTCCCCATAGTGATCCTGGTGGGATAGGGTTGGCGGCTTCCTACTCCCCCCCCCCCCACCGCCCCGTGGACGTTTGTCGCGAGGCCCTTTCGGCAGCTGTCCGGGAGACATGCGCTCTTCGACACACCTGGCGGGGGGGTCAATCATCCTGGCGATCGGAAACCTTTACTTTGTTAATTACCCATCCCCAACAAAATGCATGATCCGGTTGGATTATTCTTTGTGAATAACCCGACCCTAGCGGCTCCTGACTCCTCCCCTCTATCAGCTCCGAATTCCTGGCCGGACCATGCACCCGATCATATGTGCCTGGATCTTCGGTCCCACCTCCCTACCGTAAGTGCCATGGCAGTTGAACCGGATTTTTCTCCGTAAAAATGCCCCTTACTGTTCAGACAGTAGACGCCTCTATGCGCCACTATTTTCTACGAAAAGGAGGACCCCTAGGTCTCTCCGTCTACAGTGTGGGGAGGCCCATAAGGCTGTGTTTCCGGGGGCCACAATGGCACGCCAGCTCCTCTGCTCTGACAGTGCGGAGCCGGAGGCGCAGAGGACTGCGCACTGGAGGCGGAATCTTAGGGCGTCTGAGGCACGGTTGGCCATGGTGTTCTTGGCCCCATGCTGGCGGCGCATAGTCGCCCTTCAGCCTCGCGAGTGCGGGCCTGGCTTGGGTACGGGTGTGAGCAAGCTCCCTCCTTCGTGCCGCCAATTGTATTATGACAAGGGGCAACAAGGCCCACAACCCGCTGGCCACACAAGCTTCGGGAGCAGACCTTATTGACTCTTCTCCCCAGCAGGTGATGGGGATGCGGGGGGGGGGGGGGGGTTGCTCAGAGTCCCACCCTGACGGGATCGCACCGCTTTCAGGACTAACTATTACCACGGCAACACCTGATAACAACCCGGGACATTCCCTCACGTGCCCCCCAGTTCCCCTGGCTCGGAAGACACCGCATGCAGCAGTTCCTCTCCTCGGGTGGCACGAACCCCCCCCGCCTTGCCCCCCGAGGCTGTGCTTGGAACTCAAGCCCCTCGAACACATGAACAGGAGATCCTTGGAACCAAAAGACCATTAAGAACGCTCCCCCCCCCCCCTCAGGCCCCGCGTAAGGCCCCCCGATGGCTGCTGCCCTAACTCCTATAATAAGGCCTTTTCCCCGATTCTGGTCCCCCCATAATGGTGACGTTGTTCAAATGGTTTCCTGTCCGACCTGCCCATACCTCAGGATATGCAACAGTCCTTCATTACTGTAATCCCCAAAAACCTGGTACGGACCATTCCCACTGCGCTGCGACCAATTATCGGCCCCGATACCGACCCCTCCTTAATTCTGACTTGAAAATGTTTACTAAATTCGCTGTCCCTGCGTACTGACCCAGTTCCTTCACGATATACATTCAAGGATCAGGTGGGTTTATGCCCTTCACGCCAGGCTGGGGATAACAGCCCGAACGTGCAGTTGATCTTATAGACTTGTGGGCTAATCGAGGGGGGGTGGAGGCTCTTTTTCTCGAGGCTTAGACGCAGAGGGAAGAGAAGGCTTTTGAACAGGCAAAAGTTGGCCCTTTTGGTTTTCCTGCTGCCTTCGGGTTGTGGGGGGGGATCAGGCCCCTTCCTGCAGCGCCTGCTCCACTCTTTACCCAAACCGAACAGCCCTGGTCCACATGCCGTTTGCCTCTTCCTCGACCATTCCCACTCTCTAATGGGACCACGTCAGGGCCTGCCCTCTATCTCCCTACTGTTGGCCCTTTGTATTGAGCCCCTGGCGCTCATAAATGAGGAAGTCCCCAGGACCTGGCTGGCACCCCGGTACGGCGGAATCAGGAATTTAAGGGTGTCTCTGTATGCTGAGCGATAACTCCTGTCCATTACTCAGCCGCTGATCTCCCTTCCGTTCTTCATGAGCGGAACGGATCGCTTTGGTCTCCTCTACTGGTTATAAATCAAGACGTCCCAAGCCGGAGGCTCTTCCTACCCTGAACCTTCCCGGCACCCACACGCTGGCCATCTCACCCTCGGCCTTGCCCTTACGCCTGGTCCGCCACCCATCCAGTGCAGATATATCGGGCGTTCAATCTTGAAACGCCACTACCTACGCTTCCCATATACAAGGCTAAACTTGTCCCACCTGTTTCGGGATATCGGGCCCTCCGCTCCGCTGGAAGGACCCTTCCCATATAATTTTTTGGGCGCATCAGCTCGTGAAAATGTCGAGGGACCCGCGGCAAGATCCTGTCCCCTCGCCTGACACTGCGGAAGCTACCAGACATGAACCTGACTTAATTAGCGTGGCAATATGGGGCGCATAGGGTATCGCGACTCGCGCCCATCTATGCTCCAAAGGTACATGGGGGGGGCCTGCCTTCCCTAATCTCACTTAAAACTAATTTGGCCATGCATCTCGGACCTCCTTGACGATCGCTTGAATAGAGGACCCGAGACTGGAGAAGCTGTGGCATGGCCACCAGTTCATCCCAAAAACCCATGTGGGCAGCGGTGGGGGTGAACCATCCCCCGCCCCCTCCCCTCCAGCGTTCTCGATTGATTTTCACTGTGGCCATTTGGCGGCGGGACGAGGGAAAGTTTCAGTTACGTGGCACCGGCCTCCCTCCCCTGAACGTAACTTTTTGTTACACCTGCCGTCCCTGACAGCTGACGGATCCTATGTCCTCCCCCTTGGTCGTCTAAGCGTTTATTTAATTTGGACATCTGATGTTTAGTGGAGGATATTTGGCGGCACTTGACCCCCGATCCGGACCCCAAGTTGGGTATATGCTGCATGGAGCGCGGGTGGGGGTGTGGGAGATCCCGATGAATCCTGGCAGCACATTTGGAAGAACTGCGGCCAGGAGTTAGCGCTGTGCACTGTTATATAAGGAACAACATTACAAGGATGTTGTTACCATGGTACTGGAACCCCTGATATGTTGCATTCCATTTGATCCTCAGACTTGCCGGAACCCGGTGCTGGCGGTGTTCCGCGGTGGTGGGGTCTCTGTTTCACAGTTCTCGGCAATGTCACATTGATAGCTCCACGTACTGGGGCTCGGTGGGTGCCCTCGACCGAGAGGGTGGTGGAGACCCATATTCCCCCTGATGACCCCCCACTTATTTGCTGGGCCGACCCCACCACCCTACGCGCGGCCGAGCCGAGGCTCTGCTGTCTCACATCGCTGACCGCGGCCCGCGTATGGGTGTTGATGTGCGGTTAAGGAGGACAGTCTACTGACTACGCCCCCCCTCCTATACCGGAAGGGCTTGGCCACGGATCCATGATGTCCCGCACGGATGGCAGCGCACGGTCGGCCCCGTCAATGAGTCCCTGAGCGAGTTTAATGCTACCTGGGCCCAGAGGGGATGAGATGGAGGGGCCTGTGAGGGGGTTCCGGGTGGGATGGATGATGGCCTCTACCTGGGGGGGGGCATTCCTGTCGGCACACTTTCTCTTTTTTTTTTTTCCTCCATTTTTTTCCGCAATCTTCTACTTTGTCTTGTTTGCCGACTCGTAAGATTGGTATATTAGGGGAAAGTTTCTATGGGAGGGGTCGCTATCGTGTGCGTATTTTGGAATAATTGCTTACGGAACTGTAAATTGTATACGACACTTTTTAGGTGGGTGTTGTTTCACTGGTTTTGCTATTGGGTGTTACAACTGTTTGATGCCGCGTTTTTGGGCGCGGGGGGCGGGACTGGGGGGGCTCCCTGTGGGGCCCCCCCCTTCCCACTACTCCTCTCCGCCCTTGGTGTATTTCACAATTTGTAGTGTAGAGTGTTTTGATTTTTTCTGTTTCCGGTCGGAGATATGTCCAATTTTTGCTCGGTGATAAGACTCTTTATGATCCCACCCTCTCCCCTTTTTGTTTTTCTAACGGGTAGTGTTTTCTTTATGGTTTCTTTTTTTCTGTGTGTGGGGTTTTCGTTAAGTTTATTTTAGGTGTCGGATTGTTTTATTTGTATGTTAAAAAAAAGCTTTAAATAAAAACCGTTATACAAAAAAAAAAAGAAGAAATGGGCGGGAAGGAAAAGGTCCCTCTGGTCTGTACAGGAATGCCGTAACCCAGCCTACAGGAGTTCACCAATGTCCTACAACGCAGCATAGATAGTGTACCACGGAGTGACCTTGGAAAGGACTACGAAACGCCATGGAAAAACATAGCCTTAGCCGTTTGAACCTATTTAAAAATTAATTCGCTTCAGAACTATAAATAACACAACTTACCTGAAGGTTGGAGGGATGTTCCTTCTCATGGATCTGCCTATCACAACAACCCGGATGTCTGATTCAATATTGGTTGTAAAAATAATCTTAGTTTATGTCAATATCGTGAAGAGGCAGGTCGACAGACAGAAAAAACAATAATTAAAATGTGTTTATTTTCAAGATTTTGGACAGATGGTTGTGATGGAATACTTTATATGCCACTGCCGTTTTCAACACAACTGTAACTCAACATTCAGAAAATCAAGGGAATGTACACAACAATGAGGATATCTGAGAAACATATCTTAACAACGTTTTGGGGTATAGAGATTGTACATACACAAATAAATCATAGAGAAACGAAAACAGAATGGGGGGGCCCACAATCACATTAATTCAAATACCGTGACAATTGTTGTAAAATGGTTAAATGCCTTTTATTCCCAGCCTAACAGAATGAAATGCTTAATGTTGTTTGTAGGTTATGTGACGATTTGTCTAGAAAATGTGACACAGCCCCCCTATCAACAACTTTCAACAGCTTAGCTGCTCCATTTTTTCCATCACCTCTAAGAAAAGCAATAACGCAGTGAACTCTACAGTCTTGGATTGGGCCATGCGGAAACCTGGACACGTTTAAGAGCAGCTAGGGTGGATTGCACACCACTAACTTTAAATGCCCAATTTCAAATCAGCCACCACTTCCTTCCCAATTTGTAATAGAGTCATCTCTTTCATGCGTCATAAAAACTGTTGGGAAATCAGACATCAGACAACGGCTATTACAATTAAAGTAGTTTTTCAGCTGCAAGTAAACGATATGAAACAATAGTTGAACTGAACTACTCTATTCAAGATAAAGATATTGCCAAAGTTTGTTTACTTCATATTCGTAGGCCAAAAAAAATATGTGGAGCATTGTTGTCGTTTCTGTTGTAATAGAAGGCAAAGGCATCCACTACTTTCCCCAGGCCCAAAAATTCCAACCTAAAGTGTTTTTGCCATACCACCCAAAGACACACAAGGAAAATATTGCATGTCAATAACAGGGTGTGATGTATCCATGGGATAACATCAGTGGGTGGGACAACTGAGGTGATATGTAGGGCCAACAAGTGTGGTCCTGTGCAGCACAAAAGGGCCGCAACATAAACATCGATCCCGACCCTCCTCCTGTGAACCAGATCCCGTCAGGGCAGTCAAAATATGTAGACCAGTGGGTTTTCCTGATCAACACTGCCTAATGTATACTGATGTAGGAAGCGCCCAAAGTTGATTAGGCAAAGCTGGGAACAGTGTGTGACCAATCACAGGGGATAGTTGCTATGCCCTATGCATTAAAACAGTTCAAGTTTTGGGGGCCAGCAGTGGAGAGGGCCGAGGGGGGGCCCGCACGGTTGGGTACCGAGGCATATACAGCTAGTGTTGAGAAAAGAAAAGCAAAAATAAGGCTACAAAAGGAAAGCAACTTCTAATAAAAAAGTAGGAAAAAGATCTTCAGCCATAACCACAATGGCAATGATTATGCTACAGACAGATGAAACAGCATCACATTTTTTATAAGTGAAATTGGCATCCTAATGTACAATGTAATTTTGCATATAGGTTTCAAAGGAGAGCATTCAATACATCCAAAACGTGGGCCAGAGGGGTATCCATTACCTCACCTTGTCCCACCTACATGCTAGACAAGTTTCTTGGCCGCTAGAATTGTAGACATTTGTTTTTTAAAATACTTATAGTGCTGCTCAAAGACTCCTAATGTCATTGCCTACTCATTAACTTGGAGGGGTGGGACAGAAGTAGCGGATACAACGACCAGGAAAGACGAGCACTAGTAGCACGAGCACTAAACCCGGAAAAATGTTACAACATTCAATACTTATTAAGAAAAACGCTGAAATGCCAATTTCACAAACACAGTGGACGTGGTGGCTACGGTGATATAACGACCAAGAGAAAGGCGTGCTTCAAGTTTATGTTGGAGCCCAATTGTTATCTTGCTGAACCAGGTTGTCTGAAATCATAAGCTGAAGGGGCTCAGTGGACAGGGTGGAGAAGAAGGGGAAGTCTAACTGAAGCAGTAGATAACACTTCCGGCGTGGCTCATAACCCAGCCATCAGGTCTCCTTTAAAGCTCTAGCCTTGTCTGTAGCAGCAGGAGCAGAACAGAAAACTAACTGCTGCAGAGGAGACAACAACGGCGGGTCCGAGGAGTGGTCAGAGAAAATTTTGGCTTGAACTTAAAGGTTTTCTCAATGCAAAAAAATCTGGTCTTATTTTGGAGGAAAGTAGGCATTTAAGGCATTTATCATCATTGAAATTTGTTGATTTAGAGGACTGTTAAACATACGACAGTTACACGTTGCTTTTCTAGTCATTAAATTGTTGAGTTGTGGTTTGTTGATAGCTGGAGGGGATTGGCCTAAGCAAGAAATGGGTAGAAGAAAAATGAACGTTATAAAGTGAAGAAGGCAAATGATGAAACATGAAATCTTCAATACAAATAAAGACAAATGAAAATTGACAAATGTTCAGAAGGTCCACAAAACAAAGGTCTGCCATTTCAACAATATTTTCAGTTAGCAAAATGACAAAAAATAATGTGGTCACTTTAAGAAGGTACTTTCTTTTTAGTATTTCGCTTGGGCCCAAAGTACTTGGAGTTGAATGATCATCCCAGAAGAAATAACACACTTGGTTGTTAACAGACAGCATGTTTTCTTAGTATACCACCATGTGTATCTAGCACCACAAGGCCCGAGCAAAGGATAACTGTTGAGAGAATTTTGGCTGAGATCACAAACGTTTTAAAAACATCAAGTTACTTTAGCCAAAGTCAATGCACGGTAACAAAAGGTGGGTCTTCTTTATAAAAACAAAGAAAGGCACTTAGAATGGCACATGGCAATGGTTTTCTTTTTTTTTTTTTATTCTTTTTTTATGGAACTCGGGTGGCCTCATTCTTGACAGGAGCCGAGTCAGTATACATAGGTTCTGAAAAAGCAAGAATGTTAGAAACTTAATTATGCGAAAGGAACATGGGTATACATGAGGTATGTATTTTTCTATAGAGTTTCCGGTCTTAAATAATGTTAAATGAGGCAGAGGTGTACTGTCAATTGCATTTGGTGTCATCCCTTTCATAATGGTTTTCAAATCCCGTTTTTTTACACATTTTGTATTTTGTAAAGTTGTATTCACAAATTTTGCCCATGTCCAAATAACATAGAATTAGACATAGACATATGAAAAAACCAAATATGAACAGTTCCCCCCTCCTGGGTCAGGCGAGGGTATGGGCGTCAACTACAGTCCAAATACTTTTGAGAGTAAAAATGATTGTCAGCATATCGATGTGTTGATCAGTTATGCTTTTAAAATTGCATCAACCATTGTTGCTTGTATCAAATGCCTGGTCATACTTTTTGTCGTGGTTTTATTGCTGGACCATATGATTACAGGACAAAGTTAATCGGGACCAATTATAAGGATTTACTGAAAGGATAAGGCATCTCAACACCACCGAAGATTATCCTGAATATTGAAGAATAAGCTTGGCTGTTTAAGACAGTGCAATTGGTTAGACATCAATCATAAGTGTGGCAAATAGCACAGTTTTTTTTGACAATTAACAATTTTTGCCAGTAAACACTAGAACCCAGTTTCACCAAACCAAACTCAGTACATAATGCTAGTATTCGTTAGTCTTCTCTTCGACTGTCCAATGACAGGAGACAGAACAAAGGCAGAATTCAGTGTTAGGTTACACTGAAATCTTGCCGATAGGGCATATGCATACACCAAAAAGATATTTTCTAACAAAACCATCCTACAGTGTACGGTGGGAATGGGAGAAAGGTAAGTTATTTATTTCTTACACTTTTTGTCATTTAATAATTTGTAATTCATTGTTTTTTGTAGACTGGCGAGTGCTGAATCAGGCCCAGCCACCACAACCACAATGGCTTAGAAGGTTTGTTGATGGCGAAATTACAAGTGTTTCATATAGGGGACAGCCACTATTGCAGCAGCCACATTCAGCTGGCTTGTTGAATTGTAAGGAACCGGTTGGCAAAAAAAGGCCCGTCCGCAGAAACCCTAAGTCAATGTTCCCACTTATGCGATTAATCGCTGCACTTGACGATTTTCAATGGAGGCTATTTGTTATTGCGCGTGTAGGGCGATCAAAAACTCAATCTATTCATTCTCTATAGAGGCAATTTCTTTTATAATGGTGGCGTTTTTTTTTATCGGCCGCCTGCACTCACCCACCGGCAATTCCGCAGGCAATTAATTGCAAGTGCGGCGATCAATCGCCTAAGTGGGAACATAGCCTTAGATCGAGCATTGACTACTTTTATCTCATATCCATCTAGCTGGAAATTTGAACCTGGTGGTGGTGTTTAAATAAAATAATTATGTGTTATTACAGAAATATTGTCACCTTGGGGATGCAATACGGAAAAACCCACTAATAATCTTATACCAATTTCAATACTTCCCTTACCATAGACTACCATATACACTCTGTTGAAGTTCTGCATAGGATAAGTAGCTTCATCATCAAAAGAATATATATATATAAGAGATATGTATTATATTGTATATAAATCAAAAGGAAGAAACGTTTTGCCCCTGTTTTTTTGCCTAGTTGGCATAGGCATATATGTAAAAAATTTGTAAAGTGAATATTGTAAAGTGGGCAGATGTGTTAACAGAAAATTACTATTTTGTGAAGATTCCTTGTTTAAGCGTTACCCTAATCGGTGTTGCTCCTCTGGACCCACCTAAGAAAAAAAAGAGCTGTTACAAATGTTCTTAAAGAGGCAATATGCATTTCAGTCTGTGGATGATGACTCTAATATGTTTCTGCAGTGTGGTCTGGGAACGATCAATATAAACGTCCCTTCTAACAACACCGAACAATGATGGTATGCTACCAAAATGTATACAAAAATTTGCTCTACAAATAAAGCCAGACAAGAATAAGATACAATAAATTACAGCACATGCTGTAAAATAATTAATGTTTTCCGCTATGTAATTACACTATTTCTGATAACATTGACGCCCTACACACAATACTGTCTTTGACATCTTGATCTTTAAAACCTTTAAAAAAGCCATCTTGGGAGGGCATTTAAACATAAAAGAAAGTGGTACCTTTGTGTGCGAATCAATGCGAACTATATATAAATGTATGGAAACATCCACTGTGTTATGCCGTATGGGATCTTGGCTTTCTCTGCAGTTTTTCTGCTGCCTGAAGACTTCCTCTAGCATTGCTGTTCACGGTCGCATTAGTTTCTTATAAGCCAGGAGACTTGACAGCCATCATTTTCTCGGAAACCTACCTCTATACAAGTGTTCCCAACTTTCCTTGCAGGGCCCCCCCTTTTCTATTAGGAACATTATCGGCGCCCACACCTCCCATTCAAACACAGTTAAGATGAGGGCCCGGCCCCCCTGGAATAGCTTCGCACGCCCGCCCATTCTTTGGGAAACCCTGCTCAGACAGTAATGTATGGAGACTGCAAGATACACACAATTAGAAGTCTAAAAGTTACTAACATCTAATTTTATTTTCATTTAATGCCATTCTCTCTACTCTTATTAGCTCAGTCAAGTTAAATTGATAACCCTTGGATGTTGTGCAACTTTTTAACTGCCGCCTAGCGTCAGTACAGCAGCATCTCGTCCAGCGCTGCTACCGCTAGTATAGCACTGACAGATGGGGCCGCTAGGCCACATCGGGGCTCCGGGAGCGCAATACTCACAGCTGTCCCCGTTGTCCCCAATGTCACAGGCCAGGCTGGGCACCCTCCAGCTCTTCTTCTCCCCCCCCCCCTCCGGTGACGTGATGACTTCACAGGGGGGGGGGGCGGCGGGATATTTGAAAAGTACATTGCATTGAAAGCATTTTTCTCTATAATAAAACTGCTTTCAATGTGCACCTATGTACTAAACATCCCCACTAAAGTCTCGGGTGCCGCCGATGTGGTCCGCCCAGGGCTCCCTCTGTGCCTCCCGACTGTCCACCATGGCGCCCCCCCCATCTCCCCAGTGCCCCTCTGTGTGATCTGGCGCCCGACGCTGGCCCCTTGGATGTGGCGGATTTCTCCTCCTGGAGAGATTTTGCTAGAACCTCCCCCGGGGCCCTCCACGTGATCCGAGTTTGATGTTGTTGCTGTTGCCTATGCCTTGTGGTTTATCCTACTTGGGCCTCTACGGTTTTTTGGTTTTTTGTGTGTTTTGTTTTTGTTTTTTGTTTTTTTATATATGCCCTGCCCTTGCTTTTTGGTTCTTCTGGTCCCAGCTGCTGTTCCTGTACGTGCCTTCAGTCAACGTCATCTATGGACTTGATGGTGCCTCCTGTGAGGCGTCGTCCCTGCTGGGCCTTGGGCCCTCATCTTTATTCATTTTGTTTTATACTTGTGTGTATTTCGTGATTATTTTTTGAATGTTTGCGTTGCCGCCAGGTTCGTGGACTGCAGGACTGCTGTTATTTTTGTAACTGGGATTATTACTGCTGTTTTTTCTTGTCGCTCTCATTGACGGGTTTATGCTTAGTTTACATTCTTCCCATGTGTTCTTTGCTGTTCATTTTTTGGAGCTCTTCGCTTTGGTTTAGTTTTTTATGGCGGGTCACGGGACGCTTGGTATGCCTGGTTTGCTTGCCGGGTGTTCGTGTGAGCCACATTCCCCCCTGGAGGTTCCGGCGTGTCCCCCCTGTCCTGCTTGTCGTGCGCCCCTGCTGGGGTGCATGTTTGTGGGGTCGCGCCGAACTCTCCCTTCGGCCTTGTTTGCCGAATTATTTTGGTTCTTTATTATCTGTAGTTTGTTAATTATGTGTGGTTTTGTTGTTTTGTCCTGTTTTTTTTTCTTTTTGTTTTTCTTTTCCCTTTCTTTTTTTTTTCTTTCTGCCGGCTGTCCCCCCTCCCCCCAGGTGTGCGGTGTCCTTGGATACCTTGGATTGCCTGTGTTGCCGTTCGCCGCCCGTCTGCTGCTATGTGGCCCTCTGCTGGTTCGCTGCTGCCCTGCCCCGTCGCCTCAGGTAATAGCGTTTCTTTTTCTCCCCCTCACCTCTCATGGTTAAGCTGATTTCGCTGAATGTCAAGGGGCTGAATTCTAATAAGAAACGGCACCTGACAGACGTTCGGGTGCGGATGTGGCGTTTCTCCAGGAGACGCACTTCGACCAGGGGGGTTCCTTCCTGTTTGCCCTTCGGTCCTTCCCTCAGGCCTACCAGGCATCCTCCTCCCGTAAGCGGGCTGGAGTGGCCATCCTGTTTAAATCGCATGCCCCTTTCCAGCTGGCGGACTCCTATAGCGACCCGGAAGGGCGCTATTTGATACTTCATGGTACCTGGCAGGGT
>CM070034.1:31076157-31087181 GCA_036250615.1 Ptychadena robeensis | reverse complement strand
ATTACCTTTTGTAACATTTAACGCCCCTAATTCGCTTCTAAATCCCTTTCCTTCGCTCGTGTCGGCGTTTGTTTGCCTCTCCCCATATGATCCTGGTGGGATTAGGTTGGCGGCTTCCTCTCCCCCTCCCCCCCCCTCCCCTGGACGTTTGTCGTGGCCCTTTCGTCAGCTTTCTCGGGACATCGCTCTTCGAACATCCTGGCGGGTCAATTCATCCTGGCGATCGGACCTTTCTTTGTTATTCCCATCCCCACAAATGCATTCCGGTTTTGGATTATTCTTTTTGTGAATAACCCTACCCTGCGCTCCTGCTCCTCCTCCTCTATTCCTTCCGTTTTCCTTGGTCCGACATTGCCCCGATCATATTGCTCTGTTCTTTCGGTTCCCCCTCCCTCCGTAATGCCATTGGCAGTTGACCGGATTTTTCTCCTGTAAAAATGCCCCTTCTGTTCAGCAGTTGACCCTCTATCGCCACTATTTTCTTGAAAAGGCCCCTAGTCTCTCCGTCTACAGTGTGTGGAGGCCCATAAGGCTGTGTTTCGGGGCCATGCTATCGCCATGCTCCTCTGCTCTGCATGTGATTGCCGGAGGCGCAGAGGCTTGCGCCTGAGCGGATCTTAGGCGTCTTGGGCACTGGTTGGCCATTGTGTTCTTTGCCCTTGCTTCGGCGCATAGTCGCCCTTGCTCGCGATTGCGGGCCTGGCTTTGGTCGGGTGTGAGCAGCTCCCTCCTTCGTGTCCGCCAATTGTTTATGACAAGGGGCAACAAGGCTCACACCCTGCTGGCCCACAAGCTTCGTTAGCAGACTTATTGCTCTTTCTCCCCAGCAGTTGGGGATCGGGGGGGGGGGGGGGGTTGCTCTAGGTCCCACCCTGCGGTCGCACGCTTTTCAGGACTTACTATTCAGGCCACTCTGTATAACAACTCCGGCATTCCCTCACGTGCCCCCCGTTCCCCTGCTCTGGAAGAACCGCATGCAGAGTTCCTCTCCTCGGGTGGTCATTTTAATCCCCCCCCTTTTGCTTTGCCCCCCAGGCTGTGCTTGGAACTCAATGCCCTCGATCACTGAAAGGAGATCCTTGACATGCCATTAATACGCTCCCCCCCCCCCCTCGGTCCCTCGCGTAATCCCCCCGATGGTCTGCCCTACTTCCTATAATAGGCCTTTTCCCCGATTTCTGGTCCCCCATATGGTGACGTTTGTTCATGTGTTTCCTGTCCGACCTGCCCATACCTCATTATATGCAACAGTCCTTCATTTACTGTAATCCCCAAACTGGTAGACCATTCCCCTGCGCTGCGCCAATTATCGCCCCGATCCGCTCCCTCCTTATTTCTGACTTAAATTGTTTACTAAATTGCTGTCCCTCGTCTGACCCAGTTTCCTTCCGATATCATTCAAGGATCAGGTGGGTTTTATGCCCTTCCGCCAGGCTGGGGTAACAGCCCGACGTGCAGTTTGATCTTTATAGATTGTGGCTAATCGAGGGGGTGGAGGCTCTTTTTCTCTGAGCTTATGACGCAGAGAAGGCTTTTTGACAGGCTAAGTTGGCCCTTTTTGTTTTCCTGCTGTCCTTCGGTTTGTGGGTTTTGTATTCATGGCCCCTTCCTGCAGGCCTGCTCCCTCTTTACTCCAACCGACAGCCCTGGTCCACATGCCGTTTGCCTCTTCCTCGACTCTTCCCCTCTCTAATGGACCCGTCGGGCTGCCCTCTATCTCCCTTACTGTTTGTGCCCTTTGTTATTGAGCCCCTGGCCTTCATATTAGTGAGTCCCCATACCTTTGCTTTGGCATCCCCGGTAGCGGATCGTAATTTAGGGTGTCTCTTTATGCTGAGCGATATCTCCTGTCCATTACTCAGCCGCTGATCTCCCTTCCTTGTTCTTCATGAGCTGACGGATCGCTTTGTGTCTCCTCTCTGGTTATAAATCAATCGTTTCCCAAGCCGAGGCTCTTCCTCCCTAACCTTCCCGGCCCCCACGCTGGCTCATCTCACTCGGCCTTGCCCTTACTGCCTGGTCCGCCACCCTCCAGTGTTCAGATTATCTGGGCGTTCATCTTGACTGCCCTTACCTACGCTTTTCCCTATACTAGGCTAACTTTGTCCCCCTTTTTCGGGATATCGGGCCCTCCTGCTCCGCTTGGAAGACCTCTTCCCATATAATTTTTTGGGCGCATACTCTGTTGAAATGTTTCGAGACCCTCGGCGATTCTTTCCCCTCGCCTGACCTTCGGAAGCTCCAGCATGACCTGCTTATTATTCGTGGCATTATGGGGCGTCATAGGGTTCGCGCTCGGTCTCTATGCTCCAAAGTTCTATGGGGGGGGCCTTTGCCTTCCCTAATCTCCTTTAATACTATTTGGCCATGCATCTCTTGGACCTCCTTGATGCTTTGAATAGATGGACCGAGCTGGGAATCTGTGGTGGCCCTCAGTTCATCCAATCCCATTTGTGGGCGGTGGGGTGACCATCCCCCGCCCCTCCCCTCCCTGTTTTCGATTGATTTTCACTGTGCCATTTGGCGGCGGACGAGGGATAGTTTCAGTTTACGTGGCACCGGCCTCCCTCCTTGACTACTTTTTGTTTACACCTGCCGTCCCTGACAGTCTACGGATCCTTGTCCTCCCCCTTGGTCTCTAAGCGTTTATTTAATTTTGGACATCTGATGTTTATGGGATATTTGTCGGCCTTTGCCCTGATCCGGACCCCAAGTTTGGGTATATGCTGCTTGTCGCGGGTGGTGGTTGTGGGAGATTCCCTGATGAATCCTTTCACCATTTGGAATATGCTGGTCCAGAGTTGCGCTGTGTCACTGTTATATAAGGAAACATTTACAAGATTGTTGTTTCCATTGGTTACTTGACCCCTGTATGTTGCATTCCATTTTCCTCAGACTTTCCGACCCGGTGCTGCGTGTTCCCTGTGGTGGGGTCTCTGTTTCACATTTTCTTCTGGCAATGTCCATTGATAGCTCCCGTTATGGGCTCGTGTGGTGTGCCCTTGTCCGAGAGGGTGTGGAGACCCATATTCCCCTCTTGACCCCTCACTTATTTGCTGGCCTGCCCCCCACCCTACCGCGGCCGAGCCTAGGCTTCTCTGTCTCACATCCTGCCGCGGCCCCGTTGTTTTGATTGCGGTTAAATGGCAGTCTACTTCTTACTGCTCCCCCCTCCTATTCCGGAGCTTTGGCCCGGATCCATGATGTCCCGCTCGGTGGCAGCGCTCGGTTCGGCCTCCGTCAATGTAGTCCCTTGAGCGTTTAATTCTACTTGTCCCAGATGGATGAGTGGAGTGGCCTGTGAGGGGGTTCCGTGTATGGATTGTATGCCTCTACCTGGGGGGGTGGTTCCTGTCGGCCACTTTCTCTTTTTTTTTTTTTTCCTCTTTTTTTTTTCCGCAATCTTCTACTTTTGTCTTGTTTGTCCGCTCGTTTAGATTGTATATTAGGTGAAGTTTTTTCTATGGGAGGGGTCGCTATCTGTGCTATTTTGGAATATTGCTTAGAACTGTTATTTGTATACTACCTTTTTTAGGTGGGTGTTTTTCACTGGTTTTGCTATTGGGTTGTTACACTGTTTGTTGCCGTCGTTTTTGGGGCGGGGGGCGGGCTGGGGTTGCTCCCTGTGTGGGCCCCCCCCTTCCCCTCTCCTCTCCGCCCTTTTGGTTATTTCACATTTGTATGTTAGAGTTGTTTTGATTTTTTCTTTTTCCGGTCGATATATGTCAATTTTTTGCTCGGTGATATAGCTCTTTATGTCCCCCCTCTCCCCTTTTTGTTTTTCTACGGGTATTTTTGTGTTTTCTTTATGGTTTTCTTTTTTTTTCTGTGTGTGTGTGTTTTCGTTTTATAGTTTATTTTATGTCTGGTATTGTTTTTTTGTATGTTAAAAAAATCTTTAAATAACCGTTATACAAAAAAAAAAAGAAGAATGGCAGAAAAGGTCCCTCTGGTCTGTAGGAATGCCTGTACCCATGCCTTACAGGAGTTTCACCAATGTCCTACTACGCATGCATGATATGTACACGGAGTTGACCTTGGAAGACTTACTAGCCATGGAAACATAGCCTTAGCTCGTTTGAACCTATTTAAAATTATTCGCTTTCAGACTATTAAATAATCCAACTTACTTGAAGGTTTTAGGATTTTCCTTCTCATGGATCTGCCTTATCAACAACTCCGTTTTCTGATTCATTTGTTTTTAATATCTTAGTTTATGTCAATATCTGTGAGAGGCAGGTCGACAGACAGTAAAAACAATATTTTTAAAATGTGTTTATTTTCAGTATTTTGTGACAGATGGTTGTGATGATACTTTATTTGCACTGCTCGTTTTCAACCAACTGTAACTCAAATTCAGAAATCAAGGTAATGTACAAATCATGATGGATATCTAGAAACATATCTTATACCGTTTTGGGGTATAGAGATTGTACATACACAATTAAATCTAGAGAACGAACAGAATTGGGGGGGCCCACAATCACATTAATTTCAAATACGTGACATTGTTGTAAAATGTTATAATGCCTTTTATTCCCAGCCTTAACAGATGAATTTGCTTAATTTGTTTTTGTATGTTATGTTGACTATTTGTTATAAATGTACATCAGCCCCCCTATCAACCTTTCATTCAGCTTAGCTGCTCTCATTTTTTTTCCATTTCTCCTCTAAGAAAGCATATACGCAGTTACTCTCATTGTCTTGGATTGGGCCTGCTGGAACTGGACCTTTTTAAGAGATGCTGGGTGGTTCACACCACTACTTTATGCCCATTTCAAATCAGCCCACTTCCTTTCCCATTTGTATATTAGAGTCATTCTTTTCATGCTGTCATAAACTGTTGGGAAATCAACATCAGACACTGGCTATTACATTTTAAAGTAGTTTTTCAGCTTCAAGTAACGTATATGAACAATGTTTAACTACTCTATTCAAGATTAAAGATATTGCCAAGTTTTTTACTTCATTTTCTTTAGGCCTAAAAAAATATGTGGAGCATTGTTTTTTCGTTTCTGTTGTATAGAGGCAAAGCATCCACTTACTTTCCTTTCCAGCCCAAAATTTCCAACTAAAGTTGTTTTTTGCCATCCACCCAAAGACCACAAGGAAAATTATTTGCTTCAATATACAGGGTTGTATGTATCCATGGATATCATCAGTTGTTGGGCAATCTGAGTTGATATGTAGGGCCACAATTGTGGTCCTGTGCATGCACAAAGGCCGCACATAACATCGATCCCGACCCTCCTCCTGTGAACCAGATCCCGTCATGCAGTCAAAATATGTATACTGGGTTTTCCTGATCACATCTGCTAATTTGTTACTGATGTAGGAGCGCCCAAAGTTGATTAGGAAGCTGGGCAGTGTGTGCCAATTCACAGGTGTTGCTATGCCCTATGCATTAACATTTTCAGTTTTTGGGTGGCCAGCTGTGGAGGGCCGAGGGGGGCCGCCGGTTGGGTACTGAGGTATACGTGTGTTGGAAAAGAAAGAAAAATAAGGCTACAAAAGGAAAGAACTTCTATATAAAAAGTAGGAAAAAGATCTTCATGCCATAACCAATGGCATGATTATGCTACAGCAATGATCAGCATCACATTTTTTTTAAGTGAAATTGGCATCCTAATGTACATGTATATTTTTGCATATAGGTTTTTCAAGAGATGCATTCTATACTATCAAACTGTGGGCCAGAGTGGTATCATTACCTCACTTGTCCCCCTACATGCTAGACAAGTTTCTTGGCCGCTAGAATTTTTTGTGTATCATTTGTTTTTTAAATACTTATAGTGCTGCTCAAAGACTTCCTAATTGTCATTCCTCTCATTAATTTGGAGGGTTCAGTAAGTAGTCGATTACTAACATCCGAAAGATCGAGCACTAGTAGCACGAGCCTAACCCGGAAAAATGTTACAACATTCATACTTTATTAAGAGCTGAATGCCATTTCACAAACACAGTTGACGTTGGTGTGCTACGGTTATATAACCAAAAAAGCTGCTTCAGTTTTGTTGGAGCCCATTGTTATCTTGCTAACCAGGTTGTCTGAAATTAAGCTAAGGGGCTCAGTTACATTGTGAGAAGAAGGTAAGTCTAACTTTGAAGCAGTGATCACTTTCCTGCTGCTTCATAACCCAGCCATTCAGGTTCTCCTTTAAAGCTCTAGCCTTGTCTGTATATTGATGCATGCAGATAAACTACTGTCTGCAGAGGAGACCAACGGCTGTGTCCGAGGATGGTAAGATAAATTTTGCTTGAACTTAAAGGTTTTTCTCATGCAAAAATCTGGTTTCTTATTTTGGAGGAAAGTAGGCATTTAAGGCATTTATCATCATTGAAATTTGTTTATTTTTAGAGACTGTTAAAATCTGACAGTTTCACTTTTGCTTTTCTAGTCATTAAATTGTTGATTGTGGTTTTGTTGATTAGCTGTAGGTTGCCTAGCAAGAAATGGTGAAGAAAAATGGTTATAAAGTAAGAAGGCAAATGTGAACATTGAATTCTTCAATACAAATAAGACAAATGAAAATTGACAAATTGTTCAAATCCCAAAACAGGTCTGCATTTCACATATATTTTCAGTTTAGCAAAATGACAAAAATAATGTGGTCACTTTAAAGGTACTTTTTTTTAGTATTTCTTGCCCAAAGTACTTGGAGTTGATGTCATCCCAGGAAATAACACTTTACTTTTTTCTGTACAGCATGTTTTCTTATTTACCACCATGTGTATCTGCACCAAGCCTCGACAAGGATAACTGTTTGAGAGATTTTGGCTGATTCAAACGTTTTTAAAAACATCAGTTTACTTTTAGCCAAATCAATGCACTGGTTAACAAAGGTGGTTCTTCTTTATTAAAAACAAAGAGGCCTTTTATGGCATATGGCTTTTTTCTTTTTTTTTTTTTTTTTCTTTTTTTTACTTCTGTGGCCTCATTCTTGACAGAGCCTCGTATACATAGGTTCTGAAAAAGAGAATTTAGAAACTTTAATTATGCGAAAGGAACATGGGTATACATGAGGTATGTATTTTTCTATAGAGTTTCCGGTCTTAAATAATGTTAAATGAGGCAGAGGTGTACTGTCAATTGCATTTGGTGTCATCCCTTTCATAATGGTTTTCAAATCCCGTTTTTTTACACATTTTGTATTTTGTAAAGTTGTATTCACAAATTTTGCCCATGTCCAAATAACATAGAATTAGACATAGACATATGAAAAAACCAAATATGAACAGTTCCCCCCTCCTGGGTCAGGCGAGGGTATGGGCGTCAACTACAGTCCAAATACTTTTGAGAGTAAAAATGATTGTCAGCATATCGATGTGTTGATCAGTTATGCTTTTAAAATTGCATCAACCATTGTTGCTTGTATCAAATGCCTGGTCATACTTTTTGTCGTGGTTTTATTGCTGGACCATATGATTACAGGACAAAGTTAATCGGGACCAATTATAAGGATTTACTGAAAGGATAAGGCATCTCAACACCACCGAAGATTATCCTGAATATTGAAGAATAAGCTTGGCTGTTTAAGACAGTGCAATTGGTTAGACATCAATCATAAGTGTGGCAAATAGCACAGTTTTTTTTGACAATTAACAATTTTTGCCAGTAAACACTAGAACCCAGTTTCACCAAACCAAACTCAGTACATAATGCTAGTATTCGTTAGTCTTCTCTTCGACTGTCCAATGACAGGAGACAGAACAAAGGCAGAATTCAGTGTTAGGTTACACTGAAATCTTGCCGATAGGGCATATGCATACACCAAAAAGATATTTTCTAACAAAACCATCCTACAGTGTACGGTGGGAATGGGAGAAAGGTAAGTTATTTATTTCTTACACTTTTTGTCATTTAATAATTTGTAATTCATTGTTTTTTGTAGACTGGCGAGTGCTGAATCAGGCCCAGCCACCACAACCACAATGGCTTAGAAGGTTTGTTGATGGCGAAATTACAAGTGTTTCATATAGGGGACAGCCACTATTGCAGCAGCCACATTCAGCTGGCTTGTTGAATTGTAAGGAACCGGTTGGCAAAAAAAGGCCCGTCCGCAGAAACCCTAAGTCAATGTTCCCACTTATGCGATTAATCGCTGCACTTGACGATTTTCAATGGAGGCTATTTGTTATTGCGCGTGTAGGGCGATCAAAAACTCAATCTATTCATTCTCTATAGAGGCAATTTCTTTTATAATGGTGGCGTTTTTTTTTATCGGCCGCCTGCACTCACCCACCGGCAATTCCGCAGGCAATTAATTGCAAGTGCGGCGATCAATCGCCTAAGTGGGAACATAGCCTTAGATCGAGCATTGACTACTTTTATCTCATATCCATCTAGCTGGAAATTTGAACCTGGTGGTGGTGTTTAAATAAAATAATTATGTGTTATTACAGAAATATTGTCACCTTGGGGATGCAATACGGAAAAACCCACTAATAATCTTATACCAATTTCAATACTTCCCTTACCATAGACTACCATATACACTCTGTTGAAGTTCTGCATAGGATAAGTAGCTTCATCATCAAAAGAATATATATATATAAGAGATATGTATTATATTGTATATAAATCAAAAGGAAGAAACGTTTTGCCCCTGTTTTTTTGCCTAGTTGGCATAGGCATATATGTAAAAAATTTGTAAAGTGAATATTGTAAAGTGGGCAGATGTGTTAACAGAAAATTACTATTTTGTGAAGATTCCTTGTTTAAGCGTTACCCTAATCGGTGTTGCTCCTCTGGACCCACCTAAGAAAAAAAAGAGCTGTTACAAATGTTCTTAAAGAGGCAATATGCATTTCAGTCTGTGGATGATGACTCTAATATGTTTCTGCAGTGTGGTCTGGGAACGATCAATATAAACGTCCCTTCTAACAACACCGAACAATGATGGTATGCTACCAAAATGTATACAAAAATTTGCTCTACAAATAAAGCCAGACAAGAATAAGATACAATAAATTACAGCACATGCTGTAAAATAATTAATGTTTTCCGCTATGTAATTACACTATTTCTGATAACATTGACGCCCTACACACAATACTGTCTTTGACATCTTGATCTTTAAAACCTTTAAAAAAGCCATCTTGGGAGGGCATTTAAACATAAAAGAAAGTGGTACCTTTGTGTGCGAATCAATGCGAACTATATATAAATGTATGGAAACATCCACTGTGTTATGCCGTATGGGATCTTGGCTTTCTCTGCAGTTTTTCTGCTGCCTGAAGACTTCCTCTAGCATTGCTGTTCACGGTCGCATTAGTTTCTTATAAGCCAGGAGACTTGACAGCCATCATTTTCTCGGAAACCTACCTCTATACAAGTGTTCCCAACTTTCCTTGCAGGGCCCCCCCTTTTCTATTAGGAACATTATCGGCGCCCACACCTCCCATTCAAACACAGTTAAGATGAGGGCCCGGCCCCCCTGGAATAGCTTCGCACGCCCGCCCATTCTTTGGGAAACCCTGCTCAGACAGTAATGTATGGAGACTGCAAGATACACACAATTAGAAGTCTAAAAGTTACTAACATCTAATTTTATTTTCATTTAATGCCATTCTCTCTACTCTTATTAGCTCAGTCAAGTTAAATTGATAACCCTTGGATGTTGTGCAACTTTTTAACTGCCGCCTAGCGTCAGTACAGCAGCATCTCGTCCAGCGCTGCTACCGCTAGTATAGCACTGACAGATGGGGCCGCTAGGCCACATCGGGGCTCCGGGAGCGCAATACTCACAGCTGTCCCCGTTGTCCCCAATGTCACAGGCCAGGCTGGGCACCCTCCAGCTCTTCTTCTCCCCCCCCCCCTCCGGTGACGTGATGACTTCACAGGGGGGGGGGGCGGCGGGATATTTGAAAAGTACATTGCATTGAAAGCATTTTTCTCTATAATAAAACTGCTTTCAATGTGCACCTATGTACTAAACATCCCCACTAAAGTCTCGGGTGCCGCCGATGTGGTCCGACGATTTTCTCCTTAAACATGCCCCTTCTGTTCAGCAGTTAGAAGCCTCTCTTCGCCACAGTGTGGGAGGCCCATAAGGCTGTGTTTCGGAGCCAGTGCATAGCCATCTCCTCGGCTCTGAAGCGGAGGCGGATCTTAGACGTCTTGAGGCACGGTTGGCCATGCGTCGTTCTTTGCCCCTGCTGCGGCGCATAGTCGCCCTTCGCTCGCGCCTGCGGGCCTTGGCTTTGGGCCGGGTTGAGCGCTCCCTCCTTCGTGTCCGCCAATTGTATTATGACAAGGGCAACAAGGCCCATACGCTGCTGGCCAACAAGCTTCGGGAGCAGACTTATTGCTCTTCTCCCCAGCAGGTGATGGATGCGGGGGGGGGGGGGTTGCTCAGTCCCATCCTGACAGGATCGTGCAGCTTTTTCAGGACTACTACTCCACCCTGTATAACAACCCGGACATCCCTCACTGCCCCCCTTCCCCTGCTCTGGAAGACCGCATGCAGCAGTTCCTCTCCTCGGATGGCATGCCTCGCTTGCCCCCCGAGGCTTGCTTGGACCTCAATGCCCCTATCACTGAACAGGAGATCCTTGACACCATTAAGACGCTCCCTCGGTGTAAGGCCCCGGGCCCCGATGGTCTGCCCTACTCCTATAACAAGGCCTTTTCCCCCATTCTGGTCCCCCATATGGTGGCGTTGTTGTTTCCTGTCCGACCTGCCCATACCTCGCGATATGCAACAGTCCTTCATTACTGTAATCCCCAAACCTGGTAAGGACCATTCCCACTGCGCCAATTACCGCCCGATAGCTCTCCTTAATTCTGACTTGAAAATTTTCACTAAATTGCTGTCTCTGCGTGCGTTCCCGACATCATTCACAAGGATCAGGTGGGTTTTATGCCCTTCCGCCAGGCTGGGGATAACACCCGGCGTGCGGTTGATCTTATAGATGTGGCTAATCAAGGGGGGGTGGAGGCTCTTTTTCTGAGCTTAGACGCAGAGAAGGCTTTTGACAGGCTTAGTTGGCCCTTTTTGTTTTCTGTCCTCCGGTATGTGGGG
>CM070034.1:31050916-31062504 GCA_036250615.1 Ptychadena robeensis | reverse complement strand
TTTAACAAGTACATGACCGTAATTTTTTCTTAGGAACATGGACAAGACAGTGCATTATTTCATCATCCTTCGAACTTTAATTTGCCATGGTTTAAAAAAGCTTTTCAAACAATTAGATATTGGTCCTGGCCATCTAGATAGCAGGATGAAGGCTTTAGCTATACAGGACAGCACTCAGACAGGATAGCTATATCAGTATACTGCAGAGTTTTATATAACACTCTCTCTGTAAATTATTAGAAAGAAAGTATGAAATATGTAAATTTTCTGAGCGCCTTTGATGGGCATAGGGAATAAATACATAACTGTGTTGTTATATTTTGCATGTAAGTTTATGTAAGCCCTGTTAATTTTACAGAAAGCAAAAACGTATTCAAATGCTCAGGACAAATAGCTTACCGAGACGGCTTCAAGTTTCCCACCCTGCAGGGTCTTTAATCTTACAAGTTGGCTAACTGCCCCACTGACCAGGATCTCATCACCAATATGGTACTTCAAAAGATTGGAAAGCTCTTTGGCATTACCTTCAGAGGAACACAAAATACATGTAGTATTATACCTTGTTCAAAAAACAGTACATTACAAAATAATGAACACTGCTTTACAGAACATATACAAAAAAACTCAAAACTACTGCAACATCTGTAGAAACAAAAGAAACTCATCCAGAAAGTCACTAAACAGGGTCAAGTTAGTACAGTACTGCAGAATTTTATTTTTTTTCTTCTGAAGTTAACTTCAGGTCTGTGCAAAGGGAGCTTCATGGAATGTGTTTTGTTGGCCAAGCAACTGCGTGTTAACCTTATGTCGGCAAGCACAATGCTGATCATTGGATGGAATAGTGTAGAGATGTTACCAGTGACCTCTGGGACAGAGGAATTGTATTCTGGGGAGTAAATTGTGCTTTACCATTTGGCAGCCGATAGAGGAGTCTGGGATTGGTAGATGTTAGTAGAAACCAAGCACCTGGATTACAAACTAGCCAAATTGCCAATTCTGCAAACTAATGATTGAACCACTAAAACTCTTGCCTCTGCTGCCAAGATAGTACAGTTCATGTGAGACATGATCCTCAGACATGGAATCATTCTGTCTGTGGGGGAATGCAACCACAAATATAAGAACATTGCTTAAACGGTTGCTGTTATCTTCTTTATTAAGAGTGCAACACCAGACCTACCTAGTAATCACTTTTCCACCTCCCTGTATTGCACCGTTTTCAACTGATGTAGCTAATAGAACTGATGTAGCTTTATCATTGAGATGTACCTAATGGGGATATTCACTCTTTTTTCTGCTAAAATCTTGCTAAAAACTGAAATGGCATGGTGGGCCAGTGGTTAGTAGTAGTAGTGGTTAGTAGTCCAGCCATGCAGCACTAATGCTAGAGGTTTCAACCCCAGGAGTTGAACCATCTATTGCCACCTTTAGATTGGGTCATATGACTAAAGCCGCTCCTAGATGTTTAGATTTGCAGATTTTGGCACCGCTCAACTGCCGTGTGCGCTTGCGACGGTCGATCTGTCACGAAATCGGCCGCAAATCTAATGCTTAAAAGCTAAAGGGAAGTCCGGAATTTCTTAGACTGATTCCATTACTGGTCGCCATCCAAAGTGATGGCTGGCACACAAAGTGCATGACCGGCCGTGCATGATGACGTTATCACGCACCGTCGATCTCACGAGGAGTCGGCCAGAAAACGGGACGTCTATGGCTGGCATTAGATGGTGTTTTAGTAACATATACAGTGGGGTAAAAAAAGTATTTAGTTAGCCTCCAATTGTGCAAGTTCTCCCACGTTTTCATCATATGTACACCTCAACTAGAGGCAGAATGGGGGAAAGAAATGGCATTGTCTGATTTTTAAAGAATTTTATTTGCATATTATGGTGAAAAATAAGTATTTGGTCACTATGAAAAGTTCCTCAATACTTTGTTACATACCCTTTGTTGGCAATGACAGGGGTCAAACATTTTCTGTAAGTCTTCACAAGGATTTCACACAGATTCTAGTATTTTGGCTCATTTCTCCATGCAGATCTCCTCTAGAGCAGTGATGTTTTGGGGCTGTCGCTGGGCAACATGGACTTTCAACTCCCTCCAAAGATTTTCTATGGGCTTGAGATCTGGAGACTAGCTAGGCCACTCAAGGACCTGGAAATGCTTCTTATGAAGCCACTCATTCATTGCGTGGGCGGGATGTTTGGGATCATTGTCATGCTAAAAGATCCAGCCATGTTTCATGTTCAATGACCTTGCTGATGGAAGGAGGTTTCCACTCAAAGTCTCACAATACATGGTCTCATTCATTCTTTCCTTTACACGGTCATCCTTGTCCCTTTGCAGAAAAACAGCCCAAAGCATGATATTTTTACCCCCATGCTTTACATACGGGGCCCCCCGTGTGGTTCTGGGATTTTTGCTCACCGTTCTTGTGATTATTTTGACCCCACGGGGTGAGATCTTGCGTAAAGCAAGATCAAGGGAGATTATAAGTGGTCTTGTATGTCTTCCATTTTCTAATTATTGCTCCAACGGTTGATTTCTTAACATCAAGTGTGTAAGAAGCTTTGTGAAGACTTACAGAAAAGTTTTGACCTCTGTCATTTTCAACAAAGGGGATATAACAAAGTATTGAGATAAACTTTTCACATTGACCAAATACTTATTTTCCACCATAATTTGCAAATAAATTCTTTAAAAAGGAACTTGCACAATTGGTGGCTGACTAAATACTTTTTTGCCCCACTGTATATATGGTTAGGGACGTTAGATTGTATATACAGGATAGGAAGTGTAAGAAAATCTCTTGAATGGGTCACAGAAGGGAAAAAGCTACTCAAATTTAAAAACCAAGCCAAATAATTTATGAAAGAGTTCCCAATTTTTACTCTAATCAGTATAACAAAGATTAGGCTTCAGATATAGAGTACTAACCTGAACGCATATATGAATAGTTTGCTGGGTTCAAATTGTTACTAATTTACTTTTTTCCTGCAGTAAATACTCTATACATTTCTGGGGTCCTATACAAATGCTGTGTTGTAAAATTTGCCTAACTGCAAACAGACACAATCTGTGTTGAATTAGAAATGAAACGCAAGTACAGTACAGTGTATCAGGACAATCTGGAGAAAATATAAACCATACATATACACTTTTTTCATGCAAAAAACATGCTATTTGAATATACCTTTGTCAGTTTAGCTTAATCACCAACTAGATTTAGACCTCACGCTGTGCATTTTTATAGACCCCCTCCAGCAGTGTCATCTTATTTCATGCATAGACGCTCCTATTTCATAGAAGTTTAGTAACGCTTTCCTCACTAAAGTGTTAAGCTTGCTTTAAAATACATAATGCATTTCATAAAGTCTACTTTGTATATTTTACATCATTGTGCAGATTACCCCCCTCCCCTATAACTTAACATGGAGACAAAGTTTGACCCCTCACCCCACAGTCAGGTGGCACAGTACAGCCAATAAAAAATTTTTCCCTTCTGGAGAACCCCCATCCCCATTAGAAGAAGCAGCCCAGCAGCCATTTTACATTTATCATGTGTCTGCAGTTCCTGAGAGATAGGGAGAGCTGCTGCTGATTGAGGGATGGCTTATGCTAGCCATACACAGCCCGATAAATAGCCCGATCAACGAAGCCCGATCGAAGTTTGCCGGTTAAAAAATCGGCGTTTTCTCGGATGATCTAACAAAAAATACCCACATAGGAAAAATGATTTTTGAACGATGTAACAGTTTTGATCGTACATCATAGTCGGAGTTTATCATCATTTTTGTCGTCCAATTTTTCATTCAATGGGAAATAATAGTAATATCGGGGATGATCGGTGTTCATTTAGTCGGGCGCTACAAGAAAAGTAGAACGATGTAACTGGACCGATTAAAATTTTCCAACATGTCCGATCATGTGATGCCCGATTTTCTGCAAAATTTTGATCGGGAAAGCTCTGTCTGACCATGTGGGCAAAACCCAATTTATGCCCGATTAACGAAAAACTTTGATCGGGCTTGGTTGATCGGGCTGTGTATGGCTAGCATTAGTTACTTTGCTATTATACTCCATCCAGTGATCTGTAGCTATAGCTAAGGTGTTCTGTTACATGCAGTTCATCATAATTGAGCCCTGCTCAGATGCTGTATTATGGGACCTGTGTGCTGTGTTATAATCCTGAGCTGAGGTGTGCTGGTTGTTGTAGTTCACTATCACAAACTAAAGAAGGACATTGCAGAGAGATCTGCCTAAATGTAATGCGTTGCACAAGGTCCTGTCAGACGGGAAGCCCACTCCAGCTAAGTTTTGGCAAAATCTGGAATCAAGATGTGATTTCCTGCCATTAGACAGCATTAAAAAAAATCTGAATTTTTGGGGGAAAGTTTAGCCATTGATCCCCTCCCCCTGGCATGACACTGTCCAGGTGGTTGCACCCTTTTGACACTTTTTTTATTGGTATTTTGGCTACAAATATGACCTAAAGGTTTAAGAGGTTAGCCCTCCATTAAAGTCAATAGAGGTTCGCTGTGAACATGTAAATGGCAGGTATTTGCAGAAGTTCGATTCGCCTGTTTGTGAACAACTAAAGCTGATGTTCCTCCATCACTATTAAGCCTGCCGTAGACACCTCGATCTATGGCAGACCTTTAGCAGACTGATTACTGCGTGGTGACGTCACCACGCTGTAATCAGTCTGCTACATGTCGGACAGGAATCCTGTGTCTTCCACTGACACACAGGACTCCTGTCAGACTGAAGCAATTACCTCGGAGGGGGAGGAGACTCCCCCTCTGAGATAACAGCGGTAACAGGCTGCAGCTGTCAGTCTGGCAGAGAAAGAACCGGCATGTCGGATCCGTGTGCGATCCGACTTGCCGGCCTTTTTTTTCTACATAATTCAAGGTGGGCTCCCACATAGTTGTGGCAGACCAACCTTGATGTGATCGGCAGGAGCGAGCACGCAGGTTGGTCTGCTACAACTATGGCCGGGAGTCTGCCCATCTATGGGGGGGCTTTAGTTTATTTAAGGTACTTTTAAGTTTGTAATGGCCATAGGTTTTTTAGTTATACTATTATTTTCATATTTGTTAAAGAGTCTACAAGTGAAGGTAGTCTAAACAACAAGCACTGTGATAGCTTTGACAAAGCTTAACTTTGGGCGATTTTCTGCTTTTGATACAGAATGTTGCTTGCAGTGGATGTATTTGAGAATTATTCTTTTGTATCACAAAAATGGATTCTTAGATCGCCAGACTACTAACAATAGGGAGTGGTCACCGTCTAGGTAGGTAAACTACAAACATGCTTGGATAAAAAAGAATTATATAGGCGTTATGTGTGTGTTTAAGACAGCAACCTTCATTTTTGGTTAGACTGCAAATTTACATTAATATACCAAAACATATTTGTACAGTCTATGGTAGAAGCCCAATGTTTAAATGAAAGCACTGAGACAAGGTCATAGCTGTCACTTTTTGGAAAAAAAAGAAACGGGGGACATACAGGAAGGGACGTCAGTGACATCACTTCTGGTATGCTGATCTTGGTTCTTCCGCGTTCCATGTACCGGAAGCGATGTCACTGGCGTCACTTGTCTTTCCTGGCCAAAATTGGTAGGTTGACAGTTCTGGGCAAGGTGCCCTGTTTCTGGTAGGACCACAGACAGCACATACCCAAAGCAACGTTCCCTACTTTCCAAAGCACTGACCTCTGGTGTTTATACATTAAGAAGCATGTTGCATAAATTTGACCTCAGTCAGGGTCCTTTCTCACTTTAACCTTGACCGTTACTGGCAAAAAAACGCTGTGCTCTGCTTGTGTCTCCCTTAGAAGTGTATGAGAGGCCCTTGCGTTGCACCTGCAAAAATGGAGACGGAAGGATGTTTGTGCTAGCGTGTACAATTGTGTGTTTACGCAAATGTAGGGCCAGTGTGAAACCTGTGTACTTTGTGTTAACATTAGCCACAACCCAGTACCACAACGTTGCATGGCTAGTGTGAAAGAACCCTTACAATACATCCCTTACAGTGTGAAACCTGTGTACTTTGTGTTTACAATAGCCACAACCCAGTACCACAATGTAGCATAGCTAGTGTGAAAGAACCCTAACAATACATCCCTTACAGTGTGAAACCTGTGTACTTTGTGTTAACAATAGCAACAACCCAGTACCACAACGTTACATGGCTAGTTTGAAAGAACCCTTACAATACATCCCTTACAGTGTGAAACCTGTGTACTTTGTGTTAACAATAGCCACAACCCAGTACCACAATGTGGCATAGCTAGTGTGAAGGAACCCTTACAATACATCCCTTACAGTGTGAAACCTGTGTACTTTGTGTTAACAATAGCAACAACCCAGTACCACAACGTTGCATGGCTAGTTTGAAAGAACCCTTACAATACATCCCTTACACTGTAAAACATGTGTACTTTGTGTTAACAATAGCCACAACCCAGTACCACAATGTAGCATAGCTAGTGTGAAAGAACCCTTACAATACATCCCTTACAGTGTGAAACCTGTGTACTTTGTGTTAACAATAGCCACAACCCAGTACCACAATGTAGCATGGCTAGTGTGAAAAAACTCTTACAATACATCCTTTACAGTGTGAAACCTGTGTACTTTGTGTTAACATTAGCCACAACCCAGTACCACAACGTAGCATAGCTAGTGTGAAAAAACCCTTACAATACATCCCTTACAGTGTGAAACCTGTGTACTTTGTGTTAACATTAGCCACAACCCAGTACCACAATGTAGCATGGCTAGTGTGAAAGAACCCTTACAATACATCATACTATGTTGCTGTACGTTACATATTTTTTAACCAAAGTGTTCAATTGCTGGCAGCTCCGTTTTCAAGATTTTTTTAAGCTTATGTACATGTATAACACTGTAATAGCCGAGTAAAAGGACATATTTAGTTGGTGCATGTACTGCGATGTGTGTGCAGGGTATACAGGCATGTGTATGGAGTCTCTGGTTTTATTTAGCAATTGCCATTTAAGCCTTTACCACCCTGGAGCTTTCACAATCCTAAAGTTTCCCTGAGACCAAAGCAGATTAAAATTACACAGAGTACAAAGCAACAAACAGGGAGGAAACACAGCATGAGAGACAGCAGACATAAAACTGACAGTATAGGGCCAGCCAGGGGAGAAATGTAAAGAAAGAAAAACCAGCATAGGCTCACACAGAGCAATATGGAATCCAGATGAATTGCTGTAATAGGAATATGTTCCAATCCAATTTTTCGAGAAACTGATTGCTAATGATATCTTTTCATGAAATGACATGGTCCTGCGCATACAGCTAACAGCAGATGTATGCAATGTACTTACCCCGTCTATAATCTTCTGTCGTACTCAGTTACCCTTACAGGCCCTACCAGACAAATTTCTGATATGGCTTGAAGTTTGCCTGTCCTGACTTCAGATTGTTCCTGGCCACACCTTCTGCCTTATCCATCTCTACTGTATTTTATTGGACTGACCTTTGTATATGACTCTTGGCTTGTTATCTGAATAACTCAATAATGGTTAATATTAGAAAGGTATGGTCGAGGAAACAGCAGGTAAGTGAATGTTTTGGGGATTGTAGAGTACTTCACCATGTAAGGACCTCTGCTGTCACATGTACCACCTGCTGGTGGCGCTGTGCTAGCACTTCCCATGGCTAGGTTCCCTAATCACCAGTAGGTGGCTCCCTCTAAGTGTGGTGTGGGTTAAGCACACCTGCCTTGTTAGCCTGAGGGCTATATAGGTGTGCTTCACCCACACATGCTGGGCTGAGCATTGTTACTTTTTTCTGCAACCTGAATCTGTTCCTGACCTGCATATCTGAGCATTTTTACTCCGCTCTGACCCTGGACATCTATACATCTGAACCTGAACTCTGGACGATATTTGCACCTGTTATTGTAAGTGCAAGTGTAAATAAACCCCTTTTTTGTCACCATATTCCAGTGTGTGTTGCCTGTCCGGTCGCCCCCTTTTCTGAATCCTGACACACCACCATCGTAAGGGCTCAGAGGTAAGTACATTTTTACTGACATCTTTTTTTACTCAGTATAGATCTGCTTTAACTTATGAAACATATTTCAAGCAAAGCATTTCTCTGTGCCTTGTCTAGAGCTCAAGACTCTATACATACCTAACAGTCTATTTAGTTCTGCTCTAGGGAGAGCGCGGAGAGCTTCATCTGTTGGCGCAAAGACCGTGAAAGTGCCTTCTCTGTTCAGTGTCTCGGTAAGTCCAGCAGTCTGGATTGCAGCCACCAATAAACTATAAAACAAGAGTGAGGAATTGCTGTTCAAAAGTAAATCCCAACACATAAAACAATTCATTTAAAATATTACTGTTTAAAATAAAAAGCACATTTGAAGCTGGAGATAACTTTATAATAACATAATGTACAAAAACATGATTGCAAACACAGCACAATGCTGTAAGCCTTTGTCACTTTTTCTGCTAGACGGATACAAGTTTTACCATATGAAAAGGCTGAGCTTGCACCCACTCTACATCTGCTCAAAAAACTTTCCATATGCACTAACCTGTACACAACGTTTGTTTTCAAGGAAATCTGTTTATGGGATTTCAGATCAGACAAACTCATTTACTTAGGGAAAGGGAAATTTGCTAATTGTTGTCAAGAGAAATAATAAGAGATTGATAAAAACCAAATTTTTTGTTCCCAAAATGTTTTTGAGGGTGCACTACTGCCATTACTTTAATCATATGTCTATCATTATTTTAACTTTTCTAAAGTAATCCTAAAAAAAACTGGACAGCAATTAAAAGAAAACACCCAATTACCATATTTTTCGGGCTATAAGACGCACCTGACCATAAGACATACCCATTTTTTAGAGCAGAAAACCAGCAAGAAAATATTTAATACGTTTTCACATCAATTGGAATGCAATTGAATTAAATGAATGCAATATCAAATTCAGCCAGGAGATGTCACTAGCAGCAGTACACTCTCATCACAACGTCATCTTCCTCACTGACTGGGAGGAGGGAGGCCAACAGCTGCAGAGTCTCTCCTCTGCTCTCTCTCACAATCTTGCTGTTCTTGTGTCCGTGGAAGCTGCTGTGATTGCAGTTCCCACGAACAAGGAAAGCGGGATAGATGGCAGTTCATCTACCCCTCTCTTCATTGCTTATGCCAGGAGGGCTCTGGGCTTTGTTGGCATAAGCAATTATACAGTTTAGATGGTAGATCCTGACATTGGCCGGCATCTCTCATCAGCTCCACCGCTAATCTTCTTTCCGGGAAAGCTGGCGGGAAGCCAAAGCAGGACCAACCGCAGCCACTCGGACCAAAAGACGCAGGCACCCCCCCCCCCATTTTTGGGGTGAAAAATTTCGTCTTATAGTCTGAAAAATACCTTTCTAGAGTGTTTTGCATTGCACCCGATGGCCACTAGTGAATGATTGTGGAGAACAGGGTCAGCCATCTCCCTTATTTATGGATAACAGTAATCCATTACCCAAGCTTAGTAAATGAAAGCACTAAATGGAGAATGACTGACAGTGGGGGTGTACAAAATCAACAAACACGTGACTATTATTACAAAATGTGGCCACCTAGTTAACTAAAATATGTTTAAGGACTACATTTCTGTTTTATAGTAGAATATACACACACCTAACTACACTTTAAATGTGATGACCAACCCTTTGCCCACAATATACAAGCGTAATAGAACATTTCATGTCAGAAGAATAAGTACCTGAAGCGATTATCAGCTTTAAGAACATCCATTACATTCCCTGAAGGTGGAGTCAACACTTTATCCACAATAAACATAGTTCCATATCTTCCCCGTTTGTCATGTGCGTCTATACAGCTGTTTTCAATGCAAAGGGCCTATAAAAGATTATTGAGTCAAAAGGTGAAACATTTATGAAAAGTAACTCTTTAATATATATGTATACAAATGTTATTATATATATCAATACTAGAATGCTGCAACCTGTTAGCCATCGATGAATACAGAAAGTGTGGAATTTAAGCGACCCTTCATTGGCTATCTGAAATCATCTTGTCTGTATTCCCAAGTGTGTACCACTTTTGGCATGTAAAACCCAAAGGAATGGACCTGCCAGGAGGGTTAAATGAGCCGGAAAAACAAACTCTGGATGAGCTGGGCTCCCACGAATATTCCTGGAAAGCTACGGTGATGCTCTTTCCAGCCGCAGCATTTCCAGGGGTGTATGGCGTCACCGGTCGCGTCAGGGGTGGGCGGCGCCATAGACCTCCATGTTAATGGAGGGGTGTCGGCTTCCAGCCCACACAGCCGGCATCATTAATGACTAAAGATGGTTGAATTTTTTTTCAAAAATTCGACCATTTCGACGGTTTCGACTTAATTGCAAAGCCCCTGAACATGGTATCATCATCATACTTGTTGGAGATGTAGAGAAGGGTTGGGGATATACTACAAAAAAGAAAGTATGTCTCTAACACAAATAGTTTTTTCACAAATTAAGTTCAAAGTCAAGTAAAAATTTCAAAATCTGAAATTCGACTTTGAATTTAAATTTGAACTTAATTTATGCAAAAACTACATGTGCTAGAGCAAAACTTATTTTTTTCAAATGTTCCTCCAACCCTTCTCTACATCTCCTACAATTTTGGTGATGATACCATTTTCACGGGCTTTGCAATCAGCAGACTCACAAAGTTAGCAAGTCGAAAAATTCGACCATCTCTATTAATGACGCTGGCTGGAGTGTACTTTGTACGGGCGTTGCGCTAGGGAGGTTAAAGAAAATTAATTATTTTTCAAATTGTAAATGCTTACATTTCTGTATACAAATACTCTTAGTTTTTTTCCACCAACTGTTTCCAGGACTTGTCCATGATAAAGATATTTTGAAGAAAGTTGATCTTTTATAATGTGATTTTCAAGTAAACTGGTTGTGTCTTTGTCAATGCCGGGCACTCCATCTAAGAAAAAAATGTTGCAAAATTCAGGTTAAGTGATAACTACATATAACTATTCACAGATTTAACAGAAATCCAGAAGAAATTACTTAAGCCTTCCATACACGCTTCAATTTGGGGCTGATTGATCTGCCACGAAATCCGCTGCAAATCGAAATTGCCCTCCTGAAATTGGGACATAAATCAGCCCAGAAATAGATCAAAAACATTACGGACATGTCCATAATTTCTAGACCGATCAGCTTTTTCTTTTCTCTAACATTTTAATTCTAAAAATTTTAATTTGAAAAAAGAAAGTAACAACTTATACTAATAATAGATTTGGGGTTTAACACTCAAGCTGACACAACTTGCAAAATCTCTTACTTTTATAAATATGGAAATATTACATTATAATTTCAACTTGATTGAAAGTAAATTAAACCAGCAATTTTGAAAAAATAAATAAGAACATATCAAGGATGAAGATTAGAAAAAGAAACAAACAGTATGTACATTTCAGAAGATGTGCTGAAACGCATAATGGTCAGTCGCCCACAACTACAGGGGATACAATTTCTGTCCAGGAACACACTAAACGTGGTACTGACATATTATGGAGGTTTCCGGG
>CM070034.1:31035231-31050816 GCA_036250615.1 Ptychadena robeensis | reverse complement strand
GTGCAAGACGAATCTATATATGTGGATATTATGATAATTCTTTATGTTAAAACATCTTCCTTTAGATCAATGATTATGTGTTCACAAATGTATTTATCTAGAGGTTCAATGGGGCTGCACCCAACCTTTTCAGGATTTCCTTGATTTCCTCGAATGTATTTCTTATTGTATTGTGTTATTGTAAAAGAGAAAAAATCAATAAAAAAGATAACTTAAAAAAAAAACAACTACAGGGGAGCCCACCTCGAGGTTTCTACCCAAAAAGCCAGCAGATCGGATCACACGGCTGGTTCTTTTGGTGGTCGATCCTGTTGTAGTCAGTTACTGTGTATGGGGAGTCTCCTCCCCCTCCAAGTTAATTGGCTACAATCTGCCGGGAATCCCTGTGTTGGTGGAGCACACAGGACTCCTCTCAGTTCTGTAGCCGACTCCTCACAGCATGGAGACGTCTCCGCGCCGTAATGAGTCTGCTACAAGCCAGCCATGGATCCAGGTATCTATGGCCGACTTAACAGTGCATGGCAGTATTGTTCAAAAGGTGGACAGCACCATTCACAGATACAGTTTGGTGCTTGCAGCCACATTAGGCAGCCTGTGTATTAGTGGCTGAGTAGGTTTAAATAACAGATACAGTATTAAGCTGGGCATATACGTTCCAATTTCTGCACGATCCGATCACCGATCCTGATGCTGTGCATGCTCCCGCATCCCTTAAGGATCGGGTCGTGCAGAAATTGGATGCAGCAACCAACGAGGATTGGGCTAAAATCAGCCGTCCTGTTGGATCACACAGTTATCCGACAGGACGGTAAATTTTAACCCGATCCCATTAGTTTGGCTGGGGACGGCTACTCCCAGCCGAAGTAATGAGCTGCACATAAAGAGTGCCGTCTGATTCTCGGCACTAGCGGGCATGCGTGATGACGTCATCACGCTGCTCCTAGTGCAGAGAATCGGATAAGGAATAGACGGTAAATCGTACCGTCTATTCCCAGCTTAAGTTGGACATCTAAGGGCTGTCAAGCACATTTTGTTCTTGGGTTTAGATAAACTAAACTCTAAGGGCTAAAAGAAGTTACAACTGACAGAACACTGTTATAAGAACACCAGACAGCGCATATCTTTGGAGGCTCTTCAACCTGAAAGGATTCTAAAGCATGTAAAAGCAACAAAAGAACGCCGTAACATTTTTAGCTGATGGCATTAGTGAACCAGTTTAAGAGATGTTAGTCTGAGGCATCTCAAAGATAAACAACTGCAGCATACCATTCCTTTACTTTACATTTATGAGAGTCAAGGACAAGTATTTTCTTGCATGAGCCCAGAACCATAAATACTGAAGAAACAAGTATGTAGCATTGTATTCCTTCCAAAGAAAATGCAGCAAATACCATATGCATAGCTGACACGGTTTTCTTGGTTTGTAATAAATAAAATGGTTGTATTGGTAAATATACAAATCTGAAAGAATGATTGTTTGCTTTCTTACTTTATTAATACAGGTGTCACTGCACAAGTTTTATGCTACATCTATATACATATATATTGTAGAATATATCAATGAGTTCTGTATAATGATCAGGTTCCCCAGATAGAATTGGTTCAGTAAAATATATTTCTCCCTCACTAAGCATTAAGAAGGAGTCTACCACAGAAGTAAATAATGCATGCAAGTCTGTGAAAAGTATTGAAAACTATTTGCTAGATTTCTCCTGTGGTACCTCTGTTTAATTCTAAAGTAAAGCAAACTATTAGAATAAACTCTTTATGTAACTAGTTTGTATTTGAAAGGCCAGGTTACTGCTTTTTTAACATCAATCTTTATATTGTCCATGGTGTCACCTCCTACTATTATCCTAAAGACTTTTGTGGTCGAAAAATATTTCCAAGCCTGAATTAGGCTACATTCACACTTGTGCTTTCAGTGCAGACAGACCAGACAGGTTGGTACTGGCAACCCTCTCTTTTAAAGGGGTTTTAATATTATACAAAACAAGCTCCTCTCCCAACATCCTTCTGGGGGGACAGGATGTTAAAAAGAGAACCTGAGTCTGCTGTGTTTAAACAACGGGACCTTCATTGCAGTTGACAGGTGGAGGGGGGGGGGGCACATATTATATTATTCATACAAAATCACAATCATGGCATATAAAGTATATGTGTTCTTTCAGCATTGTCCCACAACCCACAAAAAAACTATATAAGGCCCTCTTCCTGCACAATGGTAATTTGTTTTGTTTTTTCGTAAAGGGAACTCAAGATTCCACATGGCATTGCGTGCTTCCCCTTGTTTTTTATGTTCATCAACATATATTGTGCAAATATTTCATAGAAATATGCATTTTTCATACAAGGTCCAGAGCACCAGGTGTAAATGTAAAAATCAAGCATTATTGATAGACCATTGTTAATAAGACATTCCTCAAGAAGCATAAAAATCCTTCAATCAGAAAGAGTGGCCTCAAAGCAATAATGTAGTTTTAGTGTCATAACTACTTAAGCCGGCCATAGACATGCCAATTCCCAGCCATAGTTGCAGGCAAACGTTCGTCATGCTCGCTCTCAATGAACGCATAATGGTCGGTCGCCTGCAGCTGCAGGGGTGCCCACCTTGAGGTTTTGACCCAAAAAGCCGGCAGGTCGGATCGCATGGCGATCTGTCCTGCTGGTTCTTTTTGTGGCCGATCCTGTAGTAGGCAGTTACTGTGGATGGGGAGTCTCCCCCCCCTCCAAGTTAATTGGCTACAATCTGCGGGGAATCCCCTGTGTTAGTGTTCAGTTCTGAAGCCGAATCCTCATAGTGTAGTGATCTCATCCCACTGTAATGAGTCTGCTACAAGCGATTTGAGGTGTCTATGGTGGGCTTTACTCACTGACCTGACTTGTAAAGCTATAAAGAAATAGACAAACCTTTGAATGCATTGTTGTGTGGAGCAATCACCGTGACCCGTTCATTCACTGTAAGATGGGAGCCTAATCCAGCTTGATTAAAGAGATCAATCACTGTAGAGGCAACTGAATCTTTCCCCAGTTCAGATAAAGTTTTAGCTGTAATGCAAAAGGGAAATACAATATGTATTCATAATTAACAATTCTATTCAGTTTAGTAATCATAATCCACCAGCAGTAGACAATCACCATAATATCCACACATTGTATCATAAACATTACACAGATGTGCCATTGTACTTCCATATATTGTCTGGATTTTATTGTTTAATAGAGTCCCAAAATTTAAACTAGTGTATTTGTGAGTTAATTGTAAAGCCCCTGAACATGGTATCATTATCATTCATCATTGCTAGAGATGTAGAAAGGATTATGTGAAGCTTTGTAATTAACTCACAGCGAGTCATTTCAAAACAAAATTTGACCATCTCTTTTCTCTCGCAAAGATGAACTTTTACAAATAATTTCACATCTTTTTGGCCTGACTAAGGCTACATTTACACTGTTATTTCCAAGGTCATTTCTGGTCTTTTAAGCGACCAGATAAAAACCTTGCTTTATGCCTGCCATACACACGCGATGTGTGCAGGCAGACTACCCCCGATGTCGCTCCGGGAGGCTAACGTGATGACGTCATCACGTTAGCCTCCCATTGCATTCTGGGGCCCCACAATCGGCCAGGCACCCTTTGTGTGCCGGCCATAAGCAGCGATGGAGACGCCGTCTTCATTGCTGCTTATGGTAATCGGCTCCCATCGGCTCAGATTTTCCGACATGTCGGATCTCTGGCCGGCCGAGAAGTGGGGCGACAGGCATCTGTCGCCCCATGTGGGGACATGCCGATAAACGGCCGGATTTTAACCTGACCGACGGCGAGAGCGCGCACGCCCGTCGGTCAGATTAAAATCCGGCCGTTTATCGGTATGTGTATGGCCAGCATAAAGTTTGAAATGGAAGTCAATGAGGTTGTTTAAAGAACAGAAAATGTTGTTAATCAAGCAGTACATTTTCTGATCGTTTTTTGAACACCTTCTGTCCCTTTCAGAGGGTCGTTTGGCCGCAAAACTACCCCATTGACTTCAATAGTGAAGCTCTGAAAGCGACTTCGGCGCTTTGCAAAGCTTTCTTCACTTTTTTTCAGTCTTTAAAAAATGACCTGGTAGCGGCTATCCCACTTTTCCAGGCAATCTGCAGGGTCAAGTGACCTATGTAGTCCCTCCTGTGGCTGCTTGAACGCTCACCCCCAGGCTTTCAAGCTAGAGTACATTGTGTAGAAACAACTTTGCTTTAAAGCATCATTAATGCTTTCTGTGCTTTACAGTGTAAATTTACTCTTAATCCCACAATTTAAAATAATTCAATTCATTTATACATTATACATTGATTTATGGTATAGTGTAGGGAATAAAAGGGATTTAATTTAACCCTTTTTGGTTTGAGCTTTATTTCATTTGAAAAATGTAAAGGAGCTGCAAGTGCTTCAAGGCACTTCAAGGAGGAACGATTTGTGGGATATGTAGGATCTGAGAGACAGTTGATGACATAGGCATGGAAGTATTGCATAGGATATTCCAGATTTACTAATACTTCAACAATCATATTTTTATAAGGCAGAATGTTAACAGTCAGTTCTTATGTGTGATGTGTTGGAAGCAATTGAAATTGGCAATTGAAAAATATAATGAACTTCGACAAGGACTACATTTTCATATCTTGACTTAAATGTGGGTCAAGGCATTTCCAAAGCAATTAAAACAACTGTGAGGGTTTCTAATATGCAAGGTACATTAGGGATATTGTCTCTAACTTTCTGTCAAACTGACAACATTTTACCAGAAGTAAGTAAAAAAATGTAAGAGGAAGACACTCAGAAATATAAATATGAAAAGTGTTTCTAGCATGCCCAACTATAAAAAGTTTTGTTATTGGCACTTTTATGCGGTGCGGATGTGGATGGGGTGCGGTTCAGAACGCTAGCTTCAGCATTCTCGTGTGGAAACCGCAACCGACCGCATCCTTTCACATGGGGGCATCCGCATGAAAACAGCTTAGGGTGCCGGCGGGAGCGGCTGTAGCCGCGCGGATACAGCCCTAAGATAGCAAAAACTTTGACTTTCAAAACCTCATAACACATGGCCTGAATTTTTCATCAAACTACAGTGAACTAATGAGGATTTGTTATATACTTTGTCACAGAATGCAGAGACATTTGAGTGTCCCATTTACTGAGACACTGAAATATTCAGGAGTCGGGAAAGCCCTCTTAGTTCTTGTATAGGGACATCTTAATGCTTCAGCATATTAATAACTTTTGGGCAACTGTGTACTTCCAACTTTGTGGAAACAATTTGAAGAACATCATGAGACATGGTTGGGTGTATTAAGCTAGCCATACATGTTCCGATTCCATGGCCGATCGATCACCCATCCGATCGATTCCGGCGATGTCAGTGGGAATCGGATGTCCGATCGATCAGCCAATTAAGTCCGTCCGATCACGCCATACCACCTTGGCCCACGGATTCCTGGACGATTCCGTGTCCGATCGCTTACTTCACAAATGGCAACTCCCCCTGATGTGTGCTGAATCGGATCAGAAAGACCAACATGTTGGTTCTCTGTCGGATCCGATTCTGGGCCCCCGATCGATCGGACGTGATTGATCGGACAAGGTGGGCTTCACGCGATTCCGGGGCGATCGATTGGAGTGCACGCGCCCGGAATCGATCGTCCCGGAATCCGTTGGGAATCGGACCCGTGTATGGGGACCTTTAGATGTTTGAGAACTTGGTTGGCCAATAAACAGCCATGACCCTAATCCCACACTTTGGGATGGACTAAAGCAGATACCACAAGCCAAGATGTCATGGTTGTAAAGGAGGACTAACTCCATATTGATGCCTATGAAATCAGAATGGAAATTATGAGCTTCATTAGATGTTTTGAACAGATGTACTAACATTTGTGTCCTTACTAGTGATGGCGGAACTTCAGCCAAGTCCGTTCGCGAACAGGCGTATTCTGATGTCTGCCTGTTCGCGGGCAGATTTTAATTCCTTACCTGTTGGCTGGGAATTTGAATCAAGAAAACCGGAAGTGGGGTTATTGACGTCACATCCGGGACCTGGAACGCATAGTTCCTGGTTCTGATTGCCGGATGTGAGGCAACCCGGTCCTCAGTGAAAAGATTCTTTCTCAGCGAGAAGGAGCTCACTATTCTTCTACCGGGAGAATCAGGAGCAGTAAGATCCTGCCGGTGGAAGAATAGTGAGCTCCTTCTCACCTGCGAACAGGGCTGGTCAAACACCTGTACTGCTCGCCGGCTAGAAGGAGTGCGAACATCCATGTTCGTGGCGAACTGTCCGCCCTTCCGTTCCTATTCCTACATTGTAAAATGTAAATTTGATTGAAAGCTTCTAACTTACCTGAATCTGGAATCAGCAATTCATCAACAAAGTGAACAACGCCATTTGTAGCCAAAGTGTCTTTTTTAGAGATAATAGCTTTTCCATTGAGTGTCAGCTCATCACCATGACATCCAACTTCTACTGGAGTCCCCTCAACCGTTTCAATTGAAGATCCAGCAATGATTGCTTCTGAACACTGGGCATTGTTCAAGAGATGATGGTTCAGCAGATCTATAAATATATTTACAAGTCACCTGAGAGAAAGAAACTGCAAACCATTGATGTTCACAGAAACACAGAGCACTGCTGCTTAGTCAAGCCTTTGTACTGTTTTTGTCATCACTCTATTGAAATGTGCATAGATATAAAAGTACAAAGTTTAAAATTCCACATTCTAGAAGCACCTAGAAGTTTTTTTATTATATCTACTTAACAAATCACTTATTTAAGTCAATTGTATGAAATGTTGTTGGATTTCTTTTTACCTAAATTGATTGACCAAAGTGGGAAATGGAACATAAAATGGATCGAGCAGTGTTTGGACATGTTGGTAAATTTCAATGGAGTCAAGGATGTGCAAAGGCTTTTGGAAAGGAATTGATCGGTTTTGAATTGATCACACTGTGTGGTGGTACAATCGATCTATGTTAGATTGACAGCCAATATTTAAACTGCAAAAGATCGATCAAGCAAGTTGATGTGTGCATGGCTACCTTGACAGAGTTTGAAACATGGAAAAACACATCAAGCGTATACAGTATCCAGTTTGTAACACATAGCAGATATTGATATTTACTTTCTACTATACACCGTAATATAAGTCCCTATGATGTCTATTAGTGATGAGTGGCATAGGCAATATTCAAATTCGCGATATTTTGCGAATAATTCTACTAATATTCGATTCTATATTCGCGAATATTCGCAATCACGTGTGGGAATAATCACCTTGTAATTACCTTTAAAATGAATGGTCACATGCTATTTACTTTCGCATTGCGAATATATATCCGCCGCCATATTCACGAAATTTGCGAATTCTCGAATAGCCGATATTCGCCGAATATATTCGAATATTCGAGCTCAACACTAATGTCCATTAAAGACAATGAAAAGAACAACATGTAACAGGGTAAAAAATTATAAGCCCCTTAAAAGTTCAAGGACTTCCAACAGCTAGAAAGAAACAAGGCCAGCTAAAGGGGCAGATACTATATATTGCTTGTTGCTCTTTAGCCTTACCTTCAGTCTTGCAGATTGAAGGTAAGGTAAAGTACAGATTTACCAAAATTGTCTACTTTGATTTCTTAATTTCAACTTCTCACATTGTACAATAAAAATTTAGAGAATCCATATTATTATCTGGCTGGTGAACACTCAGCATCATCTATCCCTTTTCTATCCGGACTGCAGCTGTTTTCAATTATGGAGGCTAAAAGCCCCCATACATGTGCCGAGTGGGGGCCAACAGAGCAGGACAGATCAGCTCTGAAATGCAGCGTGATGATGTCATCATGCTGCACTCCAGAGCTTCGATGAAGATGCCGGTCTTCATTGAAGTTAACGGCATCAGCCAGAGAATATGGGACATGTCCATTCTCTGGCCGGCCGAGCTGTGAACAGGGATCTGTCAGCCCATGTGGGCACCACCGATCGGCGGCCGATTTTGCTCTATTATTTGTATACAGATCTTACTAGCTTGGTCCGTGTATGGCTAGCTTTAGTAAGATCTGTATACAAATAATAGTCGCCCTAGGATTTGACAGTTATTGATGGACAACATGATGTTACACAGACCACCTAATATAGCTAATACTCAAGCTCAAATGAGCTGTTCTGTAGGTAGGTTACCTTTCAAAGCTTCTGGGTCACCAAGGATTCTGTTAAGTGTCTCTGGCGAAACTTTTTCAAATGCTTCGTTGGTGGGAGCAAGAAGTGTGTACTGTTTGTCTTCATTTTCCAGGATATCATTGAGCCCTGAAGCAGCTAAAGCAGCCTTTAATTTAAAAAGAATATATTTTTAAGGTTATGTTCATACATTTATATTCAAGTTTCACTCCTTAACCTCCCTAGCACACTGCTGAGGTCCAGATTTCTGTACCAAAAGCGCACCATAGACTTTAATGGATTTTTTTATGTTGTAGGCCTGTAACTTTAATGTTAAAGCCCCCCATACACCTTCAGACTCCTCCATGCAACTTTCATGAGACCTACCAACAACTATGTAGTATAGTGACCTCCCTGATAGAATACATAGTGATTGGAAGGTGTAGAAAGGTCCTCATATTACATGGTTTTGGTAGAAGAAAAGTTGGTTGTACCGAAGTTGCATGGTAATTGTATGTGGTGTATGGGGGGCTTAAGGTTTATGGCGACCTTGACACTCACTGATTGATTAAAAGTTAGACATTATATAATTATATTGTGTATCATTATAGAAAACAATGGCTAACCCATAAAAGTGCATTTAGGTACACCAAAACCCACAGAAGTAAATAGACCTTAAAATTGGACCTCATTTATCTGTTTGTCTTCACAGCCACCAATTATATTTAAAACTTCCTTGTACAGTGACTTCTGAAAATGTAAAAGTAGGCATGGCCAACAAATCTGGTGCAGGGCTACTATGACTAATTTTGCCCACACATATTGCCCACAATAATAATTTCATCAAAAAAATTTTTTGTTTAAATGTTTCTTAACAACGGCTGCTGCTCCAAAAATAAAAGTCATACCAATTTTCAGGGAAGTGGTTTTTATTCCACAGACCTTTGTCAGCTTAATAAAATGTAAGTTTCTATCACTTCTCCTCTATAACGCTGCTAAGAGATGAGACCCGCCCAGCATTTTCTGTTATAGTAAAGAGGAACTTACTCGTAGAGTCTCCAGGCTGTCCTCTGTATCAACCACTTCGGCAATATTGTTTGTAACAGCTGTGATTACTCTGTCAATCACATGAACGACACCATTTGTTGCGTGATGGTCGGCCTTTATAAGTCTCGCACAGTTAACTGTAACAACCTTCAAAAAAAACAAACAAACAATGTTCATCATAAAGCATGTGTATAGTGCTTGCATTAAGCCCCCCATAGACAGGCAGACTCCTCCATACAACTTTCATGAGACTTACCAACAACTATGTAGTATAGTGACCTCCCTGATAGAATACATAGTGATTGGAAGGTGTAGAAAGGTCCTCCTATTACATGGTTTTGGTAGAAGAAAAGTTGGTTGTACAGAAGTTGCATGGAGGAGTCTGCCTGTCTATGGGGGGCTTTAGGATTTTTAGGGGATTTTCCCTTTCCACTGCTAATCTTGCAATTAACATACTGACAATGTACCATTCCTACCTTGTATCAATGTTATGCCCCCCATACATAGACAGATTTTAGCATCCGACAGACTAAAAACGATCAATTTTTTTCAATCGTACAATTGGAGAGTGATTGACGGAAAATAGAATATACTCCACATGGAATAACCAATTTTTGATAGATTTTTTTTTGATAGATTTTTTTTTATTTTTGATCGTAATTTGTATTCAATTTGTACTCAACCGATCAAAATTTTCCGACATGTCCGATCATGTTTTGATCGATTTTTTTCACAATTACGATCAAATTTAGTTGATCGGACCATGTGGGCATGCACCAATTTTCAGTCGACCGATCTAAAAATCATAAGACCAGTTACCTAGTTTTGACTATAAACAACTCCTACTCTTGTTCCTTCAGGAATATCCAAAGGCTATCCTTGGGGTCAAATGTGGCCCATGTTCCAGTTATCACTGACCCACAGCCTGAAGCTAGCCATAGATGGTTAGATTTCGGCCACAAATCTAATGCTTAAAAGCTAAATTCGGTCATGAATCGCCGGGAAATCGAGCTAATAATTTACAAACACGTTCGTAAATTTTTGAACTTTTGCATTACTTTGGAAGTCCCCATACAAAGAAACTGTCGGCACACAAAGGTTCCTCAGACAATTCTCTGTTGATCTGCAGGAGGATCGAAGGGAGAACTAAACATCTGTAGCCAGCTTAAATCATAATATTAATGATATGCATAGGCAGGTGGCATCATTTCACTCCCGGAAGCTGGGTGAGACCAAATAATTTTTTTGGACTTGCTTAAAGTACAGTAAGAGAACTCTAATCCCTATTAAGGACTACAGCTGACATCTGCAGCACAGCCGCCCCCCCCCCCCCCCCCCCCCCCCCCCCCACACAGTAATGGTAAAATACTGAGTTTATATAGAGCTCTGCCTGCAGCCACATGTTGTGCATGTCTGTGCTGCCTGCTTCAACATGAAGGCTACCCATACTAACAGGTTGCAAGATTAAAGTGAGCAGTGGGGAATCTACTCACTTATTTTTAATATACCATAGCTAGGGGAATGGTAAGGACTTCTAGGGTCAGGTGAAATGTGGCTGGACAGATAGGAGGACTACATGTCACAGTGCCTTTATTATGTTATGGCAGTGAATGGCTAATGCTTCCTTATGTTTATGCCAAGTATATGTGAAAGAAGAGATCTGCTTAATGGCACAGTTCATTAGAAATTAATGCTATTAATTTAAAGTATGTGAGACTGAATGTTGCCCATTTACACCTTTAAATCTGGCTCTTTCGCAAAATGTTTGGGCACCCATGGTTTACCTGGAGAGAAGCTGTTTGTGGTTCATAGAAATGTGTGTTTTTTGCTTTAAATATGCTTAATATGCCTTCAATGGTTATATCTTTTCCCATATTAAAATACTAATAAAATTGTTTTATTTAAATATACTGTTCTTTGTACATGTATTGCACCTGCTGACTAATACAGACAGGTATCAATAAATTCCTCAGACAAGAAACAAGAAAGCACTTGTAACTTGCCATGTGTTACTGTTCTTTGTCTATGGAAAGGTTTCAACATGTTTTGTTGAATATAGTCCTGGGAATGAAGGTCCATAAAACATAATGAAATGTGAGAGTGTAACTTAGTCAATTTATTAACTTTTAATTTATTCACGTCTACATTTTAAAAATAAACCACACATAACTTCTGCTGATGAATACAAAGATACTTACACCATTGGGATAGTGGTGCACGTGTATGTCAAGGTTTTGGTACATAGATGGTATAGTAATTCCATGTTTCAGCTCATCTGTGAGAAGACGTCTGTCCACCATATGATATCGTAATGCATTCAGAAGCTCAATGTTAACGTTGCTTACTAAGGCATCTAATATTTCCTGTAAGACATTATGTAGACATAAATATGTCAATAGGGAGCTTAAAAAATTATACATGTGTTTCTTATTTATTGTTTGTTGTGATTATTTCTACAGCAGAACTATCCTGCATTATATAGAAGGATGTACTTACAGCTGGTAGAGCTTTCCATGCCTCGTTGCTTGGTGCAAAAATAGTAAAGCTGCCAGGACCCTCTATTTCAGGTTTGAGGTTGGCTTTTTCTGAATATATTTGTGTTGTAGTGGCTTCAACAACTCCAAGGGTTTCATAAATGTTTGACAGGGGAAGTGCTGTGGATGATATAACAAATCTGTGAAATAGCAGAGTCATTGGGACATTCTCTTTAATGTCTGTTCAATGTGATATCCATTCATTGCATACTTTGGTCATACTCCCCACATGTAACTCAAAGTTCTGATATGCATCTAAATGCCTCCATGAAAATAGGCTAAAGTGATTGTTTTAATATGACTTGTAGATGCAGCTAGCAACCTTAAATTTTACCATCAACATTGGTTAATGGAGCCTTTTTTTAGAATGAACCAAAATGTATTACATCAATCACATATGTCCTTAGCTGCATGAGTATTTGGAACAGAAAGGTGTTGTCTCATGTGGTTGATATACTTTTAAAGCTCAAAAAGGCTGCATTTTACTTGGTCTATGGCTGTGCCCTCTTGCAATTTGTTTAGAAACTTTGTATTGTGGTAGTACTATAAACGGGGTCTTTATATGTGTGCCTTATCTCTAGGCGAACTCTAAAAATTTTGTTTATGCCAGTTGCGTGTAAGGAGAGGATGTCAGATGGGGTACTGTCACATATAGGATGGAAAATAGATGGACTAGTAGAGCCAATCAGGCTCCTAGCCATGACAGGCCAGCAAAACAGATGGCCATATCATCGACCCCCAGCAACACATGGCCCGGAAAAGGCAAAAGACAGAATAACGGGGACCTTGACAGGCATGCGATGCCACAGCCAACCACCCATGGGTGAACATAGTAACACTGGGTGTGGCAATTTCATCATTTAGGCAATAGATTAAATCTAAACTGAAGCTTGTAGATTCTACCCCTTTATAGTGTAGAGTGCAGAGTATTAACCATATGAGGCATTCTACTACCAAATTTTTAAAAAAATATATAAATGATTAAATAAATAAATAAAACAACCTAAAACATAACCATGGTTTATCATTACTGAAAAGTATGTACATCCCAAGCCTAAGGACTAGGAGAATAGTCTTGAACTATGTGATAGCCCTGATCAAACACATTGACATGTTTAGCTTTTGTCACAGAGGCTACTAATTACCCAGAATATCACTGTACTACTTTTTGTCTACACAATTCTCCATGTCTGGAGGTGTTTAAAAAATAATCATTATTTATAAAGTATGATATGTCCCCAATGATATGTCCCCTACTTACAGAGAGAGGTATAGCATAAGATAAGTAGCTGACAAGACACATATACCTGCAGGGCACCCCTTCTCTCCAGGCACCTTTTCATATCCAGGACAACATTCGTATGCAATTATTCTAAAAACAAAATAAAGTTTATTAGTTATAAAGTTCTACATGAACCATTATTGTACATTGCACATCATCCATACATTCAGGGGTTGCCATTCTTGGCATTGTTCTAAGTTGTCTATTTGTCCTGCTGATCATACGGCTTTATTTTAAGTAATTTACTAAAAGTCTGTAGATTAGGAAAGTCAATAGTTCTATCTGTATATTTATCAAGTCAAAAGATCGAGTTGAGTTAAGGTTACATATAAATAGAAATTGAGCTTTAGGATTCGCTTCCACAAAAGTTATACAGAGGTCAAACAGCTAATCACCAGTATCTTCTGTAATCATTTTTCACGACCTATCATGCCTTGGATCTGCCCTGTGCCTCTGTGTGGGGCCCTCCTGGTAGAGTTATGGCTTCCTATATGCTTCTTTTTTGGTTCTTCTTATTTCCAGGCAACAGAACCAGGAGAAGCACAGCAGTAACAACACCAAATTTCACTCTAAATCCCTTGAGCATCCCAATCAGAGGCAAAAAAAATTGGGGGGAAATCGGTCCAAAGTGAGGAAACCCTTCTTAGCAAGCTGTCCGCAGAGCAATTAGCTATTGTAGATGTTCTCTCTTTCCTGACTTGACACAAATTGGGAGCAAAAATGTATATAAGACACTGTCTTATTTTTGGGGAAACACAGTACTATAACTACTAGTACTGGTAGGAATATCTCTTAATAAAGTCACAGAAAAAAATGAATACAATGAAATGTTACCCCTGGTAATTTACTGGATTTGACCAGGAAAAAGGTAGTCCGGTCTCCCTTAAGGGTATACAATGTTGAGCGAGGAGGAGCATAGAGGCGTCTTTAGTGTAGGACAAGGGACAGCCCTAGAAAAGCCAGTTAAAGCGACTGGACTGTAATTCACGCATGGGCAGCAGCACCACCCTATCACCCTAGATGTGTCATAGTAAAGTTGAGCCTCTTGGGCAGGCTCAGAAAAAAGTAGCCCTGAAGGAAGAGGACTGTCAAATAGAGAGATACAATCAGAGCTTGGTTTGCCTCATACCTATCAGGTTACTCAAGCCAAAGAAATCAGTCCAAAGTAAGGAAACCCTTCTTAGAAAGCTGTCCGCAGAACAATTAGCTATTGTAGATGTTCCCTCTTTCCTGACTTCCTCTTGACACAAATTGAATATTGGACTTGCACATTTAGTCTCAGTTCAGCAGTCATTAGGACAGAGTTTTTTAAACTCCTTAGAAAGTACTAATAACAACCTAGCAGGGGTTCAAACCCTTCACCACTCTATCCCAAATTAAACAAACAAATGTTTTGCCTCCAAATATATTTAACCCTGAGTAGATGCCTCCTATGGCCCTACGAACAAAGTGCTACGATAAGGCAGTGAAACTTGTTATTTGTAGCTTGAGTAACGGAGGCAGAGTGCCGCTGTAATGTCTGTTACGTTATATAGTTACGTCTACTTGATTAACATGCTGCAAACCAAAAACATCTTCAATATTTTATTCTCACCAATAAGAAATATTTATGTGAAGTTAATTGATAGCTTAACTAAAAAAAGCCTTGTGGTTCCATTACATATTACTCACAGGCCTGCCGAGTGCATAAACATTTCATTGTTTAGATGAGTTCTCACTTCCTAAGAAGTATGCGCTCTGTTGAGAGGCTGGAGAAGCAACATTCTCTGTTTTATTTGATGCTGGTTTCCCTAAGTCTTTTGGGTAAAACTATAACTCTTTAGTACTGCCCATAAATAGTTGCAGATGATGAAGCCAAGAAAATTTAGGACTGTTGTAGCCATAATTCTGACACGAAACAGAAGTCTTCAATAAACTTGCAATGGGGACTCTAACCTTTGACTTTGGAGTATAATACAGTAGGACTTCTCCAGCTGAGATTAAGATTCACACACAGCTCCTAGTCACTTCATAGCATCTACAAGCTAACCCTTTCCTGGGCAGTTAGATGGAAAATAGTGATGGCCCGAACTGTTCACCGGCGAAATATTCGCGGCGAACATCGTATGTTCGCGTTCGCCACGTGTTCGCGAACATATGGCGAGTTCGACCCGCCCCCTATGTTTTTACATTGCACAAACTTTGACCCTGTGAGTCACAGTCAGCAGACATAATCCAGCCAATCAGCACCCCCCACCTCACGGAGCATCCCACCCCCTATAACATAGCAAGTAGAGGACGCCATTTCACATGCTGCTGAGAAGGAGAGAGTTAGAACAGAGAGCTGCTGCTGCTGCGCTGCATAGGCAACCATTAGCTAGGCAGTGTTCGTCTACAGTGTACTCTTCTTCATTGCTCTTAGTCTGCAGTCAGGACAGAGTCCTGGAAAGACCCCAAAAGCCCTTTTTAGGGCTATTTTTTCTACCATGTTGCCTGCTGACTGGCATGCCAGGCTGCTGCCAGTGAATCAGTGATCCTGAAAGCCACATATTGCACAGTG
>CM070034.1:31016643-31031483 GCA_036250615.1 Ptychadena robeensis | reverse complement strand
GCAGTGATATATACCCTCCAATCACTATGTATTCTATCAGGGAGGACCCGGCACTACATGAAAATTGTATGGAGTGATTTAAAGGTGTATGGGGGGCTTGAACTATAAAGGCCGCCACACGCACCGCTCGTGGACGATTTTGCCGCCGATCGGGGGTGCCCACATGGGGCGTCAGATCCCTGTCATCCCAAAGCTCGGTCGGCCAGAGAACGGACATGTCCGATAATCTCTGACTGTTGCCAATAGTTTCAATGGAGACCGGGGTCCTCATTGAAACTAACGTCCAGCATGCAAAGGTCAGCATGCTGCACCCCATCGCTGATCTGTCGGCCACCACTCGGTACATGTGTTGAGGCCCTAAGTCCAACCATGACTTTGTTTCTTCAAAATCATATACCATGGCTTGTACAATGTTGTGATCTACTTTCACTCATTAATGCCATTGAACTCCATCATGTAGCAAGAAATTCTGTTAAAGTAAAGGCAAGTTACCAAACAACAAGCATTTAGCAGTAGATCTTAAGCCCCCCCCATACACCTTACAATCTTTCCATACAATTTCTGTACAATCAAATTTTCTTCTACCAAAACCATGTAATATGTGGACCTTTCTAATCCTTCCAATCACTATGTATTCTATCAGGGAGAACCCGACACTACATAGCAGTGATATATACCTTTCAATCACTATGTATTCTATCAGGGAGCCACTATACTACACAGTTGTTGGTAGATCTAATGGAGATTGTATGGATCAATCTTAAGGTGTATGAGGGGCTTTAGATCTTAGTAGATCACTAATACAATGATCATGTATCAATTTCACAGACACCAACTGTCAACAGAATATAAAGACAGCACAAATGTTTTGTGATCCAAAGCTCTGTTGCTCAACTGTTTGGAATTTGTAAGAGAAATGTTTTAAGGTCTTGGCCAAGTACAATGAGACAGTTTTAGTGTAAGGTTCTGCATACTTTTTGTAAATAAGATTCAATTCCCAATCCCTTATTTTACTATAATTCATATTGCTAAATCCTATAATTCTTTAATTTGTAAATCTCTACAAGCAGTGTCCAGGTCTTCCATGCAGATATGCAATTGTCATTGTAAAATAAGGCGTACACGTTTTGATTTTCCCATTGGATCATCCTAAACGGATCGATTTTAAAGTCGATCGATCAAAAATCGATGCCTGTCCACATGTTCGATCATCCTAGTTTGATCAAAATTGCACAAAAGTTTGATCGAAAAATGAGCGGACATGACGGAAAATTTTGATCGTTCGAGTGTACACCGAATGTTATTTTGTTGTGCCCGACCGATTTTGGTTAGATTTAAACAATAAGCATACTCATACATCCGTTTGCAGACATTTTGGTGTGTTTATGATCGACTTCACTCAATTATTCTTTCGATCGATCAATCTAACATCTATCCAATATTGGTTTCTCCATGTGGGAGGTAGTTGGATTGTACTTTGATCAATCGAACCAACGTCATTCATAAATTACGATAAAATCTGACATCGATTGTAGGGAAATTGAAACGTGTATGGGGGCCTTAAAGCTCATTATACTATAGCAGTGATGGCGAACCTTTCAGAGACCAAGTGCCCAATCTGAAACCCAAACACCACTATTTTATCTCAAAGTGCCGGCATGGAAATTTTACCTGAATTATACACACACATCATATACACATGATACACATAAACACACACTCCACTTTCTTATAAGATAGATTAGGAGAGCATATGGGACACTGTGTACAATCATCAAGAGAGGGGAAGAGAGCTGACAACATTGAGAGGCAATAGGTTGCAGTTCTTTCCGCTGTGCTGCCTGACAGCTTGCATGCCCACAGAGAGGGCTGCGAGTGCCACCTCTGGCACGCCTGCTATAGGTTCGCCATCACTGTACTATAAGGACAGTAAAATGCTTTAGAACGTTAAAGTTAAAGGTTGTAAAATGTTGTTACATGTTGTCAGTGAAACTAGATGTTAATGATGCTAAAAATCTGCACAGAATTTGTTCTGCCTAATATAAATTATTCTATATGGGTGTATAAGTTAACCAGCCAAACCTAGCCATTGTATGTCCTGTTTGCAGCACCAGACTATGATCCTCAGTGAATTAAAAATTATTATATACTTTTTTTTATGTCTCAGTATGATGATAAAAGTTTCTCTCCTCTGTTGTCATGTCATTACCTGGTCTGAGAAAATGGTGATGATCACTGTAAAAGCAGATATATATATATATATATATATATATATATATATATATATATATAATTAAATACATTTTGTAGAGAATTCCAATGCTGGGTCCTGGATAAAAGATATTTCTCCCCTTCTATGGTTTACGGTCCCAGGTGTATTCTTGGTAAAAGTCTGGGACTAATATGTTCAACAATTGTTACCACTAGTTAGCTGTTACAGGGCCCTGGACTCTGGAATAGGAAGGAAGAGTCGAGTGGGCCGTCCTATTCCTCTTATTTAAAGTTCCCTGGACCCATATGAGAGTTTTCATATTTAAAGCAGATGCCAGTGTTCCAGGTGTTAATTAACTGTAATATCATGAGAGTGGTTTTCAATGGGGAAAACATGTCTCTCTAGGATTGTATGAAGAGAGTGATTACTTATTCACCTCACTGTCATTGGGTTTCTAACTATCATCCCTATAATGTGGGGTTTGGCAGCATGGGACATGAAATACAAAAGATGAGTATAGGTCCACTATAAAACTGTGTCAGTCACACAAATTGCCTTCAACCTTGCACTTATTTTTTTAGATACTGTATACATTTTGTAAAACCTGTTACTGTTAAGATATCATTAATCTGTTCAATGAGGTATTGACCAATGGAGCTAATGTTAAATCTAGCCTCTAGGGATAGCCCAATTCTACACTTAAATCTGAACAGACAAGTGGCTTACTACACATTTAAAATAAATCATTCTACTCTGTTGTGTGGATACGTGCACTGCAACACACCTTATTATCTCCTTCTCTTTTCAAACCTACAGGGGATATAAAAAGTCTACACATGTAAAATGTCAGGTTCCTATGCTGTACAAAAATGAGACAAAGATAAATAATTTCAGAACTTTATCCACCGTTAATGTGACCTATAAACTGTACCACTCAAACTAAAATCGTTTAGGTGGAGATAAGAAAAAATCTAAAAATAAAATAATAAGAGTGAACACCCTTAAACTAATACTTTGTTGAAGCACCTTTGATTGTATTACAGCACTCAGGCTTTTTGGGTGTGAGTCTATCAGCATGGCACATTGGCTCATACCTGCCACCGGATTCCCTCTGCGATTCTCCACATCGGCATAGACGCCAATCCTTCTGGGTCCGTCCCCGATCGCATCACCGGTGATGTGAAAGGGGTGGGGGTAGGCGGCGCCATAGACCTCCATCTAAATCAGTGGTGGCAAGTGAGTTGATATGGAGGGCCACAAGTGCAGCCCTCAGCATCACTAAAGGGCCGCACATAACATTGATCCAGACCCTCCCCCCGTCAACTTTATCTCAGCAGGCGGTGGATCAAAACCTGACAACCCCCCCTCCTGCCCCTGGGTGCAGCACCCACCCCCTCTCCTGCCCCTGGGTGCAGTGCTCATATGTAGACCTGGTTTCCCTGATCAACAATGCCAATGTTACTGCTGTAGGAGCGCCAAAGTTGATTAGGAAAGCTGGGCCAGCGTGTGACCGCCTCACAGGTTTTGGGGGATGCATGTGGAGGACCAAATGGGGCCACCGAACAACGCCAAAAGGGCCGCATGCGGCCCCCGGGCCACAGGTTGGGCACCTAGGATCTAAATGGAGGGGCATCACTTTTTCCCAGCCACCTGTGATGCTGGAATTGTGCTAGGTGACTCCTAGATGCCTTGCCGCGATCACCCTTGGCGCAGTTTTTAAAAATGCGCGCCACATGTGTAACGCCAAGAAGGTTAGACTTACCTCATGCATTGCAATGCAGTATTTAACAAAAATACAAAACAACGATATAAGGAAAATGGTTATAATAAATAATTTCACATTGAATAGCATACCTGAGTAATATTTCTCAAGAGTAAAAAAGTGAAAGGTAAAAATATTCGGCTATGGGCTCAAAAATTTCTCAGCTAAACAATCATATAGTTACATAACGGAGCCAAACTTAAATATTTACTGTAAAACTCAGTTTTAGTCTGGATTGATGAGGTGACTGGCAGAGAATATATTGTTTAAGCTGCTTAGAGTAACATTCAGGTCATTGTATTGGAGAAACAGATACCTATGTGTCACACTTTCATAATGTAAACTACAATGCAAAACCAGACTCATTTTGTCTAGACATAGAAAATTCCGTGTGGAAAATGCTTGCATAAAGAAATCCTTTTCTTTGTCTGTGCGGACAACTCAGCCATGCACAGCCCTCTCCGAATCCATATCATGCTTTCTATACTCATATATCATGATTTTTATTGTTGGACATTTTTCCAGAATGTGTTACATTTGACGCATCTATGATTTATTACAATAAGCTGGAAGTTTTCCCCAGTTTACACAAATGTTTGTCAAAAATAAAATGTATTAATTCGAACAGATCACAAATATGTATTTCCCCTCACCACTCTATGTTTCACTTCTCTCAAACATTTCATTAACATTTCCTGTTGAAATACTGGAAGTCAAACACAGATATGTACAAGAGTATCTAACCTCCCTGCAATGGACAAAGCAAGATGGTGGAAAATATAGAGATAATATATAATACAGATTAGTAAACGTAACTTGGAATGGTTCTTCTGCAAGAGAACTCTTGGAAAAGCATGTTGTTAATAAACCCAGTTTAGTTGATTTTCCTAGATTGACAGGATAATTTGATCATATCCGATTTCTACTCCCTGTGTAGGCTTAAATATAATCAGCCAATCAGAGCAGGACTGTTTAAATTGATCATGTGCGACCCGTTTGTGCAGGAGAATCCTAGTCCTAGTTTCATAAAATATGTCACCCCCGTACAGATATTAACATTTATTAAACACCAGATACAGATATGTTATTCTGTTGACTTTTTGGCATTTGTTTTATCAGCTGGATTAATTAAACCATCTAGAGTAGACCGTGTTGTGATTTCCTTGTTATTGCCATCTTATAATTCTGTCAAATGAAAGGGAACCAAATCTCTAGATGTGCCTTAAAATGGTGGGTGTTCTCACAGAGAGGATGTTTTTTTGCCATTATGGGCAATTATAAAGGTCACTGCATATAAGTTTTGGGTAAAAAAAAATGTATTAGTGCATTTACCCACCTAATAATTAATTTAGTAGTCGATAAAGAAACACCACATCTCAATAAACATTCTCATGTCTTTCTGGGCCCACTGTTTAAATATAATGCATTATCACATCCAATAGATGTAAACTAGAAATGTATTCCTTCAATTTAGGGAGCAAGTATTTAAGAAGCAAGTATTGGAATCCCAGTGCCCAACAGGGCTTTACAACTCTTATACTGTTCTGGACAAATGTCAAAGTTGATGAATCGCTTTAGAAAATAAAACTACAAACCACCTATCATTATGACACATCAACAGAGCATTTGCTAATAAATGGGCCATGGTGTCCCATAACTCACAGTGTCACTTACCGAAATTTAACACATTTTTTAAAAAGGCAAATGTTTATAATAAATAGGTGTACTATCTCACAATTGGTTCCAACATAAAATCCAATATAAAACTGCTTTATTAAAGGAAATGTTAAAATGATAGCAGTCTATTTACATTTTAGAAAGTCTGTAAACCCAGGCTTGGGACAAACAATATTTGTTTTGACAAGTAATTCCAAGTGTTAAATCTTAGATACCTGGCTGTTCACTTAAAGCCTGCCATACACGCACCGACTGATGGGCGTGCTCGCGGCCGGCGGCGGCGGCAAAATCGGCCGCCGATCGGGGGTCCTTGTTCGGACATGTCCGATATTCTCTGGCCGATGCCGTGAGCTTCAATGAAGACAGGGGTCTTCATCGAAGCTAACGGCCAGCACACAAGGGTGCTGGCCGATGCTGTCAGCTCTGGAAAGCAGCGTGATGATGTCATTACTCTGCACTTCAGAGTTGATCTTAGCAGCTCTGTCGGCCCCCACTTGGTACATGTGTGGGGGCCTTAAATCTAGTAGTCACTTCTTCCCTTATCTTTCTCTTCCCATGTTCTCATTACATTCCATTGTATACCTTGCAAAACGTAGTGTAAGGCTAAGTTTACACTGTCGTTTGTCAAGCTGCAGCAGCCCAGGAAACAACCGGGCGCTCTGGCTGCCAGGGAAACGACTGTCTACAAGCCCCTGCAAAATTGTGCAGGCGCTGGTGGGTCGTCTGTATAAGGACCCCACAGAAGTGCTATGAGGCGAAAGCCAGAAAACCAACCGGTGGACGCAACATTTGGCGGCTGCATTACATTGTCGTCAAAAACTAGTTAGTTGAACGACCATGTGAATTTATTGTTTTGAGCAATGTGAATGTCCATAGAAGGATAGATTTGCTATTAAAATCAACATAGGGATGGGAAGGGGGAAACAATAAAGCTGGAGTGACCACTGCAAGACACAAGTCTTAAGAGTAGACAAAGGAAAATCTCTAAGCACATATCTGGCCTATTAACCATCCATAGAAGTCTGATCAGGAAGGTTTGCTGCACCTGGTTCATTTTCCACTGTTCATCATGTATTTAGGAGATGTCTGAGAAAAGACTCAGGATATCTGATTCCTGGCTCTAGTTTCAGTGCTAACCTGTGTTAGATCTCTGCATGTTTCTTGATCACCATCATCATTAAATTTTGTGCCATACTTAATGCTTGCTTGCTGTCATATATTGCTAGTTAGAGTGTAGCCAAAGTCTACAACCTGGGAGCCATCTGCAGCAAAGCCCATCATCCATTACTCTGTTGAACTCCAGGCGGCTCTTGAGAATCTGGGCCTCCGTCCTACATACACGCAGAGGATTGTTCTCCAAAGTTCAATGAATTTTATAGCCTCTGAATTTCCACTATTAGGGCAAAGAAACAACTATATTACTAGGGAATGGCCATCACATTACCACTATTACAGTTAGGTAATCACTATAAGTACAGTCAGAGAATGGCTGATTTACATTTACCAGTAACTCAAAGGCAGAGCTTAACCAAAAACTTTCTTCACAGCAAGTGGTATAGGCCATTATCATGTTCCATGACCTGAGCTCTACATACATTCACTAGGGAAGAACAATTTATTTTTGGCTGACTGAGGCTAATAGTAGAATAATAAATGAGGGGTCTTCCTAGCAACTTGACCTAGCCTATATGATTAATTACACACATTGTTATTAGAGTTTTACTATTTATAGAACTGCTTATTAGGTTTGAAATAAGAATGTGATCATCCTGGATATCTGACCCACATTTCAACACATTTCTCTGGCAAAATGTTAATAAAAATACAGCTGCAATCCATACAATTCAAATAAGAGACAAAATATACAGTGCAAAGTCATAAATAGCGAAACATAATATGTTTAAATTACTTAAGCTGTCTTCTGCTGTCACCAACAGCTGTCTCAGACTTGCGCATCTGTGCTCATGTTAACACATGTACATAATGTGTAATAAATTAAGCTTTGATGGCACTTACAGGTCAATTTGCAGTGATGAGTGGTCATTTTGAATCATTATATTTAGGCCTTTTATTTAGGCCTTGATGTTATGTAAAATGATAAAGATGAATGAAATTATTGTTATTTTTAAGTTACTTTGTCACATATGCAGAACATTCAGACTTTGAAGTGTCCTGAAAATGTATTTACTTTCAATGTGACTCTCGGCTCAATCGCTGCACCTTCCTAATCATAGACCACTCTACTTCTAGGAGTTTCTAGTGATGGCAGAGCACGGCCCCTTACCTTTTTTCCTTCTGATTCAAACTTCCATGTAGCTTGTGGCAGGGAGGTGCAATCGACAATATCATAGAATCATTTAAAAAATAGCTCTTAGGGCTTGTCCCAACTTAAGCAATCTCCCACGATCTCCTGCAATTATAATCACGGAGCGGAGATCGCAGGAGATTGTGGCCATGTATTTGATGGGGCTCATCCCCACAGCTGCAGTTAGCCGTGGTGCGGCCCGCGATCTAGAATGCCGGTCACTGCGTCTTGGATCGCAGGTGGTGGTGGCTGATCGCCCCTGATCGCGGCCATAGACATGAATTAATTGAGTTTTAACTGCGCCCATTCATTCTCTATAGGCGCAATCAGGTGGGGTGGGGCAAGATGTCCTGTCCCACCCCCCACTTCCTGCCTGCAGGTGTTACCGATCTCTGTACCACAATTCTAATTGCGGGAGACCGAAGGAGATCATTGGGTGCTAGTGATCTCCCATGATCTCCACGTGGTAACATAGCCTTACTATGTTGAGGCTGATGACATCATATCCAAGATGGTGGTGCGCAACAGCAGTCTCATGGCTTTAAATGTGTATGATATACCTATAAATTTATTTAATCTGCACATAAGACCAAAGGCTTGGCAGGGGAAGAAAACCAGGACATGCCAAGTATGGTACCAGTGTATTTGGTTATAACTGGTATTTTCTGGTGACTACTGTCTGACGGATGGGAAATCCAATATTTCACAGTTGTCACCAGGACCAGAATAGACAGAAAACATTCCATTGGTTAGGTCGCATTTGGTGATAACCGTCTGTGAAAAGATTTTCTCCTACTTTACAGAGGCTTACTCTTTGTGTCCAAAGAAAAGGTGATTCTTTCCAGAGGGAAACAGACTGGAAACATTTTTTTTACCTTTTCTTTTCTTATTCAAAAGGAAAATTTCTTTTGCTACCTCTTAAGTTTTTCTGATGGTATAGGCTTACTAAAACTTGCTCATAAAAAATATGCATTATGTCAGCTGTAAAAAATGCTATCATAGGCTTACAAATGGTGTTTTATGAAACAACTGCTCATCTTACTTCACCTCTCAGAGCTACATTTCACACATCCCTTGTGTGCCCATTGGTCTCTATGTTGTCTTAAAGCACAACTATAGGCAAAAAAAATATGATCCTACTAGTCTAGTGTTAAATTTGTCACTTCCTTTAAACCTTTGGCAACACAAAGAGCTAGAATTATAAATCCAGTGCTGTCTAGATGCAAAGGTTGAATAAATACCAAAACATTCCCATGAATATAGTAGCAAGTAGAGTAGATATTACTTAAATAACTTACTTAAATCAATCATTTTGTATTTAAAGACCAAAGAAAATTAAAATAATAATTCTCTTTTAAAAAAATGGATTGGGATTTTCCCTTACTCTGAACCAATGTTAACATATTGGTTTGGGAAATGGTCCAGAGTGCACAGAGTGGAAAAACATTATACATCATAGCTAGGCAGATGTACAGAATATTAATCTTTAACCGTTCTTTGTTTTAGTTTCAATTACTAAGTTGCTATGTGAGTACATGAATATTGTAAGAATCATGAGACATATTTAACCTCCTTAGTGTTCATCACGAGCCCATCTCGTCCAGAGTTTGTGTGAAGATGAAAGCCAGATATCCCCGGAAAGCTACGGCGATGCTGCTTCCAGCCGCAGCATTTCCGGGGCTCTGTGGCTTCACTGATCGCGTCACGGTGACGCGGAAGGGGGCGAGGGTGAGCAGTGCCATAGACCTCCATGTTAATGGAGGGGCTTCTGCTCTCCAGACCTCACGGCCAGTGTCATGAATGACACTGACTGTGTGGAGAGGGGAGGGAGGAAATGGCAGGCAGTGTACCTTGTACTCAACTCAACTCTACTCAATACCATTGGCATTCATTGGAACATCAATTGTGAGTCAGGTCTTGTTATTAGTACCTGACCTCACAAATTACTTTTTGGCTGAATGCCATTTTTTGGAGGATTTCCTAAATAGAAATCTTCCGTAGTCAGGCCCATGATTGCCTGTTATTTTCCACCAACATTTAAACTAGTGCCAAAGTAAAGTCAACAGGAGGTAAAGTCATCAGTAAGCTACAAATGCAGCTTTTAATGTCTACCATATTGTTTTCTTGTCAACTCTACTCCAGACATCTTTTTCTTAGATATCAATAGACCACACAAAGCCTTCCATAAAGCATTACATTTTCTTATTATTCTTCCAGCTCAGAATATACATTTTGCAGATAGCATGAGTTAACTACTCATGAAAGTAGAAGGAGGTAGAAGGAATCAACCACAATATGTCTTCCCACTATTATCAACTGTTGAACAGCATTTAGATCTGCATTCTGGAGGTAGGTACAATGTGAAACATTAGGAACCCATCATGGATTACTGAATAGATGGGAGGGGATCCACAAAACTATTTAGGTGATAACATTATTGTATACCTTGCAGTTATTGTAGATTGGGATTTTAACCTCCTATTTTACATACGTAAAGCCCTAGCTCCATGTCCACTAAGATCCCTGTGTTGAACACAGAGATTTTATTGCAATGCTCAATGCAATGCATTGATAATGTCTAGATAATCTGTATTGATATGTTCTGGTAGAGGCTAAAGTCTACAATTAAATATCATTTCTTAAAGTAAGGTTCCAGATTTGGAATGGCCAATCGAATAAAACAATCATATTTTTGGGATAAACTATGGAAAAGTCCACTATGGAAATTCTATGTCAGATGGACTTTGATGGAGGTCTACTGTCCCTACTGGAGGTTATTCAGCTTCATAGAACAGAGAATCCAAAAGGAGGTGCAGGAACACATATAGGTAATTTGGAACACCAAAACGTCCAGCTCAATTTCTGCTTAAATGTTTTTCTGATGTATTAACAAAGGACAACTTCTTACTTAACTACATATTAGGTAAAGTGACCCTTTAAGAATATTTTCAAAGGAAGGTATAAACAGAATCAGACATTCCTAATGAGCTGCCAACCTAGCAGAGATAATTGGATAACCCTAAGTACACAATAGCAAGCGTATAATAACTCCACTGTATAAAATCAATAAATGTTAGTGTTATTTGTAAAATGTGCAACTACACACATATAGTTATTTCATAGAGGGCATGTCCCACCAAGGTGACATTTTCATATTTACACCCTTGCTAAACTTTTATTGCTTTGCATAGTGTCAGTGGTTTGACTGGCAGTGAAACTTTTAGCATTAACATGGTGTTTGTGGTTGCTGCACTTCCACAGTTAACATCCAAATTCCCTAACAGCCAGCAGTCAGCAAACAGTAGCAGTAATCCCCCCCCCCCCCCCAACACAGTTCTAACACGCTGGTACACATCAAGTGATATGACACTACTCATAACTCAGAAGCTGCTAATAAAAACACTGCAAAGCAGGCTCTTGTATTCCGTGTAAATGCAAGTACAGAGTTCAGAAATTACTGTCAGCCAATGAACAAATTGTAATGGATGACTTACGTAGATTTGCCACATATCTTTCTCTGGTACCACTGTTTGCAGTTTGTGTAGTATTGCTTGTTCGACCCAATGACCTTCTGTACTGCACATACATTAGGGCTAAAGAATGAAGCATAGCCAGAAATATTATTGTTAATATTGATAATAACAGTAATAATACTAACAGGCAGAATACTTAAATAAAATAATACAACATATTATTATCGATATTTCATATTGATATAGCGCCAACATATTATATCATATAAAGTGTATTGATTTATAAAATACATAAAATACGCTATAGCATATAAATAATAGGTTAATAAATAAAAATAATAGCCTATCAATACTTTTAAAACTTAAGCACCTCTTTGGATTGTTAACAGACAATACAGGGCATGAATTATTAAACCATGCAACAAAATGATATGTGTTATCAAGCTGAACTGCAAATCAGAGATCTTTTTTCATTTGCTAAGAAACTTAGAAACTCCATTGTCTACACAAGATAAGACAACATAACACAGCATTTTTACATTTTAATACTGAATTCGGAAAAAAGATAAAAAAAAAAGAAAAGTGTTCTTACCCATGTGGCCTGCCTCTAATCCTGCTGTGCTGCAAGACTTGTTGGTAAGGATACCTGGCTGTAGTTACCAATGTGGCCAGTAAGGTAAGAGTCAAGGCAAGCAGCACAATGCGATTCATTCTGAGAGGGGTGAGTGCAGGTTGTGAACTCCCACAGCTCTGAACTAAAAGCCAGGAAACATAAGCTGTGCTGTGTTAAATAGACCGAGAGCTAAAATGGGTGGAGAAACAAGCTACTGCTGCAATATGAGCCTGACTTTCCAGGCTGACTCTTTGGGGAATATGTAACCTCTTGGCTGCATGTCTGAAAGAGTTTTAGAAATTCAGAAGTTACAATTATTAGACCTGGCCTGTGCTGCCCGCTGTCAACTCTTTCATGCAAAATGCAGCCATTATTTTAGTCACTGGATACTACATTGCAATGCATATGTATATCTGGGAAAAGATGAATGTTCAGAATAACATTTGTTAAGACTTTCATTTCCCCCTTTGTGCAGTGTACTCTACGGGGTGGTTAGACACTAAGATTATTGTTTGTATACAAGAGGCGGTGGGTAAACATTGAGTAAACTGTGGGATAATACATCACTTGAGAAAACAGCTAATGACATTTGAGTTAAACAAAACATACAAAAGTTCCATGGGAATAATGGCAGCTATGCCAGTAACTGAAGAAAGTTCATTAATGTCTGTTTACTAGAATCTGAAATGGAGGAAACAGACACTTAATGTGTATACTCAGCCAAAAGTGGGTTTAGTTCTGGATAGATAAGTAAGAACAAGGACAGAGGCGCACAACCTAGTACAACAGATGGTTAAAAAATGGAAAGGTGAAACAAATGGAACCAAATGAACAAAACACCGACAAGAACTCACATTAGAGAGGTTTACACGGCTGGCTCCTCAGGGCCATGTGCTATCCAGGAGGACCATCACTTCTTGGTGGGGGAGAAGAGATCACTTCCTGCTACAGATCCTGGGGGGCTCAATAGAACAATGGGAGCGCTTTCGAAAGAACACTCTTTTTTCAACTCTTTAATCCTTGCTCAGGCCCCATACACCAACTGAGGCCTTTCTGGCCACTGATATTACTATAGCTGTGTAATCACTGCTAAAGGTTGTGCGCAACTACCCATCATCTTGGTTGAAAAGAGTTCTTCTCGAAAACGCGTCCCATTGTTCCTATTGAGGCCCCCCAGTTCTCTGCTAAGCAGGAAGTGATCTCTTCTCCCACACCAAAAGTAGGTCTCCTGGATCGCACATGGCCCTGAGAGAGCCAGCCTTGTAAACCTCCTCTCAATGTGATTATCTTGTCTGTTGTTTTGTCTCATTTGTTTCCATTTGTTTCAACCTATTACCTTTTCCCATTTTTTAACCATCTGTTGTACTAGGTTGTGCGCCTCTGTCCTTGTTCTTATTTGTCTGCTATTGGGGCCCACACTCCTCCATTTTGAGTCTGCACACCCTACACACCAACTTACACACCCATCCTCATACTGACCTCCATTTTGATCTGTGATCCCTTGCTCGGCGCCCCATACACCCAACTGAGGCCTTTCTGGCCCCCCCTGATATCTACTATAGCTGTGTAATCACTGCAAGGTTGTGCCAACACATCTCTTCTGAGTTATTCTGGAACTAGAAAATGGGGTGAGTTAGAATTCATTTGGCAGGGGGGTTACTGATATCAGGATCTCCATTATCTACGATATCAGTATCTTCACCTTATGCCATATGCAATTAGAACTGGTATGGCTTGGAGTGTTTCCAGAAACCAATCTAATAAAATAAAATGTTAAACATGCTAGTTATATTTATCTAGTTAATTACTGACTAACTAACTAACTAACTAACTAACTAACTAACTAACTAACTAACAAACTAATTAAATGAATTAACTAACTCAATATGATTAACATACTTACCCCATATTGTTTAGGTCCCCATTTTCCTATCATTTTTTTTCCATCTTCAGTCAACCTATGTAAGTAATGGGGATTCAACAAAAACTATTTATGGGATTTGCCTTCTTATAACCAATTCTATATATTTACTGCTTCAATGATATTAATCCATAGCTCATTACATATCTGCAGGTCTATTGAAGAAGCATAAATATGCAAAACGCTTTGAGAGTTGATATAATATATGAATTCTTCTGCTATTTACCTAAAAAACTGTATGATTACATTGTTATTAAAGTGGATTTGAGCTTAAAAAAGAAAAACAACAAAACCAAATAAACTTTACAAATAAACCGATCCATGTAGATAAAAATCACATACTTATATTTCCCTCTTCCTCACTCCAGCACGAACAGGCCTGGGATGTCCTGTGCTCCCCCATGTAAGATGGAGGAGTGAGACTCTTCCTGTCTCACTCTCTCCACCAATCCAGATCCGAATCCGGTGATGCTCTGGCCCTCCAGCATCTCTGGATTCAGATCTGGCTTGCTGCTGGACACAAGGGGATTGGGAGGCATAGGTCAGAAGTGAAGTCTTCTTTCCCAATATCCACTTGTAGCCGCAGCCAGCAATGTCTGCAGCTGGCCTCACAAGTTCAGGAGGGACAGGGCACCACCGCATTTTTACAGATTTCATAGGTTCACAGTATAATAGATGCTGATAATAGGAAGCAGATACCTAGGTGGTAGGTCTGCTTTTAATTGTAATGGTTTTATTTGGTCTTTTAAATTGATATCATAAAAATGTATATTTGTTACTTCTTTGTCGTTAGTTCCTGAGAACCCTGGGTGTGTTAACTAGTGATGGCTCGAACCCGGAATTTGATGTTCGCGAACGCGAACTTCCGCAAAAGTTC
>CM070034.1:31003778-31016543 GCA_036250615.1 Ptychadena robeensis | reverse complement strand
CAGACTAAGAGCAATGAAGAAGAGTAGACTGTAGAAGAGAACACTGCCTAGCTAATGGTTACCTATGCAGCGCAGCAGCAGCAGCTCTCTGTTCTAATTCTCTCCTTCTCATGTGAAATGGTGTCCTCCTTGCTATGCTATAGGGGGTGGGATGGTCCGTGAGGTGGGGGGTGCTGATTGGCTGGATTATGTCTGCTGACTGTGACTCACAGGGTCAAAGTTTGTGCAATAAAAAAAACATAGGGGGCGGGTCGAACTCGCCATATGTTCGCGAACACGTGGCGAACGCGAACATGCGATGTTCACCGCGAATAGTTCGCCGCCGAACAGTTTGGGCCATCACTAGTGTTAACCATCTAAGGAAAATGGTATACAAAATAATATGTAAATAATATAGCAAATTGTACTGTAGAAAGCAGTACTATTTTTTGGTTTGTATGTTTCTGTCTTTTCATTGAATTGACCCTGAAGTGGAGGATATTGGATATGTCACTGCAGGATTGTCAGAAGACAAGAAAAGTTGAAATTTGTGGATATACAGTTATGGCATTTTACACAAAGACATTTGTCAGAAAGTACTTGGTTTATTGCTCAGCGCGTTTCGCCCGCATGGTGGGCTTCCTCAGGAGCTTTGAATTAAACCAAAAATAAAGTGATCTTGAATTTCATTCAAGGCTTCCATTCTAAGTCCATGTAAGATATTACTGTTAAATCCACAGTTCTAAGAGTAAGACACAGTAACCCTGGGAAAACCTTCTCCAGAGGTAATATGAATAAGAGAAATGCTTGATGGGCATACAAATGGTCATCCGTACAGTCTGTATACTTTGCAATGTCCCTTAACGGGTTTCTTGTAAAAATCTAGTAGTCACAGTCCGTTTTCAGCAGTAAGTAGTCCGGTCCATTTGCCACAGTCAGTAGTTCAGTCAAACTGTCTGTGTGACCACAGACCAGTTATTAAATACCTTATTTAGGTACAGAGATGTCATCACTAGGTCTCTGTGCTTCTCTGTTTAGTCACACAGACCATGGCTGGTAAAGGGGCTAGGGGCAGAACATAGCATCCTGAGAATGTTCTTCCACCTGAGACAAAGTCCAAATGTCACACTGAGCCTCCAGAATGGAAAGAACCGAAAGGTGCAAGCCAAGAACAGTTCAGCTAGGGAGAAAGATACATAGATGTGAAACCAGCCTAAAGGCAAGGAATAACAACATTACAAAAACATTGTAGCAAAGATAGTAATTTGTACATCTTATACATACCTTATTGTCCAAAAAGATGCCAAAGGAAGCTGGGCATCCTTGTAGAGATGTGTACTAATGGCCAAACTAAAAAAAGAAATGTACAGCAGTGAAAGCCTCTATATGTGTGGCTTTATTAACGATATACCAATCCTTAAAATCATAGGCTTGCAGTATGTGTTAAAGATATATGTGGTTTTACAGAAGATTACAATGATCACAGAGAGTCATATATACAGGATACTCTAGTGGTTCTTTCTTGGCTGCAGAAATACTTTTGCTACATTTTTGCTTTCACTAATAGTCGACATAAAACTGGACCCAGTCTGATATATTCCAGTTACAAAAATTACAATAAATTTGGTTTTATCCGCATTACGTACATCAATGAGCACAATGTTGTCCCACAACTGCCCATACCACCCATGTATAATAACTACGTTTTACAAGGGTTTAAAAATCCATCAGAAGTTCATCCACTATCTATCTTTACTACCATAAATTTATTTAGTCTGCTGCACAGTTCAGCAATCAGTTTCAGTGCGATTCCCCAGATGTTCCCCTTTGAAGTTAACCCTCTCTCCTCTGGTGCGATGTCACCAGCTCCAACACACCAGGGAGAGAGATTGCCAAAGGGAATTGTATTGGATACAGTGATAACTGTATCCAATATAATTTAACCTCCCTGGCGGTTTACTGAGGTCCAGATTTCTGTACCAAAAGTGATACAGTGTTTTGCCTTTTCACAGATGACGCCGATGGGGGCGGAAAGGCTCTATGTGCCTGCAGCTCTGTAGAAATGCTGCAGGCACACAGAGAGCCAGCAGTTGGGCCTGATTCCGGCACGGGCACAGTTTGATTCATGATCAGACTTCGCCTGTACTTGCTTCGGGCGTAACGCTAGGGAGGTTAAACCGGCCATAGAAGCTATGCTTGGCGGGTGTTTATCGAACAATCGACCGCAGCATGATGACATCATCATGCCATGGTTAATCGTTCGAAATACACCATTTGCGATGACCGATACTTTGGATGGGGACCCTTGTCCCCATTAAAAGTACTGGTGATCGACCAGAGAAAAACGTTTGTTCTCTGGCTGATCAAATTTGTGTGAGACTTCAGTGGTTGCACCAGGTGGGCGCGTTCATTTTGTGATTGATCACCAAGCGATCACCCCGAATGCGCACGGTGATCATTCGCAAAATCGGCCACAGATTGAAGCGCTATGGGCGGCTTTAGAGCGACATTAAGTTTACATTTCTTTTCTTTTGATTTAGATTGGATAAAACATTTATCCAATCCAATCAAATCTAAGAAAAACAACATTTTCCTGTACCTTAAATTTTAAAACTCCCACCGGGCCGTGACGTCATCGGCACATGAGTGCCGATCACGGAAATAGCCGGAGAGATCTGCTATTTCTCGAGACACTCGGGTGCAGCCGGAGATGATCCCACTACTAGTCTCCCGCTGAGCGTTTCTGCTAGCTGGATCCACTTTTGAACTGGATTATAGAAAGACATCTGATCCAGTTCAAAAGTAAAAAAATATATTAAAAAAACGAAAAAAATAATGTTTTCTTTAAGCCCAGGGCCCGCATACGTGATGTCACTCGGGAACACAGGAGAAGCCGTTGAGGACGTCGCTGGAGGTGGCAGCCGGACCAGGTAAGCTCCCGCGCCGTGCACGAAGCCAGTTCGGGCGCATCGCTAATTGCAGCGTCTCTTTGCCCGAACTGGCTTCGGGCGCAACGCTAGGGAGGTTAAAAAAAAGGAACACAAAACACATTTCCAATTAATTAAAATTGTATTATAAACAAAATATAGATATGAATACATACTGTTTTAAAATCATACAAAATAAGTATTTTAGAGATTTTATCATTCAAATGATACCTTTTATAATTTTTTATGTCATTTTTGTTAAATTGTTTCAAACATTATTATATTCAGGATGTCTACTAGACTCTTGTACAGACATATTTTGGGAAGTTACAGGCCTACAACATTAAAAGTCTATGGTGTGCTTTTGGTACAGAAATCTGGACCTTGCAAGAGCGCTAGGGAGGTTAAGGAGGTGCAAAAATATACCATTAGCAAGTATTGCTAGTAGGCAAATGGAAGGTTAACAGGGATATTTGCATGGCATTCTTCTAGCATTTTAGGGTATATGTTAAACATTACCTGAAGAAACCTCTACATAGAAGGAGACCAGAGCTAGGCATACAGATATGTTCATTCAGTGTGGGAATGGTATTGTGCCATCTTGTCAGCTCTGGTTCCCACATAGTGTTGACTGGTGACTGGTGGAATCCTGTGAAGTCCTGCTCCTAGTCCTTGATCTTCAATGGGACTTTGTTGTGGGGACATTAGTGCTGAGAGGATTATGGTAAAGGCGTGCCAGGTACCTCAGTACTAATTTCATAGGGGGGGGGGGGGTGATCTAGCAATAACCTTGTTCAATTTCAGTCTCCTGATAATTTGCATGCTAATGATGAATTTTGGGCAATGGCACCAAGCATCTCCAGTCATCTTTTTGGCCTGCTCAAATTCAAAAGCTTTCAGCAATATAACTTTTAGAGATGATCAATGCAGCTTCCATGGAAAGAGGCAGCCAGAAGAAGAGAGAGAGCAGCGGAGCCCCCTCCTCCCGAGCAGTGAAGAGGTGGCGTGATGTGCTGTGTGTGTACTGCTGCTAGTGACATCTACTGGCTGAATTTGATATTGCATTCATTTAATCAATTGCATTAACCCAATTGATGTTAAAACTTTTATATATCAAATATTATTTTCCTGGTTTTCCTGCTTTAAAAACTGGGTGAGTCTTATGGTCCGGTGCGTCTTATAGTCCGAAAAATACGGTATATAAATAGCTTTAAGTGGCTCCAAAGATTAGAAAAGTTACTTTTATATAATTGGAATGATGTTGGAATTTTTAATCATTGAAAACTAAGTTTTTATACATAATATTGCTACTACCTGTTTCTAAAGGGCTCAACAAAACACATGAGTAGGAAGGAAGAGCATAATTTCATAATTTATGTAAATAACAATATATTATTTTATCACTTTAAAAGTGACATGTGTTGTCCACATACTTATACACACTGAACCAAGACACCATCCCATTCCCAATAAAAAGTATAAATAAAACAGTATAATAATGATGCCCAACAGAAAAAATTATGTAGTATGTATTGCTTTAACTATGCAACTATTGCTTTAACTTTTCAAGAGCTTTCCAGCTATATCAACATCCAGCGAGCCACCCTAAATGCAGTTTTGAAAGCTCTTGTAAACCCAATGCTGACTTAATACTAACCTATGTGGTTTCACTGGTAGAGACCTTCAAAGTCAGCAGCAAGTCCTGTTCTGGTTCTCCGGTGGCAGCATGGTGCATCTATGGAGCTCCCCAGGGTTCTACCAAGTGTGTGTGGTCACATGACGAGCATCCCTCCACCATATTCAAGGGATCCAGAAAAATTCGAGTACACGTATGCTCGAAGCTTAATCATTGTAAGTGTTCATGGGATATGCAGTAAAAAGTGTTTAATAAAAATGTTGTGAAAGAGAGAAACTAAAGTGGTTTTGAATTAGTGCAGAAAAAACAACAATCCCAATAAAAAATAAGTAAATACATTTCAAGAACAATAATTTACAACCTTTTAATGTTAGAGACAATTTTCAATTCTGTGTAAAAAAGCCACAATGTATTATTTTGTGTTAATTATTAAATTAAATAGTTACCTGAGCAGTGAGTTAAAATAACATAAAAGACCAAAACCACGCAAAAGGAAACTGCAGCTTGTCTGGGCTGGTTGGTCACCTGTATTTTTTAGGTGTAATGCTTTTGGCTTGTTCATGCTGAGGCAAATCTGATTCATGGTTTCCTGACATATGCTTGCTCAACTATTTATAATGTAAAAATAAAAGTCTACTAAGACAGATTTATCACCTCCTCCTAATCTTCAGTTTTCATTTACTTTATTTTCAAATAGTGCTTCCCCAAAGCTAACCAAAGATGTTACAGCCTGATTGTACCAGTTATTATATACTAGTGATTATACCAAATGTCTCTCAAAACAATGAGCTTGTTTACTAATGCGGTAGAGGTAAAAGTGTATGTTCCTGAGCCTCATAAACAAACTGTGTTCATAACTGTACTCTTGTGCAAGCATTTTAATTACTTTGTTCATGACATAGCTAATCAAACTGAACACATCTTCACCTTAATTGCTCAGCTTCGTGGACATTCAAGTTTCATAGTAAAGCTAGCCATACACGTATAGATTCCTATGTGTTTGGCCATTGATTCTCGCAAGATACTTTAGATGGGGACCCTGGTGTGGCGATCAATTAGAAAAAAAACAGCAAGGCAGATTGCTGTGCGACCGACTTGTGGTGCTATTCTGGCTGGTCGCTCCAGGTGGGCGCCTCCATTTTGCAGATAATCGACCCCCAAGCGAGTGATGCGAACATGCATGTCAGTTGATTGTCCCCAAAATCGCTTGCAGATGGATACGTGTATGGGGTGGCCTAAGTGTGCACTTGTATTCCATACATTGATCTCTCTTTTAAAAGGACCACACATTTTTTCAGTTTGTCTGTCTGTGTGCTTATTTAGCAAATCAGCATAATTTCTGAGGTCAGATAATGTTAGCACTAACATCCTAAAGGTAGGGCTGAGCTCAGGTCAGGTGCGCAGGTCCCTTGACCTGTTTATCTATATGGATCAGCTTTAACAGAAAAGGGCCTTCACCAAACTGTTACCAGAAGGTGTGTAACTGCTTGTTATGCTGCAGCCTGTAAACTTACTGAAAAAAACTAAAATCAATAACTATGGATATTCCTTACGTGATCTTGAGGGAATATGACTTTTAAAAACTGATGGATTGCAGAAGAATTAGTCTCTCTAAAGCACATTGTTATTATTATTAAATGCCGAGTGTTAGAAATTTTGCATCAGAAACTCCTTTCAACCAGGAGGGTGCAAATGTTTGAAGAATCAAATTCTTCTCTACTGTGCAAGCTATTTGAGTACACTGAGAACACTGCAGTAATATAGGGAAGGGTATGATTAATACAAATATGCCGGTATGCTTTTCTTTTAAACAATGCATGACCCAAAATTTTATCCAAACCATTACACCATTACACCACTACAAACCTAAACCATTGGTAGAAGACACGATGGATCCATGCATTGTTGATGTCAATTTTGGCCCTAGTATTTGAAAGTCACAGAAGATATCATGATTCATGCGGGCAGAACTTTTCCATTTCTCTATGGGCCTATTTCTGTGAGCCAGGGAGAAGTGTAGTTTCTTATTCTTATTCCTCTCCTTGTAAGATACCAGGCATGTCAAGGGGTGTGGCCTAATGGGTGTGGCCTTCAGTTTCTGTATCTTAACTGTCTCAATGAAAAACATGTTGAGTATTTACAGATGTTCTTCTGCATACCTAGGTAATAAGGGTTTTTTGAGTTACTGTTGCCTGGATTTTTCACAAGGATGTCTTGTTAATGTCTACATGCCCGAATGTATCAATTACTGTAATGTGTTTGATAAGATATTTGCGTCCAGCCATTGAACAGTTGTAGCTACTGTAGATACTTTTTGGTTTCTAACAAGAGTTAACAAATGTCTCAGATCCTGGGAGGGTTGCTGATGAGCAAATATTTTTTGTGGATGGATTTTGGGAGCCAATGGCAGATATAATGCTCATTTTCAATCTTTGGCATTAATGTTATGCTAAGTAGAAATGGCATCCCAAATTAGATCCAATAAGTACTCTTTTAGTCAGTTACACAACTTTTCATCATTTTGTTCTGAGCTGAACCATAAGGATCCATAGAGGGAAGAAAAATAGCAGACACTATACACATTTTAACAAATGTGCTCAGAAATATCAGTCTTGCTCAGAGGTATGTATTTTGTTCATATAACTAATTTAATAAAACCCAGCTGGCACAGAAACAGCACTGTTCTAAGTGGCAGTGTGAAACTGAACATATTATGGTACTGCCCTCTGTTGGTAATAAGGTGACCTGATTTTCCATCATCATGTTATTTGCAAAATTTTGGGGTATTTGCAAATCATTTGTTTGACAATGGAACAGACACTAGATTATTCGAAGAATAAATAATCTGTTCATAATTTGATTTAAATTATTCTCTGTTTAGAGAATTATACAATTACAGAAAAACATTTAAATAAAGTGATTTCAAAGCACCCATCCCCCCCCCCTATTTTTAGGGGGTTTCATAACATTAACATGGATAAAGATGAACATTGGATCTATTTCTTCATTGCCACGATTAGATATATACACTAAATGAAAGGCACAAGTACTTGAATGTAGAAGAAAATATATAAAAGAAAGTATCTTTGGGTTGTGTGTCTATTAAAAACAGAGTTAGTAAAACCTGATAAAATGACAATGGATGGGGGTGATGTTAAAAAATTGCATTAGTGACTTCTACCCGGTAGGGTGAGCGGCTTGCCTATTTTCAGCTTTGAGACATTCAGCTGTCTGGCCAGATCAGCACCTCCTACCCAGTTTGAGAAACTATGTCTTCTTACCAAGAAACCAAATCTACAATCATATCATTGTCTACAGATTGCTGGTCAATAGCAATCACATACCATGTCTTTATAATCTGGAAGGTTGGGAGGCTAAATTGGGTCATTCCATTTCCAATGACAAAGCTACCCCAAAACCCCTAGCAAAATGAATAAAGCTGCCATCAAAAAAAAGTTACAAGATCCTGACTAGATGGTGTCTATCCTGTCTCCATCAGATGTTCCCAAATATATCTCCTATTTGCTAGTGGTGCCAACAGGAGATGGGTTTAAAGTTACATATCTTCTGGAACAGTAAGACAATCTCCAAGTTCTAAAAAAAATTATTTACATTCTATAATGCAGCCATGGGTACTGATATTCAGAAAACTCCTAAAATTGTGTTACTATCTCTATCTTTATTCAGATCATGCCTTCGGTGGCTTTTGTACAGATTTTCTTGATTCCATACAATCCGAAAACATGGTTCACCTACATCCAGTGGCAAATGTATATTGTTCACAATATTGTTTGTATTTCATAATAATTCTCTGTATAACCCTTTTGACCTAATATACCTTGTTTTTCTGTTCATTTACACTTTAAATAAACTATTATTGTGTAACCAAAAACGCATCAAGAAGGCAAATGCAGCCTTTGTACAATGATATCCAATTTGGGGATTTCAGGACAATGCAACAAAAACTAAACTGAATTTAATTCAATGAGAAGACAGTCCTCCTGTATGGATGTCAAACATCAAAGGTGACAGCAGTGACAACATATAGTCTTTATTAATGGCTCTGGTGGCCAAATGTAATTTCCAACAAAGAGTTGTGGAAAAAACTTGAGAACAACAAGTCGACACACATATCAATCAATGAAAGTGGGGATGGATTGGCCATATTATTTGCAAGGCAACTTTCTTGGAGTTGAAATAATCCCTGATGTGGAATCCCAATCTGTCAATCCCCAAAACTGGACCTGCTGTGTTTCGCTAGTAATCCGGCTGGCTTTCTCAATTCAGAGTGACTGTACATGATCTCACTGGAAATATATACTCTGGGGTATAGCTCCAATCCACACAATGTTATCCAGCATGAGGTCTGAGCCTCATGGGTATTTGAATTAAACACTACAGATGTACAATGGCCTAGATAAATGAGAACCATCACAGAAATACTAACATACTATCATACTAGCATTTTTACATGGTTCATAGAGCTTACCAGCAAGTCAATATATTGTATTTTTGTAGAAAACTAATTGTAGACTTTTTCATAAGCCAAGTTTCTCTTCAGTAAATCAAATCGCTTCAATAAATTGTGGCTGTCACGGCTGGAACTAACTGCAGATTAAACACAACTTAATTAAAAGATTACGGATAGAATCAGGAATGCTTCTTTTTTGGCACATCTTGGGCATGTACTGTGATTATTATTAATGAACTAAACAATTTTTAGCAGATTATACAGGTACAAAGATTCTATGGTACATTTCGAAGTATTGGAAATTATTGGAAAATCGGTCTAGTCCCTATAAATGTATCTGACCCCCAAAAAGATAAAAAAGTTACATGGGGATTTAACCCCCCCCCCTTCCCTTGCGGTATTCCCGGGTAGCTCAGGGTTACCACTATTTGCAGCAACCTCTTCCAGCCCTGCCTGTGCCATCCTTCTGGGTTGGTGTCTACTGGGTCCATTGCTGGAAGCACCTCTCTGGCGTCAGTGATAACGCTGGGGAAGTGGGGGTTGCTTGCGTAATTCGTCTGCATTTTCATACATGCATAGGCGTCCTGGGTCCTCATACCCCCATCATTATTCTGTAGAGGGGGTTAGAGGGAGCGGAAAATACAAATGGATTGTATTGTAATCCATTGTCATGTGTTTTTCATACAGGTTTAGACAGCGGTTTCTGCAAAGAATGGGACCGCCAGGATAAAGAACAATTCTGAATTACACATAAGGTTTTATAACCTATGCTTGGGTTTTTTATCCAAATGTGTATGTTTCAGTTTGTATATTGAAATTGTATTTCCATACTTTCATGGGAATTGCCACTGAATGTTTTTCAATGTTTGAATTATATTGGTTTTACATTGAACTTTTTAAATAGCAAGTGGCAAGTTAGTTACGTAAATTTTGTTTTGTTTTTAAAGATACTTTTCAATTGATGCCTTTAAAGCCCCTGGTTTTCATGTCTTAAGCTGGCCATAGACGGTTAATAGTGAAATCGGCCACAAATCTAATGCTTAAAAGCTACATTTGCTACATCTAATGCTAGAAAAGCTACGGCAGGGAAATTGATCTAAGAATTTACAGACATGTCTGTAAAATTAACAATGATTGCATTACTTTGTCCCCATCTAAATTAAATGCCGACACACAAAGGGTGCATGGCCGATTCCCGGCACGACCCATCGTGTTTGATGATGTCATCAAGCATAGTCGCTCTGCCATCATATTGAAGGAAAAACTAACCGTCTATGACTGGCTTTTGCTTTAGATTCTTTTGAAAATAAAAAATGACTTGATTTTTAAAGCATGAATGCATGAATTTTTCTTCTGACACAGTGTACAGAGAGCTAGAACTACAGAATGTTCCCAGCTGACAAGTCACTTTGGAAGGATGTAGCATTATGATTAATTACTTTTTATTGCATGCTAGGCCATTTCTGTGATCTCCAGGAAAATTTGGCTGACAGTTACTGAAGAGTATATTTTTCTTTTTTAAATAAATTGCCATTTTGTATGGGCTTCTCATGAGAAATATACTGTATATCTAGTCTACCCTTATCTGGCACCCATGATTCATAGATATCAGCCCATTATGCAACAGCAATGTAGTACAGTTTACCCACAGCATGGCTTGTCAAGTTCAAACTGATTTGTTTTTGGTCATATTCTGGTAACATGAGTTCTGGATAAGAGAGAGTCTACTTTGTGTGTGTGTGTGTGTGTGTGTGTGTGTATATATTGCGGGATCTGCTATAGCAACAGGGTGTCCGCACAGTGTACAGAGGAGGCACCCAACATCTATGTCTATTTAAATCAGACTACAGCTTGTAAGTTATTGTAACATAACTACAGAAAAACAAAAAGTCTGGCTAGTCCGAGCAACTAACTCACTCACCTAAAGAACTAATCTAGCAAACATAGCATGGCCAATAGTACCAACAGACAAGAAGAGCTAGGGGTGAATCTGCTGGCCAAGGAAATCCACCCAATTGTTTCCTTTGACCAGGCTCCAGCCAGCTTTTCCTATTGGGAAATGAATTACAAACTTTTCCTGAAGCCCTTCACACAGTGCCTCAGCCTGGGTGCAACATGTAGTGCACCCTGCACTTTCCTGAGACACCCTGTCACTATATAATGTAATATAATAATATAAAAAGTAAAATGTTCATACTTCCCTCTATCTTAACTAAGGCCCCAGTTCCAGCTGAATAAAAACATCATGATTCTGCCACCACCATGCTTCACTGTGGGTATGGTGTTCTTTACGTGATGTGCAGTATTGTATAGTGGCAAGACAAAACAATACTAGACATCACCAAAAGAACACCATACCCACAGTGAAGCATGGTGGTGGCAGCATCATGCTTTGAGGCTGTTTTTCTTCAGCTGGAACTGGGGCCCTTCAGGCTTCTGCTAGAAAGCTGAACATGAAGAAGAACTTCATCTTTCAGCATGACAAACGACACAAGGCATACATCCAAATCAACAAAGGAATGGCTTCACCAGAAGAAGATTAAAGTTTTGGAATGGTCCAGCCAGAGCACAGACCTAAATCCAATTAAAAATCTGTGATCTGAAGATCTGTGCACAGGAGATGCCCTCGAAATCTGACAGATTTGGAGTGTTTCTGCAAAGAATAGTGGGCAAATCTTGCCAAGTCAAAATGTGCCATGACTCATCCCCAAAATGTGTCATGCTGACAGACTCATTCCCAAAATGTGCCATGCTGATAGACTCATACCCAAAAAGACTGAGTGCTGTAATAACATCAAAAGGTGCTTCAACAAAGTATTAGTTTAAGGGTGTGCAGACTTATGAAACCATATTTTTTTATATTTTTTTCCCTCCACCTAAAAATATTCAGTTTGCTTTTCATTTGAATGGTACAGATTATAGATATATAATCCATATAAAAATGAAAAAATGGAAAACGTTCTGAAATTTGTTATCTTTGTCTCATTTTTTCCAGCACAGGAAAAACACATTTTGAGGGTAGTGAACATTTTATACATTCAGTCAATATGTTGCATTTCCAGACGTCAAATGGCCAGGCAACTACCAAGTACACACTTGCTCTACTTTTTGTTACTCTCAGATTTACAGAATAGATAAAATATTAAAATAAAAAAATCTTCCATAAATTACATTTAAATGAACACAGCTTTGTGTTCTTACTCGATCGGAGCAATGAATTAAGGTGATAGTGTACCTTCAAGCTGCTAGAGACAAAACTAGCTCAAGATAACACCAAAATTTTTGTTTCAACTTCAGATTCAAGTTATGACTTGCAACACAATTTCTAGGACAAAGCCATTTTATATCCTGGAGTCTGGGAGAGGACAGTCTGGGCCTAGTTGGAAGCATTAAACTACAGCCACCAGGGAAGCTGAAAGCATTCACATTGCAGGACACTGCTAGACCACCAGGGGGGTTAAAATGTATGATCTAAGAACACCAGACCAAACTTTTCCCTCTAGAGCCTCTAAACAAGTACACACACCCATATACATGCATAACATACTGTATCTTTATAGGAGGTGCTTGGTTACTTGTCTGACCACGCATCTTGTGGGATCTTTTATACAATAGACTTCCTATAAACAACTTCAGACCACCTGGGACTAAAGGTAAGATCTTGATGTTCCAAAACCAACTTGTTTGCTTCTCTTGCCTTAATACATAAGTATTTATATATATATATATATATATATATATATATATATATA
>CM070034.1:30943195-30962978 GCA_036250615.1 Ptychadena robeensis | reverse complement strand
TATCACTGCTATGTAGTGCCGGGTCCTCCCTGATAGAATACATAGTGATTGGAAAGGTTACATGGTTTTGGTAGAAGAGATGGTGATTGTACAGAAATTGTATAGTAAGGTGTATGCAGGGCTTTAGTGAGGTATTGACTTCATCCTGCCATTACTAGGACTGTAGTGACTGTAGTTTTGTGATGTGGATATTATTGGTGAGCAGCAGAATTAGGATTTGGTCAGAGACACCCTTGTGTGTGGGACAGTAGCATGAATTCACATGCTCCCTCCCGCCCCAGGCAATTTGGCGGTAACCGAGCGTGACGTCACGTGTTTACGGTCTCGCTTCCCGGGCCATACGCATGACATGTCGCAGGACGGGGACACCGGCGTCCTCCTCGAAGCAGACTGACAACATAAGCAGCTCTGCTGCTCCTGCACTGATAGGCCGGTCTGGATCTGTACATTCCTTCTCGGCCAATTAGAGCAGTGGTCACGCCCATCCGCAGTCCGTGCAGCTGTGCTTGTCGCAGGTCTGAGCCGCACTGTGTGCAGGAAGGGGAAGTGACCACCACATGGAGGGCCGATTTATCGATACATTCATCCAATTCAGACCGGGCAATGCCAAGCTGCTGCAGGTGAGGGACGGGCAGGAGGGCCTGGAGCTGCCATGGCACGACCTGTAGGCCTCACTGCTTCCTGTGAATGTGGAAGGGACAGGGATGGGTTAATGACACCTCTGCTATAGAATGTTGTCACTGTTCGGGGTGACACCTGACCTGAACTTCCTTCTCCTACATCCGTGTACCTCAGAATGATGCTGACAGTGGCAGTAGCGTTGTATGTTGGGGTGTACATTGATTGGGAGTTGTAGATTGCTGTGTTATTTACTTAGACAAATTGTAAACATCACTATGTTAATGTTGCATACGTAATGGGTACCACGTGCCACTGCCACATATGCAGAAGCATCTACTTGTGCAGGAAATGCTTCATGTACTGTATGACCTGCAGCCATGTCTGACCTTTACTGCTGTACTACACACCACATCCCTCTTCTCCTTATTAATAACATCAGTGGAGGTGTTCTGTAGTGCAGATGTTTGGAGGACGCTCCTACAGGTGTGACAACGCTGCTGGGTAATTGTGTGCAGCAAATCAATGTTGTCATTGCTAAATCAGTGTTCTCCCCAGAAATTTTTTTCAGCCGGGCGGCGCGATGATGTCATCGCGCCGCCTGCACCGGTCCGGCGGCCTCTCTGATAGGCTGCCGGCCAGCGGCAGCACACAGGTCCTCTGACAGGCGGCGCCTCCCCATTCTTCAGGAGCGCGCCGCAGCCACTGAAAGACTCCGGCCCGCGGCTCCGGTAGTGTGCCGCGGGCCGGAGTCTTTCAGTGGCTTTGGCGCGCTCCTGAAGAATGGGAGGCGCCGCCTGTCAGGACTTGTGTGCCGGGCGGGGACCAAAATCTCCCGGGCGAGCCGCCCGGCCAATCTCCTCTGGGGAGAACACTGTAAATGATGTACAAAGGGGATCCCCTTAAGGACCCCCATATGTTATATCTGTGACAGCACATCTGTGTATGGATCATGCCTACCTGGGCTTGTCCCCACATTGGCGGCTGGCCACCATTTCAATGCAGCCGCCCCTGGATCGCGTCTATAGAGAATGAAAGACCGTGACCATTCATGTCTATGGGCACGGGAGTCTGCGTTTCAGACCGCGAGTCTGAGCGGGTCAAGCCCATAGACATGAACGGAGGCAGCAGCAAGTGGGCATAAGCACTTAGGCTAGGTTTCCACGGCATTTTGCATTGGTCTCCAATTCTCCAAGATCAATGTTGATTTTAATGCAATGGAGCACAACGTATCAGACCAACATATGGGGACACAGCCTCATAATCATTATAATGGGCTGCGTCAACATCCTTCCTTCGCATTCACTTACCTGCTCGGCGGATGCTGTAATTTCACAGCACCGAGCCATTCTGCCGATGCAGGGGTAAAAGTAGTGGAGTATGTTGAGCCTCCGCATCGGTGGATGTGTAAACACAGCTGTGTTCAGACATCCGCCGAGCAAGTAAGTGAATGTGCTCCGTCGGGACCTCCTACCATGCAATGCGCTTAGCGGAGGGGGTCCCGATGGATGTGAACCCCCCCCCCCCTCCTATTTCACCAATAGGCCATGGCATGACAGCCAGCTGCGCTGTGGTAAGTATATGGGTATAGTCCTTATGATGGGAAGAAATATTTCCCCTCGGTGTGCGGCATTTATACTCAAGATAAAGAATTTGCGCTCAGTGCGCTCCTTGCCACGCAGTGTTCAGTGTGGGTGCTTCAGCGCCGGGTATGACAATGTGTGCAAAAGCCAACAGATGAATGTGGATGATACAAGGCTGCCATACACACTCCGACGGGTGCAGACACACCAGTCCCGATATGCACCGGGATGCAAACGTGATGACATCATCACGTTTGCACCCTGGTGCATTATGGGGCCCCTTCAGTCGGCCGGCACCCTTTGTGTGCCGGCCTTTAGCTTCAATGAAGACGCCGGTCTTCATTGAAGCTAATGCCATCGGCTTGCATCGGCCAGAGAATATCGGACATGTCCGTTCTCTGGCCGGCTGAGCTGTGGGGCGACGGGGATCTGTCGCCCCATGTGGGCACATGCCGATAAGTGGCCGATTTTTCCACTGACCGACGGTGCGAGCGCGCACGCCCGTCGGTCAGGTGAAAAATCGTCCGCTTATCGGCATGTGTATGGCAGCCATTAATGGGTAAGACTGAGGCTTCACTACGGTTTGACAAAAAACACAACAGAGATGGGATGCGTACAAAAGACGCTGCTTTTGCCACGTTTTCAGCAGAGCACAGTGGAGCGTCAGACAATAAGCAAATACGTCCATGATGCCTACACAAGCATAGACATAAAAAAAGTAAAAAAAAAAAGATTTATATGATGACAAAACGCATGCAGCGAGGCGTTCCACTGCACAATGCATGCAGCATGAATTGGTAGCTATGAGAAAACGCAATAACTTAGGGGTTTCCACAGCGTTATGGGCTCTGACAACACCCCCTGCGTTAAGCGCATTCCTTGACGGGGATGTTGACGCAGCTCATCCATATACTCTCATACTGCAGTGGCTGTTTCCAGGTCATGTTAGGTCGTAAGGTAAACGTAGTGCACTATGTCAACCTTTGGCTGGCGAACCGACTGAAGCAGGCAGGCAGGCAAGTATGGGGATGGGCTGCATCGACATCCACGTCAAGGTTTGCAATTAATGCAGGGGGTATCAGCTTAGCCCATAAAGTCATGGAAACATAGCCTAACAGTCATCTAGTTCTACAAAGATCTTTATAACCCCTAAAATATGTGCTGGAGCCGTTAGCTGGATGTGTGTTGGTACGTCCCAGTGCCTGTCCCCCGGGAGAGGTAGGGCAGTGCAGTGGATCAGAAAGCTTGGCGAGGTGTAGAGGCAGGAGTAAGGATCCCTTGTTTTTGGGGTACACATCAAGGCAGAAACTTGGGGTGTTTGCTGTCTGTCTTCTGCGGCTCCCACATTGGTGTTGTTTTGGCTGTTGGATATGTGGGGTATGTATCCACAGCTTCAAAACTCCTGGGTGTGACACGCATGAAACATGAGGATTTGATGTGGAGACTTGTTTCCACTATACGTCGGGCCCCTTTCCGCTAAGCGTATTGCTTGGTGGGAGGTACCGACGTAGCACATAGACTTTGCCTGCTCAGCGGATGCTGTGTTTAGACACCCGCCGATGCAGATGTTCAACCATCTCCACTACGTTCAGCCTTGCGGAACAGCTCGGCGCAGTGAAGACACAGCATCTGCTGAGCAGGCAAAGTCTATGTGCTATGTCGGTACCTCCTGCCAAGTAATAGGCTTAGCGGAGGGGCACGACGTACGGTGGAAACCTAGCCATAGGCTAACAGCCAAGTTTTGATGCATTGGCAATGTTACCATGGCTGACCCAGTGACTACATAGCACAGGTACAGGACCCTGCCGGAGCCCCCGTTGTGTTAAGACCCCCATACACCTTAAGATCGATCCATGTAATCTCCATTAGATCTACCAACAACTGTGTAGTATAGGGTCCTCCCTGATAGAATACATAGTGATTGGAAGGTATATATCACTGCTATGTAGTGCTGGGTCCTCCCTGATAGAATACATAGTGATTGGAAGGAATAGAAAGCTCCTCATATTACATGGTTTTGGTAGAACAAAATTTGATTGTACAGAAATTGTATGGTAGGATTGTAAGGTGTATGGGGGGCTTTAGTGTGTGGGTTTCCAGGAGGCTCTTCATCCCACCCTGTAAAACAAATATTTTTGTCATTCAGTTGAATTGTGTTGTGAGATATGATAAGGAGTGTGCATGCCGTGCCAAGTCTCGGTATCTGCAAGGTCACGACGTGGGTAGGAATGGTCAAAGTGAACTCTTTGTGGAGAAGGATCACGCATATAAGAAAGGACACGGCAATTTCACTGTATTTTCCAAATGTATAGGTTGATTTCTGTTAACATTATGCAACAACCTACGCAATGATCACCTGATTGCGTCACGGTGACGCCGGCGAAGTGGGCTGGGAGACCGGCACCCCTCCATTAACATGGAGGTCTATGCTGCGGCCCTTTGGTGTTACCATGTTGTGATTGGGGAGGTCCCGGAAATGCTACGGCGATATAGAGAATCACAGAAGCTTTCTGGTCATGTGATCCCAGCTCGTCCCGAGTTTATTAAATTGCTAGGGAGGCTAAAACCCCCTTGTCCCTTATCCCTACCATAGGATGGGACAAAAATTCTCTTTGTGTTCCATGATTAGAAATTGGGATGTAGCACAGTTGATTATTGTGATGGCCCCCCTCCCCCCTTACAGTTAAGCTAGGCATACACACAATTGATCACCATTCGTGGCATTTGATTGTGCTCGAATTGATAAAAAAATTGAGCGGGCACTGTTATTTTCAAGGATCGAAGAGGGAACCAACATGTTGGTAAATTGAACAGGGATTTACCAATGGTACTTTCCGAGGGTCCCCATCCAAAGTATCGGACAGGATTAAGGGCACAAAAGTGCTGCACAACGATCCTCCGCTCAGTCGAGGACGCTCGTTCCTCCATTGCACAGGTACAACGCGTGTATGCCTTACTCTAAAGCAATGAGGTGAATCTCTGGTGTACAGGGCGTGGGAAGATGGAGACTGTCCAGCGAGTAGACGGCGAGGCAGTGGATCATAATAATAGTACCAGTGGTTGTCCCGGGGTTGTGTACTTATACTGATACTGATCTTCATTCACAGGAAACGTATGATGGGAAGCTTTGCAGGGGATGAATCCATTGAGTTATGATGTAATATGTGCCGGGTCTTTGCTCAGTGTTACAAGTCCTCAGGTTTTCTTCCTCGGAATATTCAATATATGATAAGTTAGCCGATGACCTGCTCGCTGAGACTTTTTTTTCTTTCTGGATTAAGTTGAGAACAGTAACCGTTAAATTGCAATCTGCGTCCCTGCTGGTGACCATCCCTGTCGCTGAGAATGAACTAAGGAAATCCTAATTCTAGAATTGTCTTCCAGAGGGTTCTAGGCCCTAAAGCAGGGAAAACGCCGTTTGCACTCACGGCCATCTATCTTGCCCATATATGCGCCCATCCCTGTTTTCATGTGGGACCAATCAATTCCGCTCAAAAACAGGGATATCGGACATGACCGTAACCCACGTTCGATGTCTGTTGCTTTGCATGGAGACCGCGGCGTCTCCATGCAAAGCATCGCTGAGCTGCTGTCTCGATATCGGAGGAGCTGGAGAGACAGCCCTGCTCTCTTCCAGCTCCTCCCGATATCGGGCCAGGCAGCGTTGATTGACGTCATGGAGCTACTGCAAGGAACATTGGACGGCTCCAATATCGAGCCATGTGTTCCCTGCTTTATGTTCCCTCGACCGATAAGGTGATTGTGCTCTTACTCTCAAGTAGCCCATTGACCGTTGCGATAGTTACACACACACCGTGTATCTGTATATGGTGTGTGTGGTGTTCTGTGTAGAGTTGTGTGTGTGGTGTATGCTGTGTATGTATTTGTGGTGTGTGGATCGTGTATGATTGTGTGTGTGTATCTGTGTATGTATTTGTGTGTGTATTTTGGGGGAAGGCGCAAGATGTTGCAAGAACCGTTGGAAGGTGTCTGGAAGGTGTTTACTGTGAAATCAATCTGTTGACCACATTCCAATAATAACCTGACCCAGCAGTCGCTGTGATGTGCCCTTTCCCATTTAGAAAGCAGTCTGTAATGACCAGGACAGCATTACCCAGGAGTGGCACAGGTATCTGCTAAATTGGGAACCCAAAACCTATGACAGTTGCTCCTTCACCTAAGTGGACGCCCAGCACAACATCAGCTAAACTTTTTATTTATAAATGTCCCAGCCAGTGTCCTTACCTGGAGCCGCGCTCCCATCACACGGGACGTCTGGCTGGAAAGGAATCTCCATATAAACATTGAGTGATCCTGAAGGCTTTGGATATGTGGCCTCCTAGCATTCCTAGCTTTTATGTGACATGACATGAGTCGGGGACAGGATTCTCTCAGACACATTACTGCAGCTGGAGAGAAAACATGACGTGACAAGGAGACTGCAACACTCCTGGAAGTGTCTGAATCCTACCAGTTATTGGAGGAGGAGGGTTGCTGTACTACAGCGAGTAATGCGATAAAGTGTGAGCAGGTAGCAAGGTCTGGGAAACTTTCATCATTTTCATGATTGTAATCCCAACTTGTACAGTAAGTCAGTTCCCTGTTATACAGCACACTAGTCATACTCAAAAATACACTCACTGATTACAAATGAAATATTGGTATTCAATATTTCATATTTACTTTTTATTGTAAGAACTGAACATGTATTTTTGTGCACAAACATACATGTTAATATAATAAAATGTTTAATCTGATCAATTTATTGTGCAAAAAAAGCAGACAATTTACCGTATTTTTCGAACTATAAGATGCACCTGACCATCAGACCCCAGTTTTTAGAGCAGAAAACCAGAAAAAATATATTTGTGTTCAAATCAATTGGGGAGAAAATCCCCTGCAGTACCAACTTCAGTCACAACTGGAAACTCAGGCTGTCATAGGAGAGCACAATCACGGCACATCTCATGTTCCTTACACATTGGGAAGGGGGGGGGGGGGGGGCACAGGGGAATGGCCGCATATGTCTCCCTCCTAGGCGGGTGGTGGTGGAGGAAGCTGCCATTGTAGGTGCCGCTTTCCACACACACAGCTCTGCAGTGCTTATATCAGCAAGGGCTCTGTTATCTAACCAACACAGTTCAGATGAAAGATCTGTCTTGTGTGCAGATTTCTATCTGACAGCTCTCCACCTCCCCGGCTAATCTTCTTGCCGAGGAGAGCTGACAGGCAGCCAAGGGTGCAAACCACACTCGAGTGGTCTTGCATTTGGACCATAAGATGCAGGTTCCCTCCTAGGCGGGTGTGGTGAGGAAGCTGGCCAGTGTTAGTGCAGCTTTCCACACACACAGCTCTGCAGTTTTTATATCAGCAGGGCTTGTTAATCTAACCAACACAGTTCAGATGAAAGATCTGTCTTTGTGCGGATTCCTATCTGACAGCTCCTCCACCTCCCCGGCAATCTTCTGACAGGAGAGCTCAGCCAAGGTGCAACCACACTCGAGTGGTCTTGCATTTGGACCATAAGATGCAGGTCTTCGCCTCTATTTTGGGGGTGAAGAAGTGCGTCTTACAGTTTGAAAAATAACGGTTTATGATGACATTGTTCAAGCATAATACCAAATGAATGCTGGAATGCACAGTTCAGTATGGGAAGTTGTTTGTGTTTCCATGTATCCTTTTCTGACTCGTGATGTGATTTGTCTTTGTTTTCTAGGCTGATGTTGTTTTCCCGAATCGAAGGGCACTGATAACCGGAGCAACTGGTCTACTGGGCCGTTCCGTGTTCAAAGAATTCAAGGACAGCAGCTGGCATGTTTTGGGATGCGGCTACAGCCGCGCTCGGCCCCGATTCGAGTATCTGAATTTATTAGATACGTCGGCTGTGAAAGCGATGATCCTTGAATTTAAGGTAAGTATGAAGACCTGTTCGCCAAGAAAGTGTCAATCGCGGATACTCCTGTATTCAGATCGTACACCTGTAAAAATGCTTTGCTTCTCAAGGCAATGCTGGCAGGTTGTCCCAGTGTGCAAACCTTGAACCTCCCTTACGTTCATGACTACGGACAAGCTGGGCTCACATGAACTCTGCATACCCCGGGAAAGCTGCGCTGCCTCACGGTGACCCTGAAGGGGCCGCATTATAGACCTCTATGGTAATGGAGGGGCGTCGGGAACAGATGCGGGTGGGAATTTTAAACAACATACAATATACACTTGTGCGCAATAAACACTGTACAGGCAGAACGCTAGGGAGGTTAACATTCTGGATGGACGCTTTGCGAAAAGAGTGTAAGGTCCTAAGCAGACACCCTAGATGATGGTCACATATGAACAGGGGTGCACATAACTTTCTTAGTCAGCTCCTCAGATGAGTACCAGGAGATGGTGTTTGGAACTCGCCCCATATGTAGGTTGGTCTCCCTCACTGTTCTCTGCGTCAGCGTCCTGTATGGTAGATTCTGCTGCAGATGGACATCCCTGTTCCTGATTGAGCCTCCGATTTAGTTGTCTCCATCCACAGGTCACCAGCTGGCTTAGGGTCAAATGTAACTCTCACAGTACATGTTTGATCCCCAGATCTCATACCTCAGTAGTACAAGCCTGACATTTCCTGGGTTAGTAACAAACCCCTGAGACTACCAGCAATCCAATTGTCAACCTTTCATAGTCACATTCCAGCTGTCACACAGTGCTTTTTTCTTGTCAGATTTTACCCTTACATATGCCTACTCTGACTTTCATCGCCCAAATCTCCAACACCCTTAAAAGTCCAATCTTTTTGTTTTTTGATTATTCACAACTCCTTACCTTTTAAAGGGGGTTGATTAATGATTTTAAGTAAAAACTCAAGTTAGCATAAATTTGGCTTTATCAGTCCAAACAGTACTTTGTTCACAGGATAATAATGCTGCTACATTGTTCCTCCATAGATTCAGTGGAGCGAGTATAACCACCACTAGGCAGGATGTGAGTTAGTGGCATAATCAGCATCAGAAGGTACATATAATTAGCGGTAATAATTTAGGGTTTTCATTCAAGAATGCAACCTCATTCACCTTAATCAAATCTACAGATTGTATTTATGTTCCTAAGGGTTAGGTGAGGTCTCACCCATGTGAATATAGTGTATTATGTGCATTAGATGTCAAATCTTTGTTTGTGCATCTACTGTTCTGTAAAAATCTAACTTCTAATATAGACTTATGCATTAATTTTATTTGCAGCCACATGTGATAATTCATTGTGCGGCAGAAAGGCGACCCGAAATTGTTGAAAATCATCCAGATTCTGCTACCAGTCTCAATGTGGAGGCATCTGCAAATCTTGCCAAAGAAGCAGGTATGAATGATTTACCTCCATCTTGCTGAAAGAGATAATTTCCACATCTATATAGGTCTCTCTTACATTTGGACCAGAATATAGGCCCATGAATTTAGTGTGTGCAGGTTAATGATCACTTTTTTTGTTCAAAAGGGTCTCTGTGACTATGCCCACCCCAAGTGTGTTGCGGTCTGGAGCACACGGATAGGAGTAACAATTTGGTGCCCATTTTAAAAAAGGGCTACTAGTGGAAGGATGCTCCACCAGAACAGTGTGGTTGTACCAGATCAATTGATGCAGTAGCCATGCACAGGCAGATTCCCACCCAATTTTTCTGCCGATCAACCAGGCGTTCCTGCCAATCGCCCACCGGTCACAATCCAGGTGCATCTACCTGGACAGATCGACAAGGTTCTTCCCGCATGTCACTGTGCGATCTGACATGTCGTTAAATTCCTAGTGTCCCCATCCAAAATAATGGGCGCCTCACAGAAGGGTACCCATGAATCCTCTGGGTGACTGGCTGCAATGTTATAACGTCATCACGCTGCAATCAGATCCTCATCTGTCAAAGAAGAATCTGCCCATGTATGGCTATCTTTTAGTCATTACCGGGGAAGAGGGGGTAAGATCCACAGATTCTCACAGCCCCTAGAATACCTCCCTGCCAGTTCCAGACTCAAGTATGAGAACCACCACTTAAGACCTGAATAAGTGAAATCATTAACATAGCATGTAAATAATTGTATTCTGTCCATTTTTGTTCCAAAGCTGCAGCTGGAGCATTCCTAGTCTACATTAGTTCAGACTATGTCTTCGATGGATCAAATCCTCCTTACAAAACCGATTCTGTTCCTAATCCTTTGAACCTGTATGGTAAAACGAAGCTAGAAGGAGAGCGAGTAATCCTGCAGAGCTGTCATGGTACGTTCCTGTCAGTTTTACTGTAGAAGTAAGAAATGTCTGAATTCTATCATTAATAGTCATTGCACACGTATGATTCCATGAGTTCTTAAAACGGCTTATAACTTGTAACTGCCCTGTCACATAGATGCCGCTGTACTCAGAATTCCTGTGTTATATGGGGATGTGGAGAAACTAGAAGAGAGCGCAGTTACCATTATGTTTGACAAGGTTCAATTCAGCAACAAGTCTGCTAATATGGACCACTTGCAGCAGAGGTTTCCCACCTACGTCAAGGACGTAGCCAGAGTTTGCTTACAGTTAGCGGAGAAAAAACTGCAGGTGAGAAAGCCTACTAACCACTTGTCTTCCTTTAACTTAAAAATCATTTAAGTTGATCGATTGAGTTGAAAATCTAAAAGCCACATGATTTTCTCTTTTTTTTCATTGCTTTGAGTGGGCTGTGTCTGCCCTGCGCCTTTTCCCCTGCATTCTGGGTAGAAAAAGGCGACCCATTCAAAGCAATGACATATCTGTACACATAGGAGTGTGCAAGGCCTCATCTTGTCATTGTTGACACTCGCCCAATGTTTTTCAGGCACCTTTGTTTTCAATTTAGTAGGGCATGTTCGTGCCGATGCGGCACCTAACATGCCCTAAACTGTGGGCAATCTGCGTGGACATATTAACTACTGTTAAGGCAAGGTAGGATAAAAAAGTGGCAGGTTGTCATGCTTGTGTAATACTTTAAAATAATTGTAGTGGGCTAAAGAACATCAGTACTGGATGTTTGACCACCATTTTAAAGGCTTAGAAATTGAATCTTTTTAGAATTATTGTGGGATCCTTGTTGAACTAGCATAAACTGGGATCATTGGAGCCAACTGTAGCTGGGTCAATTCAGATCACCCCACAGATTTTCAATCGGATTCGGTTCTGGGCTCTGACTGGACCATTCCAAAACTTTAATCTTCTTCTGGTGAAGCCATTCCTTTGTTGATTTGGATGTATGCATTGGGTTGTTCTCATGTTCAGCTTTCTAGCAGAAGCCTGAAGGTTTTGTGCCAATATTGACTGGTATTTGGAACTGTTTATAATTCCCTCTTAACTAAGGCCCCAGTTCCAGCTGAAGAAAAACTTCCACCACCATGCTTCACTGTGGGTATGGTGTTCTTTTGGTTATTGGCAATATTGTTTTTTTGCCAAACATATCTTTTGGAATTATGGCAAAAAAGGTCAACCTTTAGCCGCATGCTTTTCTGAGACTTCAGATGTTTTTGCAAAATGTAGCCTGGCTTGGATGTTGTTATCCGTAAGAAAAGGATTTCGTCTTGGCACTATACTATACAATACTGCACATCACCAAAAGATCACTGTACCCACAGTGAAGCATGGTGGTGGGAGCATCATGCTTTGGGGCTGTTTTTCTTCAGCTGGAACTGGAACCTGAGTTAAGATAGAGGGAATTATGAACAGTTCTAAATATAAGTTAATATTAACACAAAACCTTCAGGCTTCTGCTAGAAAGCTGAACATGAAGAGGGACTTCATATTTCAGCATGACAACGACCCAAAGCATACATCCAAATCAACAAAAGAATGGCTTCACCAGAAGATTAAAGTTTTGGAATGGCCCAGCCAGAGCCCAGACCTGAATCTGATTGAAAATCTGTGGGGTGATCTGAAGAGGGCTATGCCCTCGCAATCTAGACTTTTTACATCCACTGTACGTATACACACGCAAGAAATTGTAAATTGTAGTACAATCACCATAGGAAGACATCTCGGGGACCATTATCTAGTTTGTCTGTATTCCTTTCCTCTAACTGCACACAGTTTATAATGGTAGAAGCTGATTTCCTGGCTGATGGGCAAACCCCATTGCTCTTCCTTTTTTTTGTTTTGTTTTTTTCTTCCAGTCTTGCTATCCTTGTTCGCCTTTAAGTCACAGAGACTCAGATTCACATGTGGACATAAAAAAAACTGTGCTGGCCTCACAGCATCTCCATTAAGCATGATTATTAACTAAAAGTGTGAAGTATAGTAACTTTTTTTTCCCACTTTCTCTCCTATGAAAGTATATATATTTAAACCTGAAGCAAATCTGTGTTCTGGAAATAGCTAAATATTTTTTTTCCTTGTGGTGAAAGTTTTCAGAGATTAGAGCAAATTAAAGCTTTAACATGGGTCGAGGAAGAGTAAAGGTAGCCAGGCATGGTTCGATATTTACATTAGATCAACCAAAAATGTTGGTGCATTTCAGCCGATACTACAAGTATCTGATGGGTTCTAGGTATTTCAATCGCTTTGAATCCCTTCACACTATGGAGCATGTGCACCAACCTGAGTAAAGGAATCAATAATGTTGAAATTAATGAAACTGTGTGGTGTTACAATTGATGTTCAACTGATGATAGATATTTAAATCGCACAAGACAGTCAAAGTGAAGATCTATTGTGCAAAAGGCGACAATCACAAGTCAGTACCTGAGAGGAATGCAGCAGTGAAGTGCATATATGTAGTTGGCGCAGTTGACAGTTACCTGCTTTGAATATGTAGAGCAAAGGTTTAGTTAAATACTTTTCTTTGAATATGTAAATTTATATTTTCTTTTATCATTTGTTAGGATCCTTCATTGATAAAGGGAATTTATCATTGGTCTGGGAATGAACAGATGACGAAGTATGAAATCGCTTGTGCAATGGCTGATGCATTTAATCTTCCTAGCAGCCACCTGAGACCGGTAAAATTTTTTATATATAGATATATATATATATGTCTTTAATGGCCATCTAATCAGGTAGAGCTATATAGCCTCTTCAGTGTTTAACCTACTTGATGTCACACATGTACTGTGATAGCTACCATATTTTTCGGACCATAAGACGCACTTTTTCGCAGGGGGGGTGCTTGCGTCTTATGGTCTGAATGCGCGACCACTCGGCCATGGCTTCCCGTCAGCTCTTCTGGCAAGAAGATTAGCCGGGGAGCTGGAGGAGCTGTCAGATGTGAGATTGCTTATGCCAACAGAGCTCAGAGCCTTGCTGGCATAAGCAATGAAGAGAGAGAGAGATAGATGAACGGCCATCTATCCCTCTCGCAGTGTCCATGGGAACTGCAATCACTGCAGCTTCCAGGGACACAGGCGGAGAGGAGACTGTGCAGCTGTCTGCCCCGATCAATGTGGAGTGGAGGTGAGGTAATGTGCTGTGAATGTACTGCTGCTAGTGACATCTACTGGCTGAATTTGATATTGCATTAATTGAATTCATTGCATTAACCCAATTGATGTAAAAATATATACAGTTGTGTTCAAAATCATTCAACCCCCACTGAAGTTGAGTGTTTTGGCCATTTTGACATTGATTTTGATCATTTCAGTCATCTTGTTTACAATGAAATGAAAGAGGCACTTGTAAGTCAGACAAATATAACATAACATTAATAATGAAATAACCACAAATGTCTTTTCTGTGCTCACATCATTATCAGTTTTATTCAACCCCCAAGTGACATTCATTCTTAGTACTTAGTAATAATTTTGAACACAACTGTATATTAAATTTTTTTTCTGGTTTTCCTGCTCTAAAAACTGGGTGCGTCTTATGGTCCAGTGCGTCTAATAGTCCGAAAAATACGGTGAGTTTCTCCGGAACTCAGGACTGAGTTTCATGATGAATTTAACTCGGGCCAAACGCCAAGGAGGTTAAAGCACGCTATGGGCAATCGTAGTCCGATGCAATTCTCCGCTCTCCCTCCCACTTCACATGTGCTGAAAAAACCGGGCGCCACCTTCATAACATGGAGGTTAATGGCAACATATCCCCCCACCTCTTCAGCGTTGACGCTGATACTTTACATTGCCACGGGCTCACTGTGGATAGGGGAGTATCACTGATTGTAGCTTGGGGTGAGATACACTCGGGAGACCAGTATGTATAAACATAAGTGTATGGTTAAAGTAAGATCATGTGGGATTTTGTGCATGCTGAGCATTTCATCTGCATTTTATTGTAGAAATTGTTATTCATTAAACCAGACAATGATATTCTTATCTTCAATCATCCAGGTTTAGTGATAATATGCCTTTTTGTGCTTCGTTATAAATGTACATTCACTTCCCGTTTTCCATCTGTTGAGTATTTAGAAATGCACCTTTTACTCCTCTTTTATTAAGCTCCCTTGCGCTATGCCCGAAGCCAGTTCATGCAAAATGTCGCTGCAATTAGCGATGCCCCTGAACTGGCTTTGGGCACGGAGCGGGAGCTTACCTGATCCAGCTGCAGCCTCCAGTGATGTCCCTGCCGGCTTATTCCTGCTTTCCGAGTGACGTCACGGAGGCGGGACCCAGACTTTTCTTTTTTTTATTTTGATTTTTTTTTCTTTTGAACTGGATCAGATACATTTCTTTCTGATTCAATTCAAAAGTGGATCTGGCTAGCAGAAACGCTCAGCAGGAGCGTTTCTTCAGCTGGATCCACCTATGTCCCCTGTGTGCCTCGCGATACCATCATGGGCCAGGCGGGAGTTTTAAAATTGAAAGGTACATGACAAATTTTTTTTCTTATTAGTTTACATTTGTTTTTTATTGAATTGGATAAATGTTTTATCCAATCCAAATGAAAAGAAAACAAATGCAAATGTAATAAAAAAAATTATCATGTACCTCTAAAGCCAGCCGATTTTGCAAATGACCACCATGCGCATTCGGGTGATCAATCGCAAAACTAATGCGCCTACCTGAAACGACCGCTCGTGGTCCCACAAAACTTTGATCAGCCAGAGAACAAATGTTTTTCTCTGGTCGATCACCAGTACTTTGAATGTGGACCAGGGTCCCCATCCAAAATATTGGTTGTCGAATCACAAATGGTGTATTTCCATTCGCAGAACGATTGACCATGACGTGATGATGTCATCATGCTGCGGTCGAATGTTCGATAAATGGCCGCATAGTGTCTATGAATTACCCTCCCTAGCGTTACGCCCGTAAGTTCAAACTGCACTCATGACAGAATCGGGCACAACCTCCAGCTCTCTGTGTGCCTGCAGCGTTTCTACAGAGCTGCAGGCACACAGAGCCTTTCCGCCACCATCGGCGTCATGGGGGCGGAAAGGCTTAATGTCTAGAAACCAAACCCAAATGGAAATGGTGTATCGTGTAGTTGTGAGATGCGTATCAGGTGTGGTAACTCCCCAATCCTGAAGCACACTATCGCCACTGATACCACAACATCAGGGATCTTGTTTTTACCTCCCTAGCATTCTGCCTGTACCGTGCTGTTAAAAAAGGGCAGTCGCAGCAGTGTACATAGTACGCTGCCTAAAATTCCTGCCCCTGTACAAGCCGGCAACAAGGGCTGGGAAACTGATGCCCCTCCATTTACATGGAAGTCACCGTAACGCAATCGGGGGGCAGCCAGAACCCCGGAAATGCAGCAGTGACTTTCCGCAGGTATATCAGTTTCCCCACTCACTTAGCATTTGGGACGAACCCAAACAGCGAACGAACTGGGTTCGTCTCGAATGCTAGGAAGGTTAATATGGTTTTTAAATGTTTATGATTATGTTTTTGTTGTGATATAGTGATGGGGTGCTTCAGGGATGGGGAGTTTCCACACGTGATACGCATCTCGCAACTACACAATACACCATTTTCATTTGGGTTTGGTTTCTAGACACTTATGTTCGTTTGTATGTGTGTGTGTATGTGTAATATATATATATATATCTTATATAATGATATTATAGTATATAGATAATTATATATATTATTACACCTTGTATGTTGAGGGACTAGACCCCATGGGCCTATGAAGCTTGCATAAGAGTGAATGAAAAGCATCAGAGGGGGGACCATTTGAAGAGGAGAGACACTGTTGCGGGTATGTTGTTGTTGTGGAGTTTGGTTTATCCTTTGAGTGTGGACCGTGTGTTTTTTATTTTGTGTGGTTGAAGGGATTGAGGGAAGAGATGTGGAAGGGATTTCCAGGCACATGTTATCACGAACTAAATAATTTAGCTGAATAACCTGAGAGGGATAAAATGCTACTGTGTGGAGATAAGGGGAGTCCCAGAGTTTAACTGGTCCTTTTGGAAAAAAAAATTGTTATGAAATCTACTCTACAGCTTTGCTGTTTGTGCATCTATACCTAACACAGCGCCCACTGAATATGCAGTGAATAGGAAATGCTCACCATTTCCCTTGAGGGTTTCTTGTTAATGTTAGAATCTCTGAAAGACTGCACAAGTCTTAGGAGTAACTTGGCATGATTCTCTTAGGAATGGAATTTGGGCTATGAGCACATGTAAAAATGAATAGATTCAAACTGACATATGAACCTTTTACCAAGGTCACATTACTGTGATGCCAGAATGAAGGAAAACAAACGTTGTATATAAATATCCGTAACATTTCATGCACTTGTAATTTTAAATTAGGTTGAAATCATTTATGATGTTTCCAACCTGCTCTCTATACCTAATCATTGTGAATGTAGGGTTATCAACCTGCGCATTTTTAGCAGCAAAGATATAAAAAATTTGAAGCAAAATTTGAATGGAAGGCAAAGGGGATCTTTACATTCTGTCCGTGATGTTGACTACTCATGCACTTCCTTTTTTTTTTTTTTAAGTCTTATACTATAAGAGGCAGCTAGATAGGAGGGCTAAGCAACCGCATCCTCACGGAGCCGGTCCGTGTATACTTATACTATAAGACTTATACAGCCGATCCGTGTTATACACGGACCGGCTCTGTGAGCATGCGGTTGCTTAGCAACACGCGTCCCCACAGACCAGGGGCGGTGTTTTTGCTCTGCTGGTACGCATCTGCGTTCCAGCGGGGCACCTGCTGATGACGTACTTCCGGCGGGGACCGGAAGTGCGCCGCGATTATGCGTATTGTAGGTGCCCTCCGATTTTTTTTTTCATGAAACAAGTGTGCCTTTGCCCAAAAAAGGTTGAAAAACACTGCAATAGACAACAATAGAGACCTATTTTTTATAAAAGTTAATTATTCTGCCTTTCAAAATATTATTTTAGGTGCAACAATTGGTTCCAGTGTAGGGTTACAATGACTTTCAGGTAATTGCTGTCTATATACAGTGGGGGAAAAGTATTGTATTGGTCAGCCACTAATTGTGCGAGTTCTCCCACTAAGAAAGATGAGAGAGGCGTGTAATTTTCATCATAGGTCACCTCAACTATGAAATGAAAGACAGAATGGGGGGAACAAATCCAGGAAAGGATTGTAGGATTTTTTAAGAATTTATTTGGAAATGATGGTGAAAAATAAGAATTTGGTCACTATGTAAAGTTAATCTCAATACTTTGTTATATCCCCTTTGTTGGCAATGACAGAGGTCAGACATTTTCTGTAAGTCTTCACAAGGTTGTCACACATTGTTGCTGGTATTTTGGCCCATTCCTCCATGCATCTCCTCTAGAGCAGTGATGTTTTGGGGCTGTCACTGAGCAACTTGGACTTTCAATTCCCTCCAAAGGTTTTCTAGGGGGTTGAGTCTGGCCAGGCTACTCCAGGACCTTGAAATGCTTCTTACGAAGCCACTCCTTCGTTGCCCCGGGCGAGGTGTTTGGGATCATTGTCATGCTGAAAGACCCAGCAAAGTTTCATCTTCAATAACCTTGCTGATGGAAGGAGGTTTGCCCTTGGGATGCAGAGCCATTGCTCCCAGGATGGTTGGGACTTTACATATTCAGACCATAAGACGCAGGGACACTTTCCCATTAATTTTAATGTTAAAAAAAAAATCTTATATCCGAAAAAAATGCTAAGTAGCAGTAATCTATAACTTTGGACAGTTCTGATAGGACACATGACCAGAGATTTCGAGAAAGCTAAAATGTTGACTAGATGAGACGTCTTCTCTTGTCATCTAGCGTCTTGTATTTTGTTGTCGGCAGACTACAGAAGTAATTCACAATGCAAAATTTCTGTTTTTTTAGATAACAGATGAACCTGTTGGTGCAACGCCTCGACCTTTGAACCCGCAACTGGACTGCTCCAGGCTGGAGGAGCTCGGCATCGGTCACAGGACGCCGTTTAGAATTGCCGTTAGAGAATCTCTGTGGCCCTTTTTACTGGAGAAGAGAACGCGGCAAACCATTTTCCATTAGCTTTGTTCTCTTTTCTGTTTTTCCGTTTTTCCTCTTTTCTTAAAGAAATTTAGTTTTGTATCTGTGTTATAAAAAATGAATTCATTCTGAGCACGAATGCCAGAGACAGAACGCTAGATGCTTTTAAAAGATTTTTTTTTCATACAAAACCAGTAGAAGGATTTAGTTAAATCACAGATGATATTTCTGTGACTTTTTATTTTTCTCTTAAGCTTTTAGTAGAGCTGAGCAAAATTAAAGTGAAATGGATATGTGCTAGTTGAGAGTCCTAATTTGTAGCTGAGTTAGATTTAAAAAAACCTGAAATCCTAATTTAGCAAGGCTTAAGCCATTGGTTCCTAACTTAACTTGCAGGGTCCTCATTTCCATATTGGAACATTATCAAGCCCCCCCCCCCCCCCAACCCCAATACCTCAATGTACACAGATTCAGAATGAGGGCCAGCACAATGCGGAAACACAGTTTCATTAAAGTTTGCATTACCGCTAGTGCGTCCGTTACAGTAAAAAAATGTGTCAAATGGCCCTCAAATTTTTATTTGAAATACACACACCAATCATGGAAATACATACATCGTATATATACACACCAATCATGCAAATACATGCTTCATATAAACACACAGAAATATAATTCTCAAAAACACAGAGACATGCAATCTACCTACTGTCTGCAGTTAGTTCCTCTATTGTTGTCTCTCTGCTTGTAAATCTCTCAGGCTTGTCTGATTAGCTGGCAGTGGTAGGGGAGGGTGAATGGACTGTGTGCAATCCCCAGAGGGAGAAGAGAACTGACAGTGTGGAGAGCCAAAATGCAGCTGCGTTCTGCAGATCTCTCTCCTCCCTCTCTGGCTGACTGAGCGATTCTGGCATAGAGGGCTCCACATATCAAAAATGAAGTCATTCAAAGGGCTGCTATGTAGCAAATATTATCAGTTAACCTTCTGGGTGTTTAGCCCGAGTTAACTCGGGCTGAAGAAAGTTGCTTAAAAGGATCAGCCCGAGTTAACTCGGGCTGCTGTTACCTGCACCCAGATGGCTTGCAGGCAGCCCAGAGACTTCCTGCTCTTCTCCTCCGTGTCCCCAGCTGTCTGATCTTCAGATGCCGATGATCGTGATCGTGCCGGCGGGTGCCCTGATGACGTCATCGGGAGGGGGAGGAGCGGGAAGTTCAAAATTTGAAAAAAACACTTTTTTTTTTTTTTTTGCTCCTTATA
>CM070034.1:30921926-30943095 GCA_036250615.1 Ptychadena robeensis | reverse complement strand
TTAAATGTGATTTTTAAAAAATATTTAAGCGTTTAAAACTTTATATATTCAGGATGTCTAGACGCGTATTTTTGGTTAGTTACAGGCCTACAACATTTTTTTTTCAATGATAAACAGCGTAACGCTTTTGGTACAGAAATCTGGACCTCGGCGAAACGCTCAGGAGGTTAAAAGTTGGTAAGTTACGGTCAAGTTAACTTTGGTTCCATTTCGGTATGCAGTAGTGCTGATTTGCGAAATGCCCTTAGGCTGCAGTTATACAGGCAGGTTTGTGGTTTCTAGGACCATATACTGGAGATATGTGTATACACACTCGCACTGCACAAGGTCTTACTACAGCAAAGCATCTGTTCTAATGCTTTCCAGTTCTGCTGCATTAACATTTCAGGCTAAACCAGAACATTTCACCTGATATTTTCTATTTATTTAATTCAGTCTCTTCATAAATGTTCCAGTTCCTGTAGCACTCCTCACGCATTATAACTCCATTTCTCCATATTCTTCTTCCATACACAAATAAAACAATACACACACACTGTTCACTGTACACCTTTTATTCATTTAATACATCCGATCCCACTTCCTGCCTTATATTAAAAGTGCTTCTCATTTCTTGTTATCTATGTATACTCCTTTCCTTCCATCTCTATAGCAGGTGTTCTGCTCCCCATCACCATTCTCCAACGTGTTTTATTTCCCATATGCCATAGCACATGGAAGTGACAGTTTGCATATTTCATATTCCATTCTTGATATGACGGAAAGTGGTAGATTTATTTACTTTGCAAACTTTTACTGCCTTGTCCTGCTATTTCTTGCACAAGTACCTGTTATCAAATATTTCACGTTTTCCTCTCCGGCTCCGTCAATAAAGTGGAGATAGCAGGTACTGGATCATCAGCAGGCCCACCTTTTGAATTGCACCCAAACTAATGTTCAACCTTTGAGCATTTTCTCCACGTAACTGTGAAGTGTGGGAATTGCAATATAATACAATTTCCTACTAGCTAAAAAAGATATTTTCCCCCCTCAAACGGTTGCATTACTGTCGTAGTTTTTGTATCCGTGGATCTAAAATAATTGGATGATTTAAGTAAAAGATATGCAGTTGACAGATGACATTTATGACTTCACTATCACTAGACAAAGTGAATTGATGGCTGCTGCAGTGCTTTGAAAATAACAGCTGATGCTATTAAATGCATAATAAACAAAACTCACACATTTCAGCTTTGTTAACCATCAAGGTGGACATCTCCCCCCCCCCCCCCCCCCCCCCCCCCCCCCCCACGATGGATGGGAAATAGTGCTGTGTATGGCCAGCTTTAGGCTTCTATTTTCTCCTAAGTTTGCTGTCTTCTCCATTATCTTCTCGGATACTCCAGACATGGTCAATCTCCATCTGTTTGCCCTATTAAGTACGTCTCCAGCTCGCTATTGGCATTGGAAAACCCCATATGGTACACCTGTCTACTTCTATTCAGAAGCTTGGTCATTAATTGTACTGTATGTACCACAAATATTTACCCAAGACATACTTTTTTTAGGTTTCCAGTCTTTCCTTCACTGTTGCACTTAACTTTCCACCTCCTGCAATCTAAGTATTTAAAGAAAGTGCCCATTGTTTTCAGCGGAGCCAGTTTTGCACATATTGTACTTTACCTCCCCGGCTGGTTTACATTGAATGGTTTGTGATTTTCTTTTTTAAAATGACTACTTGGCAGAAATGCTTCAGGGTTCAACATGTTCATGTTTTCGTGATGTACAATGTCAGATGGCATGTGTGTGTGTTTTGCATTTGCTCAAGTACTGTTTTATATGTTACAAAGTTGTAGACATCAAGAACAAATCATTGATGCTTCCCTCTCCAGTACAATGTACTTTCTTCCTCCAGATTGTGAAAACATTCTTGTATTTTTTTGAAGTATTTGTTGAGTAAATAATAAAGTATATTTCTGAGCTGTGTGTTTCATTGTGTTGGGGTGAATGTCCCATATTTACAAAGTTTATTATGCCCGTTTGTCACAATTGAGACTTTTGTCTACTGTCCTTCCTTATATTGCTTAACTACAGATTCTAGGATCGAATGCTAGCCATACACGTGCACAATCAACGATAGATTCAATCAGGATGTTTGATATTTTGATCTAATATTGATTGTGCCTATATTGAATGTACACACTCTATTTTCGTTCGACGAATGAAATTTCGTTCGGATATGCTGGAACGAAATATTCGATTTTTGTAACAGGAAATAGCTTCATTCAAATGTATGAGAACAACCCCAAAAAAAATGAAATTTGACATGTTCGATTTACATTCGATGGTTACCGATTTGATCAAAATTTACCAACATGTCCGATAACTTCAGATAATTTTTTTTCCGATATCGATAACTTTATCAAAGGCTTAGTTTCCACTTGTGTGGAAGCCGGCGGCGCGGTTGCCGCCGCTAAGAACCGCATCTCATGCGGTTTTTAGCGGCGGCCATTCACCCCTATGGCCGCGGTCAGTGCTGGGCGGCTGCGGAATTGCGCGGACGGCCGCCTAAAATCTCGGTCGACCGAGTTTTTAGGCGGCCGTCCGCGCGATTCCGCGGACAGGGGAATAGCCCATTGAAATGAATGGGCGCGGATATATCCGCACAACCGCAGGCTTCCGCTTCTAGTGGAAACAAGCCCAAACAAACAAGTTTTTCGGTACGCGATTTTCGGTTGATCAAACGAAAAATTGTTAGTTTTTGTTCGATTGAACTAAAATATTGAACCGTGTGTGGCCACCTTTAGATGAAGTCTTCCATTAATCTCCTCGCCTGGTACTGAGGTGTATGAAGGAAACACAGAAGATGACCCCCTCATCAAATGTGTGAAAACAAATGTTCCCTAAAGCAGCAAAAAAGTCTGCAACCCAGAAAGGGCCGTGTGATTTCTGTCCAGTTAAGGACGCACCTGCGTTTTTGAGTGTGGTATGCTTGCGCCTCCCATACAAATATACTGTGAGGAATAAGCTGTGCGGTACGGGACCCCCTGGATGGGTCCACAGTAGGTGAAGGAGGCACAGCAAACGACAGTTGAAGGTGAAAACACGGGTGGTTTATTGTGCAAGTCTATATACAATATTTACAGCAAGTAAGGCAGTAAGTCCATCCAAAGGAAACCATAGTCCACAGAAAACAGGCTTTGTAGCTCAACACATAAAGTCCTTGTTTGCCACACAGGTACACGCTGCTCCCCAGTCACACACAGTGCTGGTTCCAGGGTGGAGCATCTGACAGGTGAGGAAGTTCTATAGAGCTGTAACAAGTTCTAATGAGCTAACAGGACACAGCTGTTCTTACTCTGCACCAGTCCCAGCAACTCCAGCTCCCTCTGCTGGTCATATAGAAAAGTACTCGGCATACTGCCGGTATCTGGGACACACATACCTCCCATACTGGATACAACCAGAGGATTTGACAGGCATGCTGTTACAATACATAGAAGGAAACTGCTAGATAAATCATTTGGTCCGTCAGCCAGGAGTGGATCCTTATCCGACTAAAGCTGGGAATAGACAGTACGATTTACTGTCTATTCCTTATGCGATTCTATGCAGTAGCAGGCAACGTGATGATGTCATCACGCCCACCCGCTAGTGCCGAGAATCGGACTGCACTCTGCATCTGCAGCTCATTACTTCTAATGGGATTGGGCTAAAATTAACCGTCCTGTCGGAAAACTGTGATCTGACATGACGACTCTCTGGTGGAGAGAGACGTGGAAGTGGCTTCAGTTCGCCAGTACTGGTGTCAGGAATTTAAAAGTGAGGAAGGCAAGTATTTTTTTGTGTAGCAGTTTTCCCAGATGAATGAGTTAATGAGTAGATGAGTAATATGTCTATTCAATGTTAGTGTTTTTTATTTTGAGTTCAGAACCATTTTACAAAGTCAAGTAGAAATTTTTTGGGTCGGAATTTCAACATAACTTTAAACTTTCAATTGATGCAAAATCTACATGTTTTAGAGCAGCAGTGCTAATGCCCACAAGCGGGGTGGGAAGTTAAGAGGGAGAGTAATGCCCCCTTACTCCTAACTTTCCATCCCGCTCATCATTTGGTAGAAAAATAGTAAGGTGACATCACACCTGCCTGTGATCCTGCGGAATGATACTTCCAGTATTTGGAACGTGAAAGTGACACTTTGCATTGCCCCCTTTAATGTTGAGAACCACCGTCCTAGAGGAATACTTTCTTCTTTGAAATGTACCCGGACGCATTCCCTACATCCATGCAGCATCTCACAGCGCTGTAGGCAGAAATCAATAGCCCTGTAGAATGGTGCCTTCTATTAGATATACTATTAGGGCCCTTTCACACTACACACACATTTTAAAGATAGGCGCTATCACAACCCATGTGTTTTTACAATAAAAGCAGAATACGGATGATTTGCACTGAAAACAACCTTCCAAAACCAATACAAACGCAGGGGGAAGTGGACCAAGCGGTCCATAGGAATCAGAAAATGGTTATCCGCGCATCAAAAAATGTGTGCAGCCGTCCGTGTAACCATAGCTCCTCTGCTGTGTGCAGTGTGTGTGGCAGTGGATGTCACATATAGACAACCACCCCTATGTAGTACCAATGGTCAACCATGCATAAACCATTCAGGGAGCACAGAATGTCACTAGCAGTTTTTGGGTGATTGGTCATTAGAAAGACCATGGGATTTTATTGGACATGTTTATATGTAAATAAAAAATCTGGTGGCAATAATGTAAAATCCCTTTGATATAAATATCCCATGTTAAGTGGTGCAATGATTTTTGCGTACCAAACGCATGTGTTTTTTTAAAACAAAATGCAACATGTATAGCGTGAGAGCCCTCATAATACATTTATCAGCTACATTGGTAAATATATATTCTACAAAATTTGGTACTGTATGTTCCGGCGTATGAGACAACTTTTAGTCCTAGTAAGTAGGCAGAAAGGAAAGTGATTGCAGCATCCCCCTCGCTCCCCTCCCTCTCCGCTGTGTGTAAAAGGAGCAGATTATGTGCTGCTGCTTTAACAACAAGTGCTCACTAGTGACATCGTGGCTGAACTTGGTATTGCAGGGAGGTTGAGATTAAAGCTAGAACACATTAACCTCCCTAGCGCTTCTGACAGGACAATCTCGTCCTGCACTTGCCTATGCAGTATGACGAGATGGAGCCGTCCAGCTAAGCTCATAACTAAAGCAAGCCAGCTGTGTCACCTCTTTCCCAGCCTAATTTGCATATGAATGTCCTGCGGCTCAGAGGGGGGGCACCGCGGGACATTCATATGCAAATTTGGATATCTTCAAAGAGCACACCTGGAATATCACCCCATTGTCATTCCAGATGTGATCTTTGAAGTTAACCCTTTCAGAGGGTTGCCAAATGCCATTGTATTGGATACAGTGATTACTGTATCCAATACAATTCAAAACAAAAACAAAATAAAAATTTGATTATAAACAAACATATATACTGTTTTGAAATCAATAAATACTGTTTTGAAATCTTTCATACCAAATAAGTATTCAAGAGATTTAAGCATTCAAATTATACATTTTTTTATGTACTTTTTTTTAATAATATTTGTGTGTTTCAAACATTATTGTAGTCAGAATGTCTATTAGACCCTTGTACGGACAGATTTTTCGAAGTTAGAAGCCTACAACACAAAAAAAAATTTCATTAGAGTCCATGGTGCACTTTTGGTACAGAAATCTGGACCTCAGCAGTGCGCTAGGGAGGTTAAATATCTGTACAAAACCATCACTTTATAATTTATACACAACTGTAAAAGTTAAACTTTTTAGATTGACAGCATTCTTTCAGTTTTTATTGTTTAATGTATACAATCAATACCCCATGGATTACTGCAGGGAAACATGAATAACTATGAAAGGAGGTAGGGGTGAATAACTATGAAAGGAGGTAGGGGTGTCAAATTGGGAATATAAATTACTAATCTAAAACAATATTGGACTTCTAAGGGTGTTGGAGATCTGGGGGTTGAAAGTCAGAGTAGGCATATGTAAGGCCCTAGCTCCATGTCCGCTAAAAAAATGTATTTGGTGTGTGTTGGAAGAGTCTTATACGATGAGTATATTCTAAACTCTATATTTTAACTGGGTTGTCTTATACGCCCAGTCATCTTATACGCTGGAAAATACGATAAATATTTTCTCTATCATATTTTCTTATAGGCATGGTGCATTTGACATATGATGATATGACATGATGATATTGCCTTTGATGTATGACTAGATCTATGCTGACATATTGTGATATACGCTGTGGGGTCATCATATAGTCGCTGACTTGATAATATTTTTTTTTACATCTCTTGTCTCCCACATCTGATGCTTTACGTTATTATTTCTGATATACAATGACATTTTCAATGATGTCTTGTGGTATTTCTCTCAGGATATGAAGGATTTTACTATGACATATGATGATTTTTTGGGGATAAAATAACCTGTTTTAATATGTTCCATGTAAAAGTCTATCAGTTGTGCGTACCACATGGCTTTTGGGATTTTTTTGTGGCAAAAAAATTTCCTCTGATCCAGAGTTTGTGTGAAGGTTGAGACTGCATAACTGTATTTTATTAGAAATAATTATTTCTGGGGGTTTGGACATTAACCGGTAAGAAGTGGACACACAACATTTTGAAAAAGCAACAGAACTTGATAAACTATGACAATATCCATAGTGTGTTTTATCCCAGCACAGAATTCTGTACTCAGTCACCCTTCCCCAGCTCCTTTACATCTACTATTATCCTCCTTCTTAGAAGCCTAGTTGGTGTGATGTGTTCTTTTACTTTTTAATACAAAAGGTTCAAGATGTTTGTTAAGTTGCAAGACTGTCAATATTGGTATCAGCAAGGATGGCCTCCTCCTGTACATCTACATAGGTCAAAGAGCCCCAATACCACTGGTAATCTCAAATTCATTTGCCACATCCCCAAACAATGAAATGGATAGAACAATAAAGAATATATGGAATGTGCTAGACCCCAGGTGCCCAACCTGCGGCCCAGGGGGCATATGTGGCCCTTTGGGTGTTGTTCGGCAGCCCCCCTTGATTCTCCACTTGTGGCCCCCAAAACCTAACTGATAATGCATAGGCATAGGAACCCACCTGTTCGTCAATCCTCCATCGAGGAGTCCTCGTCTGGAAGAGGAGGAGAGGCGAGGGACTCGCTCAGGCTCTGGCTGAGCACACTAATTGGCATAGGTGAAAGCCAATCAACGCCCCAAACAAGAGCCTTTGCTTGCACTATAATATTTGATAATATCTTTGAGGCACATAACCTGTGATGATATATATGGGGCATTCCATATATCACCATGTGAAGTGGTCACATGCTGACCCGGCTTTCCTAATCAATTTTGCTGGTTCTACATCAGTAAAATTATCAATGTTGATCGGGAAAACCAGGTCTACATATGACTGCTGCACCCAGGGGGTGTATGGTCCCCTTCCAGCTGGCATCTGTCGGCGGGGGGTGGGGCTGGATCGGTGTTATGTGCGGCCCTTTAATGATGCCGAGTGCTGCACTTGTGGCCCTCCATATCAGCTCCCACTGTGCTAGACTGAACATCTAACATTAACTTTTAAGCAAGATAGATTACTGAATAGTTCAAGTAAAAGTATAACACATTTATTTAAAAAAATATATATATTCACATGTCATACATGGTGTTGATATTGTAATTCCTGGAGACTGCAGTTTCTGGAGAATAAATATTGTCCAGTATGCAGGTGCTCCATAGCATAGACCATAGCATACGTATTGCGGGGAGCATATGCATCCTAAGCTGCACCCAACATGTTTTGCCTCCAAACAGGGCTTCCTTGGGGAGATTTGCAGACTCCCCTGCGTCTTGGTACTGAGATCACTATGGGCATCTTGAAAAATCATTGAGCCCTGCAGCATGCAGCTTTTGTGGGGCTATTTTTGATGCTTTTCTGGTAAAAACTATGGACTGTTCACACTGACTTTTTACTGCTGTTTTACCAGCCCAGGGTGTCAGGTCAGATGTCACGTAAACCAGAGAAGACAGAGCTCATGACATCTGTTTTACATGTTTTACACTGGGTTTTTATTATATGTGATTTTTGTTTTTGTAAAGAAAAAAATATGGTGTTGGCTCCTCCAAAAGAATACTCAGACCCTCCTGTTTGGCATGCCAGGAAAGGGAGGGCAGGAACAGCATGGCACACTCCCTCTAAGCAATGCAAGGCCTCTTTGGCAGACATTGTCGGCCAAGGAAGATGGTGCAACGACTGTGTACCACCCCCCAATTCTCCAGACCTGATGCCATGGGAGTCCCCTCGTTAAGGTAGGTCCCTGTCCCTAACCCTATTTAAAAAGTAAAGGGGTCTCATGGAAAAACAAAATATTTTTATTAATGTCTGCCATTCAACATATTCCCTCAGTTGTCAATTTCAACTATGTAACATCCACTTACCTCAAAGAGTCAATTGTCCTATGAAGGAGGTCTCATCCCTGCAGCTCCCCCGATATTCACTCTCAAGAGAAGATCTGACGCCGGTAACCGGCTGGTACTTCCCTTCATCGGAAGTAGGTGGATTACATTGTTAAAATTGACTGTGGAGCTAAATGGCAGAAATGTGTGTTACTTCTGGGTTCACCATTAACCCTTCCTGGAAATGAATAGGAGGTCCATGATACCTTTCTACCTATTTCATAGAGTTGGGGACATTTATCTAGGGGTGCCTGTACCCCCCACAAGATGGGCAACAAAAAAGCAACTTGACCTTTTTGTGCAGTTATAAAAAGCTCACCATTTTTCAACTGGGTAAGTCAAGGTTTTGGAGAGTAAAATGTTTTTAAATGGAGTATAATATGCTCTTTTCACACAACACTGGTTCTACTTGCAACCAAATTTATAATCCATTCTGCATCCAGACAGTTTAGTATTTTGTATCCATGTTGCAATGATTTAATTTAAATAGCACCCTGCTTCTCTGATGCATCCTACTTGTCTCTGCAATCTGTTTCCCATGTCCATTCTACCGCTACAAGATAATGATATTATCAAATATTAATGAAGCGCCAACATATTCTGCTGAACTGTATCTCAATAATAAACACGAGTAGGACATAGAAGCTGGCTGTGCCTGAATGAACTTACAGTACAGAGAAACTCATGATATGAAATATATAACGGCAAAGGCGGTTATGGGACATCAAAATATGTAAACTGAGTATTCCTGGAGTTCATATAATGGTGTCGGGCAGGGAGGGATAAACCGTGAGACGGTCTGTTTGAATAGCTGCCACACATCCCCTAATTAAATCTAATAGCAAAACAGAGATTCAACAAGAGCAGAATCTAGTGGGGTGGCTAGCCCCAGGGGATTTTAACATGGAAAGAAAGTATTGTAGGGACATATGTATGTGGGTAAAAAAGGACTTTAATGGGTAAGAATGAGACTTAAACAACCTCACAAAATCTCCATACAGTTAACCATCAAAGATGGCCATGCACCATAGGTGCCAAAAGCAACTTCAACACAAATAATATCAAAGGTCATATACAGTGGAGGAAATAATTATTTGACCCCTCACTGATTTTGTAAGTTTGTCCAAAGAATAAAAGTCTCAGAACAATCATCTTCAATGGAGGTTATTGTAACAGTGCAAGACGCACATCAAAAGGAAAATCGAAAAAAAATAACTTTAAAAAAAAAGATAGCAAACTGATTGCATTCATAGTGAAATAAGTTTTTGAAACACCTCAACAAAAAAAAGACTTAAACTGGTGGTAAAACAAACCTTGTTTGCAAGCAAACAGAGTCAACACGTTTCTGTAATTGATGACCAAGTTTGCCACATTTTCAGAGGAAAGTTGTCCACTCCTCTTTGCAGACTCATAACTCCAAATCCATAAAGGTTTAACGAGGCTAGTCTCGCAACTCTGAGCTGAGACTACCCTAACCATAGGTGTTTCATGGACTAAGTCACGGAAGACTGAACTTGCTCTTCACCATGAGCCACTCCTTGTTGATCCTGCCTGTATGATTGGGTCATTCGTGCTGAGACAACACCCACCACGACACCATTTTCAGATTCCACTGGCAGAGGGAAGAGGTTGTCGCCCCGAATTTCACGATACAGGCTCACGCACATTTACCCCGTTAATGCCATTAAGTGTCCTTGCCCTAGCACGAAAAACAACACCACAAAGCAAAATTTCCACCCCCCATGCTCAACGGTGGGACCGGTGTTTGGGGTCCATAGGCCAAGCCATTTCTTTCTACCTAACCAAACCCACAAGAGCGATTGAGTAACCCAAAGACTCCTATCTTAGTCCCTCATCAACCAAAAGCCCCTCCCAGTACACTCCTGCAATCAATTCACCGGTTCCATTGCAAACTTCAGATGGTCCTGCACATTGCCTTCCGATCAGGGGGACATTTGCGAGCCCTGCAGGGATTTTTTTTTTTTTAAAATTGTGTTTTATTGAAGACAAAAAAATCATCAAACATACGAGAATTAACAGGCCAAAAGGACTGGCGAGGGGTCGGCACGCGGAGAAGCCCGTATCCACAACAAATACCCCCACGGCCCCATAATTTACCGTAAAGCCCACCCTCGACACCCCATCACCGCGTGTCGCCAGGGCAGCCCCTATACGCGCCGCATATGGGAGCGCAGGTTCAACCTTCATATAGCACCCTAGCCTACCACAACAATGGCACAAGAGCACATTCTTGAATAAGGGAAGGTCCAACGACTCAAAAAAAGTAACAGTCAAACAATACCACCGACCCCCGCCCAGGACTCAACACACCTCACCAACAACACTCCACACACACAACAGACCCCATTCCCCTACGACAGTAAGACACAACAACACACCACAGACACATAAGGGAAAGAGGGAACGGGAAAAACAAGAACAACACATCCAGAACCCATACTCACCTTACACTCCTCATAAAAAGCTAGAAAAACGCTCCCTTCTCCGAAATATTGCCAGGGGCCCCCACGTTTCTAAACCCCATCCATACGGTCCCCGTCCTTCCCGCCACCAGCGCTCCATGCACTCAACTCAGTCCAAAGCTCCGAGAGCCACTTCCGAAAACGTTGGGGGGAGACTGCAGCCATGCCGCAAACAGGAAATAAATGACCAAAAAAAAGTAAAAGCAAAAGAGCTACGCCAGCACGAAGAAAGACGCAGGGTATCTTTCTTAATACATTTGTAAGGAGCCAGGGCAGCAATCGCCACATGCAATGGCAGGGACCCACCACCCCGAAAGGGAATGCATCGTTTGTAAATCTGAACAATATATCCCACGAACCCCGAAGGGCCAAAGCACCCCCACCATATTGGGTCATATCCCCCTAAAAAAAAAAAAACCCCCCCGGCCGACCCACACCCCAGCAGTTGCTGAGAGCCGAACGCCCCCAATCTGGCCAGGGGCAACCGGACCCCGTACCCCCAACGTGTCAATACTTTGAAGCTAGTTCTTGCGCCCTGCAGTGGAGAGGACTTATGGTGAACGCAAATGACTTAACCCAGTCAGACCTGGAAAGGACTCCGAGCACCCGATTCCCATCTGGGCCACAATCCAGGGCGTCCCCCCCTCGGGCCTCCCAATGAGCACGCATATATGGCAACACATATGCACAGCCTACACCCCGGCTCAGGACATACCAAAGGGCGTAAAAACATACCCCTGCCCCAGCAACAGAACGGTCAAGGCACAGAAGCGGATAAAAAGAGGAACTTGAGAGTGACTAACACCCGAAGCCCGGCGACACCCACCTCGGCGCAAACCGAGGACCGCCAGGAGCAAACCCCCCCTGTGACAAATCCGGTGAACAGAAGGCGCTCCTCGTGACCACCCCATACAAGAGCGTCAGATGTAAGCCAAAACGGGAACACGCCCCCGCGCCCCCGACTTTTAAATCCCATCGTTCAATGTTTTCCAAATGGTTTTCTCCGGTGACTGTGTCCCTGCTAATTTGAGGTCCATTAACTAACTCCCTCCCGTGTAGTTCTAGGATGCTTTTTCACCACCTTCCAGAACACATTGACAACCCCCACGAGGTGAAATCTCTCGTGCAAGCCCCAGAGCGAGTCGATTATGCTCATTTTGCTCCTTCCATTTCGAAACAATCGCCCAACAGTTGTCACCTCATCTCTCCCAGCTTCTTTAGTCTACAATTTGTCTCGACAATACCTCCTGGACAGCCTTTGGGTCTTCCCCAGTTGGCAGAGTTTTGGAGTCTGCCTTGATTGATTGATTCTGTGGACAGTGTACTTTTATACAGGTGACTATTTAAGACAGTGTCCTTCAATGAGGGACTAATTGAGAGAATGTCCAACCACTCTGTGGGAGCCAGAACTCTAATGTTGGTAGGGGCAAATACTTATTTCCACCAATGAAATCAAATCATTCTATCTTTTATTTAAATTATTTTTTCGATTTCCTTTAATGTGCTATCTGCACTGTACAATAAACCAAACCATTGAAATAATCACTGTTTCTGAGAACTTTTCATTCTTCGTCTTGGACAAACTTACAAAATCAGTGAGGGGTCAAATAATTATTTCCTCCACTGTACATATAAAAAATTGTCCATCTTAAAGCATAGGTAGAGGACTTTTCACAACTAGTCCCCATATGTAGGTTTCCCTCTACGCGTTTCGGCCATTATTAGCCTCCTCCGGAGGGAATGGGTTTTATAAACATAGACGTTAAGTGGTCTTTAAGTCTATGGATAAATAAAGAGGTAAATATAGATATTAACTGCACAGGTCACAGAGCCACATACAAAACAATGTCCCATATAATAAATGTAAAAGTAAATCCATATGGTTTACAACCCAGCATTCAAACACATAACATTCAACTAAGGTAAAAAGATCTCATTGTTCCATGTCAATGATCTTGTGTCCCAACTGGGCAATAACTATAAAGGTAAATAAAGTAAGACATAAGATGAGTATAGGAATATGTCCACTTAGGAGGTGATGGGGGGATGGGCCAGCACAAAAGGAGTTGGCTATAACAGTGTATCAGGTATATAGGGTATAACATAGAAGTCAGTTACTCACCTAAGTAGGTTGATTAGACTGATGTAGAGAGGTAAAATACATACAGGTCATGCCTGATTTATAGCTGGAGTGGCTCCACCATAGGTGTCTGTTCACTCTGCTTTTATATCCTCCACTGACCCATGGGGGAGGGGAGTACTCATCATAAACAACATAGCACTCTTCCCCCTTCCCTGGGCGGGCATTTTGCACCCCTGATGGGGCACAATCCGCTTCCACCCTCGCCACATGGAGTGTGACATAGTTTATTTGGGAGGTAATTGAAAACCCCAAAATGTAACATCACAAAATGTTGACTGTTTTAAGTCCCTTTGCAATAAAAAAAAAAACAATACATATATGCAAAAACACACTATAAGACACAACCCATCGTTTTGGAGAGAAATAAAATACAAAAAAATAGATACAGAGGTACAGCCATTCATATATAAGTAATATATATATAGTATATACTGTATATAAAGTAAATATACAGCATGTTCCAGCAACGTAGGCAGTGTTCTCCCCAGAGCAGATTGGCTTTTTTAGTCCCCGCCCGGCACACAAGTCCTCCGCGGCGTGCAGCCTGACAGGCGGCGCCTCCCATTCTTCAGGAGCGCGCCACAGCCACTGAAAGACACTAGACACACTACCGGAGCCGCGGGCCGGAGTCTTTCAGTGGCTGCGGCGCGCTCCTGAAGAATGGGGAGGCGCCGCCTGTCAGAGGACTTGTGTGCTGCCGCTGGCCGGCAGCCTATCAGAGAGGCCGCCGGACCGGTGCAGGCGGCGCGATGACGTCATCGCGCCGCCCGGCTGAAAAAAAATTCTGGGGAGAGCACTGGTAGGCATGTCTGGAAAATGCAGTATTCCTCCAGCCAAGCCAAAAGGGCAGTGCCAGGAGGGAGGTCTTAGTTTCAGTGGAGGGCAGAAACGTTTGCATGTGCCTATAAACTAGCAGTACCCCTTCTCTGAACACACTGACTAACTTATGGAAATACTTATTTTACAATCTGGCACTAGAGATGGTCGAATTTTTTGACTTGCTAACTTTGTGAGCTTATTGCAAAGCCCCGGAACATGATATCATCACCAACATTTTTGGAAATGTAGAGAAGGGTTGTAAGAACATTTGGAAAAAAAAGTTTTGCTCTAGCATGTGTAGTTTTTGCATAAATTAAGTTAAAAAAAGTCCAAATTCAGATTTTTGAAATTTTTACTTGACTTTGAACTTAATTTATGCAAAAACTATGTGTTAGAGACATACTTGGTTGTATACCCCCAACCCTTCTCTACATCTCCAGTAAGTTTGGTGCTGATTACCAATGAGCAGCTTTTTTCATTTGGGAGAAGGGATGAGTCTCATTTTTTTTTATTGCAATGCAGAATGTAAATACACAACTCATGCCATCTAAATAGCTTCAATTCAGCTGGTTGGTCAGTGTGTTCAGAGAATGGGTACTGCTAGTGCCAATACAGCTAAAATCTCTCTCTTGGCAGTGGCCCTTGGTTGGAGGAAATTAAACAAATGCCAGCCTCTTGCAATGCATAGCTAATGTTCCCAGGATGTTTAGTTGATTTATATACTGTATTTTCTGGCGTATAAGACGACTGGGTGTATAAGACGACCCTCAACTTTTCCAGTTAAAATATAGAGTTTGGGGTATACTCGCCGTATAAGACTACCCCTTTCAACGCACATCAAATAAAAATAAAAAAAAACATCAGATTTGAGTTCAATATGTTAATTTTAATTCTTATGACATGGGCAAACTGCCTGCAAGTCACAGGAATTCCACCGGCAAATGTGTCGGCGCGTGTCATTTTTTTGTCCAGCTCAGGGAAACCGCAGTGGACCCATGGCCTTACATATATCTACTCTGACTTTCAATTCCCAGATCTCCAACAACCTTAAAAGTCCTATTTCTTTGAGTAATTTACATTCTAATTTCCCACCCCTAACTGCAACCTTTTTATATTAATGTTTACCGGTGGTTATCCAAGTGACATGCATTGTGTACATTTAATTCATAGAATTCTGGCAATCAAAATGTCTCATGATACAGTGAAGGTGTTTTAATGTGTTTGAGCTGCAATACCAGTTTTAGCCACTGGAGCCACAGCCTTTAGTGAGCATGTCGGCTTCATCTCACACATTGAGGAGGAAGGGTGGATAAGGGGGCTTCCAATGTCTGACAGGCAGACTACTCTGGCTCAGAAGTTTCAGCACTCGCCGTATAAGACGACCCCCGACTTTTGAGAAGATTTTCTTGGGTTCAAAAGTAGTCTTATACGCCAGAAAATACAGTATATATATATATATATATATATATATATATATATATATTTATATTTAGACCATAGGATGCACAGGCATTTTCTCATTGATTTTAATGGGGAAAAGTGCATTTTATAGTGTGAAAAATAGTTTTCTGCCCTGGAATTCATCTGGAGAGATTCCATCTTTATCTACCAGGCTTCTGAGGGTTTATTCAGGGTGCAATATCACAAGTGGCCACTGGGGGCGTTTATGATGATTTTTAATGGAGAAAATCTTCAGTAGGCTTTCATTACACAGCCTAATGATGTTTTTTTCCCGGTTGCCTCTGCACTCAGAGATGTGAGATGACGGAGAGTGAGAGAGGAGGGTCTGCAAGCGACTTTCACTGTTTACTTTTTTTTTTTTAAGTCGCATTCTGCCCTATTATTGGCACTATGCTGATCATAGGAAGTCAAAATGCAGGTGGTAGGTACGCTTTAACTCACAATGTGAGCTATGGTTCTTCAATGGGTTGGGGTAGTTAACTCACAGCATCACAAGGTCTTGGAGTAGTTACCAAATGTTTTTGTTGCTTAGTTATATTCTTTTAATAAGATGTTGTTTATGTGTAAACTTTGGTATAGTGGGAACATGTAAGGCTTTGTTTCCACATACGTCAGGACCCTCTCAGCTAAGCGTATATGCTTAGCGGGGGTCCCGACGTAGCAGATAGACTTACCTGCTCAGCGGAGGATCTGTCTTCACAGCGCCAAGCCGCTCTGCCGATGTAAGGCTTAATGTAGTTGAGTATGTTGAGCCTCTTCAACGGTGGATGTGTAAACAGATCATCCGCCCAGCAGGCAATATCAATGTGCTACGTTGGGACCCCCGCTAAGCTTATACGCTTAGCGAAGGGGTCCCGACGTTAAACGGATACAAAGCCTTACTCAGGTCTCTTACAGAGCAGTGTGACCACACAATATGTTTAACTTCCCTAGCGCTCTTGCAAGGCCCAGATTTCTGTACCAAAAACGCACCATAGATGGAATTCTTTTTTTATGTTGCAGGCCTGTTACTTCCCAAATTATGTTTTACAAGGGTCTAATAGACACCCTGAATATAAGGCTTGGAAAGTTGTTAGATTCTTACATGGGATCAATGACCTTTGGAAAAAGAACTACTGCTACAGGACTGTCACATATAATCAGGGGTGACCATAACTTTTTTAGTGAGCTACTCGGATGAGTACCAGGAGATGGTGTGTGGTACTGCCCATATGTAGCGTGGTTTTAAAAGGGTCCTTCTTCCTTACTGTCTCCCTCACTGTCCTTTGCATGGTAGATTCTGCTGCAGATGGACCCTCCCCTTTCTGGATTGATCCTCCGATTAGCTGTCTCTATCCACAGATTACCAGCTGGCTTTAGGTCAAATGTTGGTGTTTATATGTTGGTAAGTTACAGGCCTACAACATAAAAAAAATTCAAAGTCTATCATGCGCATTTGGTACAGAACTCTGGACCTCCGGAGAGGACTATAGAGCTTAATAAGCTTTACAATCATAATTTCTTTTTTCCTGCTTCTGCAATTTAGAGCTGATAGTAAACTCAATATTTTAGACATCTTCCTTTGTATTTTCTCCTGCACGTTCTTTCTTTCGGCAGTAGATGCCAGTATGACACCACTAATCATTTCCATTTTATTGGGAGCCTTGGAACAGATGGTACCTTTGTTAGATTTCTGAGGAGGTAGTTTTCCCCTTCATTTTTACAGAGGGATTTAATTCACAGGTACAGCCAGAGATATGCTGAAAAATTGATACTGTATATTATTTCTTTGTGGATTTATATTCATGCAGGAGGCCAAGGTAGTCTGATTTATTTTCATTTGTAATTGTGGGGGGAATACAAGATTCCTGCCAGACCAGAATATTAATTTCCCAGCTGACACTTGTGCAAGTAACAACAGATAAGCTTAATATGAATGTTACTAGGCTAGCCTTTTATTTAATGGATTTAAATCACATGTACAATTTAAGCAGAGAATTAACCTGCTAACTGCAGGTTGCATTTCCTCTTCATTTATCTGAATTAAACTTTATTGTTTGGAAAGCGCGTTAGGAAGAAATTTATATTTAGGCAATTTATCTTTCAAAACTAGAAGCAGTTAGTGACAAAATTCTATTGCATTCTGCATAAAAGTCAATTATTTAAGCACTTTTACCGTTCGGATGCCAAAAGCTGGTATCTGTCTGCAGACAGTTCTTGTTAAGCTGTTAGTGCTCATGATCTAAGGGTTAGGAGAACAGAGCCAAGAAGAAGAATGGGGCTGAATTCCCCTGCAGTGGTGTTCAGGATTACAGAAGTTTTCTTTTATCATCAGTTTTCAGATTATATGCATCTATTGTTAGACCAAGCACTACAGGTAAAACACAATAGGAAATAATAGCTATGGAAAAGTATCACTCTTCTCTTCTGCCTTTTTTTTTGGACCATTTAAAAGAACGAAATAGCATTTTAGAATTATCCCTGGTATCATACTCGAAGTGAAAAACATAATCATCAAAAAGTTGATTCTCCACGATATTAGGGTTGTCTCAGACAGATGTGTGTAAAAGGAACCTCGTCCTAATTTACAAAGAAACCCCTTTAGAGAATGTGTGTGGTGTGGGGCTCCTAGGCTCACAGACCACTTAAAACCTGGTACCACAAAAAATTACATTTAACAATCTCGTTCTTATTTTTATTATTTTATATTCTAGTAATACAATCTTTAGTTTAAAAACATTGATAACATAACTGCACCATTAATCTCAGGTAATAAATAAACCAAAAATATATATACAGGTTTGTATGGGTCCGCACTCACCGTGCTTAGCAATGTACATCATACACCAATTCCCTCTATAGCCGAGTTTATAATTTTGTAATCCAGCTAAGTCTTCCAGGTGCAGGAGCTCCCTATAATGACCCCGTCTCCTGGGTCTCCTTCAAACGTATATCCACAAGCACTGGAGTTCCGCAGACCAGATAAAATCTTAGTTTCAGCTTTAATAAATCCAAAAGTTTTCAATCAAACATATGCGCACACAAATATGCATCAAATCACCCTCAGGGGGTCACCACAAACTCTCTGACGTGTTTCATCCCCAAATCTGGGACTTATTCATAAATAAATAAACCCATTATAAATGCAAGTAAATAGCATACACCATATTCCCAAGGTGCAATAATTATTTGATGATAAAGACATAAAAACAAAAATTACCGCCCGCTCATAGAGACCTACTGGACCAAGATACATGAGATACTGACTACAAAACTCTAATTTACAGTGCCATTCACCCCAGAAGTGTTCCTTCTCCACTACGTCCCAGATCCAGACCAGGTAAAATACAAAACATTGCAAAATCATTTGATTAACGCAGCTCGAGCCCTTATTCCCCGATACTGGAGAAAAGTAGAGACCCTCCATTCAGGAGTGGCACTCTCATGTATCATTTGTTTACGAAATGGAGGAACTGTTACATATTAAAAGTGAGCAAGTTAATAAGTTTAGGAAACTCTGGAGACCATGGACACCTTATGTTACATCCATTGTTTCTTAGAGTAGTAGGAAGGACACACACTTCACAGCCACATGGCATGGAGGAAAAGCAGGAACAAGTGTATTTGTATCAGGAACAACAGGCAGTTGTATAGAACATAAAACAGTGGCCCCTACAGGTGACCACCAACATAACAGGCAATATCAAACATATTAATCTAATACACAACAGTCCTCCCCAATAAAGTCCAAAAGGAGTACCTGCAGATAAAACAATTATATCAAGGACATATTTACAAATTAAGTCTGTCAGGAGCTCTATGTTCTCGTTGTGGATAACGTCTACCAGCTTCACTCTCTGATGGTACATTTGGTAGTTGATCAAGCACAGAATGTTCTGTCTCATTCTCCTCAGGTATGTCTCTTTTTGGGCGGTTACAATTGCTGGTGTCCATTTGTTATGATCTCTGTAGTCTCTAGCCATTACAGATTGTCCTATACTGAGTTGGCGCAGTTTTCTCTTTTCTCCTCCCCTCAGAGCTCTCAACTGTCTATGTCGTACATGACAACTTAAATTGTCTGGTACGACAATCTGGATTCAGCAAATCTAACCGAGTTCTCAGGCTGCGGCCAAGTAACAACATTGCCGGGGAAGAGTTAGTAGTGGCATGAACTGAATTACGATAAGATAACAAAAATCTGGACAGTTTATGTTGCAACGAACCTCTTTCCTTCGCCATGGACCTCAAAGCTTGCTTCATGGTCTGTATAAATCGTTCAGCTAGACCATTAGTAGCTGGATGGTATGGGTTGGAAGTAACATGCTTTATCCCGTTGCATCTCATAAAGGTCTGAAATTCTTCTGAGGTAAACTGGGGCCCGTTATCACTGACGAGCATCTCTGGTAGGCCATATCTGGCAAATAATGTGCGGAGTCTCTCAATGGTGGATGACGTGTTAGTAGACATCATACAGAAAACCTCTGGCCATTTAGAATGGGCATCAACAACGAGAAAAATAAGACCCAGAAAAGGCCCAGCAAAGTCAATGTGAACATGTTGCCATGGCGTAGATGGCCATTCCCACAGATGAACTGGAGCAGGATGAGGCATCGCTTGTACTTGCTGGCATCCCTCACAACCGTTTGCTAGTTGTTCAATATGTTGATCAATGCCAGGCCACCATACATAACTCCGAGTCGTATGGATTCATATACTAGACTTTAAAAGTATTATTGAGTAGGTAGGGATTCAGATAACTAGACTTTAGATACGTAATTATGAGTAGTAATGGTCTATATAACTAGACCTAGATAAGTAATGGATTGAGGCGATATAGATTCAGATAAAGACGTTTAGATAAGTAAGGTATTGAGGGAGAGTAGATTCAGATAACTAGATTTAGATAACTATTTTGTGAGTATGTATGGATTTAGATAAACTAGACTCTTAGATAACTATTTATATAGGATGGTTCATATCAACTAGAACTTTAGAATAAAGTAAATTGTGAGTAGGTATGATTCAGTATTAACCATACTTTAAGCATAGCCACACATGGTGCAATTTAGCATTCATCGTCGATTCGATAAAAAAGATCGTTTACGTTAATCGATGTCACTTGGTCCACATAGTAACACCCGACGTTTATTGTACGATTTTAGTAAAATCGCATTGAGAAGTGATCGGACAAGTGGTAATTTTTGGTTGATTGATCAATGATCGAACTACATTTCCTGAAAGTGTTTGTTTTGTTTTAGATTCATCATCTCGCGATGTGCGCTATTACCATAACGCTACTCTACGACTTACTTCCTGGGGAAAAAAAATTCCGTTTAAAAAAACATTAATCCATCGTGACGATTTTAGATTAACTTTTAAACTTTTTCGATTTAATTTCGTTCGAAATTGTTCAATTCCGTGGCTCCCTTGTGGAGAACTTCGATAATGACCAATCGATGTTCGATGTCTAAATCGAAGTACAAAATCGAATTGAAACTCGATTGAAATGATACATTGTACCATTGTGGCTAGCTTTTAAGATACGTAATGATTGAGGAGATTGGATTATGATAACTGTACTTTAAGTGATATAAATAATTATTGAGTCCCTCTAATCACACAGTAACGCGCAATTGAGTATTCCCTATTCCAGCAGGCCCAGTCTCACACGTCCTTACACTCCCATTATAGAAATAGGTGATTTAACATATTACAAAATGTTTTTTTTGTGAAATGTCACAACCCTTCTTTACATACATCCGCATTCCAGGC
>CM070034.1:30888259-30901475 GCA_036250615.1 Ptychadena robeensis | reverse complement strand
TGTGCCCCAAGGAATCAATATTGTGTGTCCACCACTTCTTTTCAGCACTAGCTTAACTTTCTTGGGCTTGGAGTTCACTGAGGGCTCCTTTACACAGGCAGTTTTTAACCTGTACCCTTTGTAAGCCAGAATTTTGTAAGCCGGCATTGTCTTTAATGACTTTGATTTGTGGGACGATTTATGGCCCGAGTTAAGAAGGGCACTTTCGATCCGTGGCCGATTTTGCGACAGATTAATCGCCATGAACGTGCACATCGGTCTATTGGTTGCAGATCCAAGAGTGTATGGGGGACTTAAGTTGTTTGATTATTTTTTTTTTATCTTCTTATTAATATAAGGTGGCTAAAGATATGAGATGCCATAAGGAACTTATCTTGTTATCTAAGCATCAAATGGAGAGGTGCATATTAACATAATATGATCATAGTTTTTAAAGATAAATTCAGAAATGTTTGCAAAAATCAGGATGGATTGTCAATATGAGTGGAGCGCGTGTTTCATTAAAAAAAATAATTCTGTTGTTCAGCCTGGAATTTTTTACTAGCTTCAGTGTGATGGGTAATAGTCTCCAGATGTATGCAATTAAATCAGCCAGTTCTTCTCATGTTGTGGTACAGGGTGAAATATTTCTCAACTAACAATCATCAGTTATGCTTTAAATGAAAGATATCCTCTATCGTGTTTAAGGCTGCCTCAACTGTATAAATCAATAGTGTTGTTCGAATTCACCTTCTAGAGATGGTTGGGAAATTTCATCTAGGTTTTTTTTTGTGAATTAATTGCAAAGTCCCTGAACATGGTATCATCACCAGTTGTGGGAACATGTTTTCCCACAATCGCTCTAGCAAGTGTAATTTATGCATAAAGTAAGTTCAGTCAATAATTAATTCAACTCAAAATTTCAGCTCAAACATTTGGGATTTGATTTTGAACTATATGTAAAAACTACATATGCTAGAACAATAGCACAAAAGGTTCCCAAAATAATTTACATACATTAAACATTTAAGTAATGACACTATATTCAGGGGCTTTGCAATGAAGTCACAATTTCAGCTAGTCACATTTTGTAAATTTTTTACAATCATTTCTTTTCAATACCAATGATGTTCGGCAGAAGACATTATTGTTCACTTTAGCTCATTATTATACCACTGCTTTGATCTTTAATACGTTTTTATTCTGAATCAATTGACTTTATTCTTTTTCTTCACTTAAACCTTAAACTCAACTTGCTGCTGAGAGAAACATTTAAATTACATGGCTTTAAATGTCCTATCTCTATACCCATCTCTATCCTATCCTATCTCTACCTATAAAAAAAAACAAAAGTCATTCCTTATTAAAAAATTTAACCAGGCCCTTTTCTAGGCAATAGGAATCTGGTGTTTTATGTGTGTGTTGGGGGGGTTAGTGGTTTACATTAGACCTGAAACCCCCCAGATAGTTGCCCCCTCACACATGGAAATAAGTAAGAGTACTCTTTACCCTCAGCTGAGTTCACAGGAAGTGACACTGGCACCACTGAACATAATTCTTATTGAAAATAAATGAATGATTACTAATTCTTCTACAAAATAATTACCGGTATGGTATATTGGCATCAACACTATTTATTCATACATAAATGCTGCCTTGAAATCCATAGCGAATATTTCATACAATACAAAGAGGAAATAATAAAACCACATGTATCTATAGGAATCACATACAATCAAGCATTAGAAGGTATAATAATGATAATCAAAGAGTTGAAAACATATTATAATAGAAGATGAATACCGTAATGGCATTCAGGTAAATACCAAATAGCATAAATAAGATAATCAGCAGGAGAATTAATTCATAAACAGTGGGCTGTGAGGGCCATAAAAAGTATCACATATCCAAAAAGGATTCTAATTCTCACAGGTCCTTACAGTTGCATGTGATATGATGGAATGTTCCTAATCCAATGCAAACCAGGAATCTGAATGAGTGAAAATTAAAGTGCAATGAATTTGCATAAACAACATATCAAACACAAAGAGCATGCTTGTTGCACCTATATATGGAAAACTTTCTTATGCAGGCAACTATATCCAGGAAAATTAAATGTGAATTCGGAATACGGAATATGGAAACCATTCTCACCTATGACTTTTTCCTCCATATCCCTTTGAATACGTTAGGGCCTTCATACACTTTTAGATTTCTCAGTCAGATTTCCTTTAGATCTCCTTTTGTTTTACCAAAACCATGTAATATGAGGGACTTCCTAAACCATCAAGTCTACCTGTGTTCAATCTCAGAGGACCCGGCACTACATAGTTGTTGGTAGATCTAACGGATATCAGACAGAAAGATCTAAAGGTGTATGCCCAGTTTTACTTTTCTACTACTTATCAGATTAAACTTCTCACCTAAAGCTAGGCATACGCGGTTCAATTTTAGTGGTCAATCGGATTTAAATTGTATACTGCACACATGGTTTGATTGGAGAAAATAGTTTAATACCAATCAGAACGGAACGGTGTTGGAAAATCGTTGTCGATTGTACAACGATCGAACTAAAATCGTAGCATTTTGTTTGTAGGTCTGGTCGATTGTTTCAATATCTAAAATCGGATCGGAAATCGATCGTACTAAAATTTAACCTTGCATGCCTAGCTTTAGTTAGATTGCAGCTTCAAAAGTCTTCTTACTATTGTTGCTGAAACCTTATGTCAGTAGGACTATGTGGTGTGGTAATTTACTTTTTATAAATTTATAGCTTGGCTCCAAACCAGTTTGCAGTTAGTCATGCAGTTCAGAAGGTTCATGGAACAAAGTTAGAAAGAGAAAAATTTGTTGAAAAAATATATGGGGGGGGGGAAGGTCTTGTCCAAAAGTCTGTACTAATGTAATGGAATATATTCAACAGTGTGATGAGCTTCCAAAATGTGGGCAAATCTAGATTGTTAATACATTATTCCAATATTAAAAAAGGAGTGTTTTCTTGTCTTGTCATGAAGAAGGGTATTATTTACCTTTGTGGCTCTGATGCTGAGTTGACAAAATGTTCCAATTATTGTCCATTATGGTGACAGGGGCAAATAGTTTATTAGGTGAGTATTAGTGTAGCTAGACAGCCATTAGTGTAGCCAGGTGACATACCAGAATAGTGAAGTAGCTTCTCCTAATATTTAATATTATATTCTTTATTATATAATAATAAGAGGCTGCTCTTTTTTTCATGAGTAATAGAAAATGTAAAGCGGTATGGAAGGGAAGTACCTATGGAGTGCAATTTGAGCTATAAAAATAGGAATTCGATAGTGTCTGTAAATGAAGCGAATTAGTTGTGGTGTAAAGTGAATCTTCACGCACATTTTAGTCTCGCTGAAAATATTCATAAGAATAAATAAGACAACAGAGGCACAATAATTTATAAATAATATTAAATTCATAAAAACAATTGACAGGACTTATAACTCCTTTATAAAAAATTTTTTATATACTAGAGAATGATGAAGAATTCAAGGTTACCAACATGTCTAGTAGATGCAGAATGTGTAAATATGTCGAGTCCTAGCAGCTTTTATTTAGATCATGGCACTAGACAATGATACCCATTATCTCCTTATCCTCCTGTGATATGTTTTGGCAGTATAGCATTGGCTTGTTAAACATTTATTATTGGTGACTGGGCAGGGTGTAAAGAAAAAATGTTTTAGTTAAAAGGCTGTTGATATAACATATCATGCTTTTGCCCATAGGTAATGAAAGGACACCTATTTGTTTTTATAATTTGGTTGTGTAATGTATACCATTATGTATTCATGTAAAACATGGAATTACCCACTAACCGTTTTTTTAAACAAAACATGTTCAAAACCATGTTTCAAACATATGGATCATGGCAACCCCTGGAAAATGTTTTCTTACTATATATCATATAAAAATTCTATTACATAATAAGCCTTGATAACTATACAGTTTTCTAGGATTGCACTGATGAACAGCTGTACTAGACAGCATTAGGGTCTGTCTTTCATAGGCTTTATATCCCCTACAGAGCCACCGCTAGCTTGGATCTTCTCCATTGGAGCTGGCAACCCATCATACAGTAGACATATAGCGTCGGAAAGCCTCAATAGAAAGGTTGAACAATATGCATATTAATGTGAATTTTAAATCTATTTCAAATTAGTTCTACTGAATCTTTCCTGTGACTTTCTGTACAAGATTATACACTGTCTGCTGCCAAATTTCATGCATTAATGCAATGAATATGTGAGTTTTCACATTTATGTGCGTGATGTGTACACCATGTTTTGTGGCTAAGTTTGTAACTAAGAAACGTTCAATGATTCGAAAACTCAATGTTGACATAAATGTTAGTAAAATGTTCTGCCTCCAAATAAAACTCTTGAAAGGGGAGGAAATAGAAAGACAAACGCTTTGCATTTAACACTGGTAACAGTGTAAGTTCTATCCAGCACTAGTGAGCTAAGGTCCAAGCAGGGTAAAGGCAGGCAGCAGATACAGAATAGTCAGGAAGAAAGACGAGGTCTGATATGAACTATACAGTCAAAGATATGACAGGGCCTGGAATTGTATATGCTTGCATATGTTTATGCATATGGGCAGTGTGGCCTTTCAGCATCAATGCCTATATAGGAACAAGAGCTAGTGGTTACCTCAAAGGTGAATGGGTCACCTGAAAAAAGCACTCTGAATCTACCTTTGACTGCAGGAGGAACACATGAAAACCATCATGGGTGGATCAATCTAAGAACACCTTTGCATCTGGAGCCTGCAGCAACAACACACACCAGTGCTAGCCATACACATGCCGATAAGTGGCCGATTTTTAACCTGACCGACGGGCGTGCGCGCTCGCGCAGTCGGTCAGGTTAAAAATCGGCCACTAATCGGCATGTGCCCACATGGGGCGACAGATGCCTGTCACCCCACTGCTCGGCCGGCCAGAGAACGGACATGTCCGATAAACTCTGGCCGATGGGAGCCGAGCGCATTAGCTTCAATGAAGACCGGCGTCTTCATTGAAGCTAATGCCGGCACACAAAGGGTGCCGGATGACTGAAGGGGCCCCATAATGCACCGGGGTGCAAACGTGATAACGTCATCACATTTGAATCTTGGTGCACATCGGGACTAATCTGCCTGCACACCATCGGCGTGTGTATAGCAGCCTTAATTCAGTGCCACACAAGATAGGAGCGGGACTGTGTCTGTGAATGCAAGCCATGATAAAGTCACTGTGGTCCTAACAAATAGACCGTAAAACACCTTATAATTACCCCTGGGTCTAAAATTCTTATTGCTGCTCTTATTAGATAGAATAGGGGAAGGTAAGGGGTGGGTTCAGGGTTAGGAGCCCACGGCCCAATGTGCCCAGAAATTGCCCTGCCTTGTACGGACACCCTACCAGACACATACTTTGTTTCCTGGCTGTATATATTATTACAAAGCTGTGAACCTGATAATGCCTTTTATTTAAAGCAACAATGGGAAGGGGCCCTGGGGAGATCCTTCTTCAGAGAACAGTGGTAACACATCTGTAAGTCTGCCCACAAGAGTTCTTTGTGTTCAAAAATGCAGCACACAAACTACAAATTGCTGACAACATGGTCACCCCTGACAAGCACATGGTTAACGTGGCCAGGACTCTGATCCCCAGGCTCTGGAAATCAACAGCAGTTCTGAAAGAGACTGGACCAGACAAATGTGATACGTCTGTCTCCTTCATGTCAAAAATGATCACTTGCCATGATTCAACAAAATGTGGAGCTGTTGGAACTATTTTGCCGGTTTTGATGAATGCGCTGCTATTTGTGTTACATAATGGTCTACTATAATTGTAACAGTAATCGTTTAATTTGTACTGTATTACTGTAAAAAATAATAAAACATTTATTGGAAAAAAATAAATTGCCCTGCCTAGTGATATCCCAGTTCCAACACACAGGTTGGTCTTTCTTTTAACAAACAAACATTAGCTGGTCAATCACTTGATCTCCGTTTTCTCATTGACTCATACCTGCCCAGTCAATGTTTTCCTTTATAGTTTTATAAATCTGGGCAAGGTTACAGAAAAAATTCTGCTGCTTTGAAGGTCCCAGTGAGTACAGTATCCTCCATCATCCGTAAGTGGAAGAAGTTCAAATCCACTAGGACCCTTCCTACAGCTGGCTGACCATCTAAACTGAACGATCGGGGAATAAGGCCCTTGTCAGAGGTCCTCTGTGGGGGTCACCTTGTCAGAGGTCCTCTGTGGAGAGAGATAAACCTTGGAGGAATCCACCAATCAGGTATTTATGGCAGAGTGGCCAGATGAAAGCCACTTCTTAGTAAAAGACACCTGAAGGACTATGAAAAACTAAATTCTGGTCTGATCAGACAAAAATTTTCTTTTTGGTGTGAATGCTCCAGAACACTCTTGGAGGAGGGTTGGATGAGGGTCCAGACTTGGACGAGGGTTCATCTTTCAGCAGAACAACGACCCTAAGCATGCAGCCAATATATCAAAAGGGGTGAACTATTTTACCCTCTCCACACTCCTCTCCTGCACATGTTGTCTATTTACACCTCCTAATATTTTTCTATTGCACTCCCTGCCTGCTATCACACCTTTTACACAACTCTCCTACACATACTGCCTGCTGTCACACTCTTCAAACTCTTCTCCTGCACATATTGCCTGCTCATAGATAATCCACCCTACTCTCCTGCACATTATACCTAATGTTACACCTTGCAAACTTATCTCATGCACATAATGCCTACTGTCACACTATCCACACTCCTCCCCCGCGCACATACTGGCTGCTTTTACACACTCCTCTCCTACTGTCCACGCTGCTTTCCTGCACAAACTGTCACACTATCCACACTCCTACCCCGCACATACTGGCTGCTGTTACACACTCCTCTCCTACTGTCCACTCTGCTTTCCTGCACAAACTGTCACACAATCCACACTCCTTTCCCACACATACTGCCTGATATCGCACCCTCCTCTTCTACACATACTGCCTGTTGCTACATCATCCACACTCATGCTGCCCACTAAGACTCTTTAGGATCTTCTGTTAGATTCGCATTTGCACACTTTTTCTAGGCTTATTAAAATAAAAATCTGACCAGTACAATTTCTTTTTTTCCTTCATTTTGAAACACATTTCCACTGACAAAAAAACTCTTTAATCTTTTTCAACATCTTGACAAGAAAGTCAGGGAATGTATGTTTCTGTCAGCAAAATATAATTGCTTTTGCTCTATAATAATTCATTGTCTTTTTCAGGTTCTGCTTCACATTGCTTAATTTTTACTACTAGAACATGTAAGATTTACTTTGCAGAGCTAAACGATATACAGTATGTTTGTAAGGTAATAGTTTCCCTAATTACATTGGCTGCTACAGAATTTTGAACTATGCAGAATGTGTAATGAATATGTCCAATGATTGTGTAGTCTGTACATAATACGGCACATTTTAATGAAATAACACCACTGTCATTATGATTATAGTTTTGTTTTCTCTTTGTAGAAAAACAATCAATTAGTACATTACATAAAAACAATAAAAAACTTATACTTGAGAAATGTAAGGGGCTGACAGTGGTAATCTCCTTTTTGACTATGATTTGTGTTATGTATCTGGATTCAGCATGCATCAATAAAGTTTGGGCTCATTTGCATACACATTCTAGGATTAGCATATCAAGAAGTGTCAAAGTCTTTAATGCATACAAGCGCTAAAACTCAATTTGTTATATCTAGGAGGTGCCTGATCCAAAGTTGTGTGACCTTACCAAAGTATGATTTAAAATAAAAAAATATACATTTTGTAAAGTAGAAAACAGAAACAGAAACTCCAGATTTGTGTTTTTTTTTCATTTAATAATATTTTATAAACAACATTTTAAATTACATAGAAACATATCAACAAACCTTTACAACAGTATATGCAGTACAGGTGTTACAATTCCCACCTCCTAAAAAAAAAAAAGACCCAACTATATACTACAAATATAAACAGCTTGTTTATATTAACATATAAACATATTAACATATTAAGAGGTATAAATAATTATCATTGTCTTACCCTTTTAAATTATCCTATGTTAAGTATTATACACCAATCCAATGCATATAGTGCAAAAATGTATGTAAGGCTATACAGACCCCTATGTTGAGTACTCCTGTAAATCTTTTATGGACTCTTTTATGTGTATATTAAATACCAATCTATACCTAGCGTAAAAAGTGTGAAAATTAAAAATAAAATATGTGAACCCCTGTGTTGTGTACTCTTATACATAACATATATATACCTGTGTCAAGTAAATTAAGTGAGAGAAGAAAAAAACATTGGTATTAACATTCGTAGATATAAATAATTTATGAGTTATCCTTTGTTGAGTATTATACAACAATCCATATCTAGTACATAAAGTGCGTTAATATCGATAAGGATATGTAAACCCCTATTTGTGTTTTTATGTTACAAGTAACGGTCTAAGTAGAGGGATGGAACCACAGTGCTTGTCAGTGTTAAATAATGAATGTAAAACCAATAAATAACATACAATGTAATATATTACCAATGAAGGACTATTTGCAGGCTCGGTCTCACTATTATTAAACTCCCATTTTCATTGATAATTTATTTGATGTCAAAGCAAGCAACAGTAGACACAGAAGCTTCAATGTTGCTTTATTTTCAAATTGGCTTGCTGCATCACCTAGCATCTGCGGGTCCTAGCGTATCCATTGAAAATTTATGAAATGCATCATTAACACAATGAATGAGATTTTGACATGTTTGTGTTTACTTTGATATAAGACTTTATTGGTCCACATCCGCATTTCTGACTCATTGGTCTTATTGCAGTTTTACCGAAGCTAGTCATGGAAAGAGCCATAGCAAACTTACACATTTTAGCTTTGTCTACATGTTTTCCTTATGATTATGATCAGGATTGCATCTATGCAGTTCTGCAGCATAGGGCAGGCATAGCAGCATATTCATAATAAATATGAATGATATACTGACATAAATGATACATTAGTTTGATCAAAATTATTGTATTTTACCTTCATTTTCCTTTTGATTGCAGCACAAATTGCCTCCTTATTCATGAATGTTATGCAACTTAGTATGTAACAGTAAGTTTATTAAATGTTGCTTATCAATGGGAAGCATACCAAGAACACATGTAGCAAGGACACAAAGCTAAAATATCTATTATGGAAACAATTTAAATCTATAGCTGATATGAATGAATAGCATGACAAATGTAGAACAATTAAGCCATTTTACTGTAGTGGAGGAACGAAAAAACGAAACCATATTTTCAAAGTGGTTAACTGTTGCATTTGTTCAAAAAGAATCATTTACATCAATTATTTAAATGTTTAATAATTTAGTTAAAATTAATTATAATTTATAAAGGATTTTTAAATTAGGCATATTAGTTGAAAACAGTTACTAATTATAATTTAGTAATGCTTTACTCATTTTTGGTTCAAGATTCTAAGATTTTTTTGCACAATTGCTTCTGAAATTCATTTCTTTATAAAAACCAACTACATTGATTACTTGTAATATTAGTTAAAGATGGCCTATGTGGGTGTACACGTGTATTTTTTCATTTGATCAACAAAGAACAAACAATTTTTTGGTTGGTTGAACAAAAATTTTTTTTTTTTTTTATCCAATTTGTTTGATGAATACATGGCCATGGAAAAATGGCTTGAAAGGTCATCGAACATGTTGGTAAATTTTTATCTGTCATTGTATTTTGGAATGTATTTTCATTCAATATTGGTAATGGACGAACAAAAAATCTAATGTTACATTCGATAAATGAACGAACAATTTTTGATAACGACATCAAAAAAAAAATTGAAGATTGAAGAAAAAATCTACATGTGTAAACCCACCTTTAAGATTCCCTTCTTAACTATATAAACCAGGGTTGAGTCTGTGAAGAGGAACTAGCTTAACGAAACAAAGCCATATTAGTATTATTAATAAAACAGTACAAAGGTTGCAATGTTGGAAAGTTTTATAGTCCACAGATTGAAATGTGTCCATATTTAAAATCAGATCAAATGGTATGCAAATCTATTTAAACCCTGGCATATGTATGTTGAACTAACGGTCTACACAAATGTTCCCTCGTACTCGTGATTTTAATTGCCGTTGATCGTGTCCATTCAGTTAAATATACTGACCTTCAATAATCAAGACCTTGTTGGCTTGGTTGGGAGAATGGATATGAATAACTGCCGATAGCTGTAACAAGTTTAGTGGTTCTATACTGCTTAGTTCTGACTTAGTTAAACATATATTTAGGAGAGACTTAATTATAGTATAGCAAGGAACCACATTGCTATGTTGCACAGCTCTCAGTGCTGAAAAAATGAGATCCCTGCTGGGTAATGAGGGCAGTAAGCTACCTACAGAACAACAACTCATTTACTTCTAGATTACAATGATATCTTGCTTTTAGGTCCTTAACTCTCATCTCCGCTAGCTTCAATGTTCTGCTCCTTTCCTTCTGTAACATGTTCTTTACGCTATGATGTGCAGCTTTCTATGTTTACAATCTTTCAGAATTTTTACCACTAGCTGTTCTTCCTTGTTTCTTTAACTGTCATATTTATATTTAACTAACGATCTTCTCTTATTTTGTAATCAGTAACAGTCTAAATGTAGTTATGCACAGCTCTTCGCCCACGTTTTACAGATATTATTTCTATAGTTTGTAGCCAGCAAGGAATTTGCAACATTGCCAATATGCATTTAATCTAAGTTAATGATTGGCTTGATTTAATGATGGCACAACGTTCTCGGAGGGTTTTTGCAATATCTTTTCACTGTTATGGGTCATCACAGTGTAACAGGTGGACTTTGTTATGTATGCAATGGACCTGGATATCTAAATTAATAATAAAAATTGTATGTGTAACTTTAATGAAAGGATGATGTGACCAAGCCATGTGGAAGTACCCTGCCAGGGAATAGGTAATATAAGGACCAGTAATAATGTAAAAGGGGCTTCATCTTAGGGTCTAGTTGTGGTCTGGTCCAGAGAGGCATTTGGTGTGCCTCTTTCCCTATGTCTGGCAAAAAACTGCATGCTGACATCAAAAAAGTACTTTTTTTGTACAGTTCTTACACCAGAGAGTGCAAAGACTTTATTAGCATGTGTGCAAGGGCCTGCATTGGGACAGTGATTCTTACAGATGGAGGAATGCTTTGCCGCCGGGGGCAAGAATCTGCAGGGGGCCTACAGAGAAGGTGCTGGAAGATGCCAACTGGATTCACCCGGTGTGTGCACTCATTCCACCAAGGGGGTGGTGCCGGCACTTCACCTCCAGTGTAATAGGGCAGATTATACTGACCACCAAATTAACATGACCAAAAATTTAATTAGCCTTCAATGTAATATATGCAAGTACTCACACAAACACAAAACACACACAGGCTATTTTCAATAGCCACTAACCTAACCTAATGCCTGTATATGATGAAGTCTTACAATGAAGATGGTAGTATTCTTACTATTAACAATAACACTAACTTTAAATAGATCATCCAAAAGTTAAGCAACACTAAGTGAGTGTAAGGGCTTGTGTCTTCTGCTGCTATTTCTGATAAATAGGACAGTGTCCACTCTATTCACGTATTCACTGCATGGTGACCCCCGATGATCAAAGGTGGTGTCTCAGAGACACAGAAAAACAGCGCCTGTTGCGTTAGTAGCAGCAGGCAAACTGCCTGCAAGCAGTGAGGAATCTGTCTGGCAGTTGTGCTGGTGCACGCCTTGATTCCCTGATGACCTAAGGGCTTGTGTCCACTGCTGCTCTTTTCCAGCTTCCACTTGTCCACTTTCAACAGTTCTACTTAATTCATCAAACATATGATGCACCATATACAGTATTAAAGTTTTAACAAAGTGGACTTTGCACCAAAAATGTACTTACAGTGACTGGACCCTCTATTTCTCATAGCTCTACTATATTTAGGTGAACATTGTTTTTTTAGGAAAGGAAACAGGTATGATTATATTTTCACTTCATCCTGTCTTCCACCAAAGCTGTTACTTTCCATTGAAAGAGGCTCTATTACAATTACTTGTACAGCACTGTTTTATAAGAGAATAACCACAGATCATGGAGGCAAAACATTTTTATTCATTTTTGAACTTCATATAAAGTATGTCTAAATCAAGGGCAAGTCTCACGAAAGTCAATACATTAATAGAGACCAGTGACAGATGCTGTAAGTGATGAAGGGGCATCAATGCAGAGAATAAACATTTGGTTGTTCAGCTAACCACCTGTTCTTAGAATGTACAATCTCAATGTAAAATCTAGACCATCTCATTGGACTAAATAGCAAGTGCTAAAGGAAGTAATGTAACATTCAAAAAATCATAAACAAAACCATAAACCAACTAAAAACATAAACCAAACATTTTATAATATAGTATTTAAAATATTAAAATCAAAATATTTAATATTACTCTACTTCCTAAATGCAAGCAGACAATGTAGGATCTACAGCCTGAGGAGACGTGTGGGAGGAGGAGTGCAAAATCTACACTGCTAAGACAGCAAAACAAATGTTCCTTAATGTGTAGCCTGGAAGGGAATCTCTAGGTCTCTATAATTTTGGCTCTTTTTGTTGTTGGTATTGTAACAGGTGTTATGGGAACCTATACAAAAGTGATATTGCCCAACAGCCCCCCTAATGGAGCCATCCTTCCACCTCCTGGGCCCATAGTAGCCAGGTGACCTCTACATCTTTGTTATGCCACTGCATAAGCACTATAAAACACACATTTTAGGAATTTACTTCATGTACTCCTGTTCTATGAAAAACAATTAATTGTGTGTACAGTATATGTATGTCTACATGTATGGTTGATGAATAGCTTTCTGTTAGTAGACTTTTGAATGAGAAAAGCACACTTTTAAGTCCTATACAGAGAAGCCCATTTATTAGTTACAGCATTTATTTTGTAATACACACAATGTAAAAACCGCTGCATACAGTATTAATGAATGTTATTGTTTGTTCCTTTATCTCAGTCCTTCCTGTGCCCAGGCACACATTGCTTGTAAGAATAAAAAAGAAATAAATAGGTGATTAAAGAGAAGTTAAAGCGGACCTACCACCAGGAATCTATGTTTTCATGAATGGCACTAGAAGTGC
>CM070034.1:30856606-30881023 GCA_036250615.1 Ptychadena robeensis | reverse complement strand
CACTTCTAGTGCCATTCATGAAAACATAGATTCCTGGTGGTAGGTCCGCTTTAAAGGTGGTCAAGCCATATAAAAGGTCATTGCATGGGACCGTCTTAAGTATGGAGTCCCACTCCTTATAAAGGATGCCAGGGAAATAATTTTATTGTGATTGTATCCATTGTGGTGCATGTATTAGGTAATGAAAATACAATGTGACAGCTTCTTTCTAGGGACCTTCATTTTAATTTGCAATGGTCTAATTTTGTGATTGTGATACTTTATTTTCTTATTTATGTTGGTTATAAATGGCTGCAATAAAACTCCAACCAGTGTCTCAATTATAAATAGTTAGGTTTTTGGGAGAGAAGGTTGTTAAACAATTTGGACAAACGGGGCAGCTAGCTTTTATACCCTAGTCATGTGTCAAGTATTATTTTTCCTGTGATGCTGAGCCCTCAAAATGAATGTAACAAATGTTTAAGCAGCACCATTATGACACCAAATAATTTAGAGGACAGCAAACAGACTGTCAAAGCTCCGAAGAAGTAAGTTACAAATACTGTGCAGTAGAGTGTGTACGGGCATCATTAGGAGAGCCAGTGCTGTCATTCAGCTGTCGTTCTTCCAGTGACAGCCAAGTAATCCCACTTGCCTCTTTATCAAGTAAATAATAGGGTGTTGTGAAGGTTGAAATTATTCTACTTGTTTCACTTGGGCACAAGGTTGAGATTTTTCCGAAATCATGAATCACCAGAAAGTAAATATAATGATGTAGTTATGTCCAGTTAATGTTTGCATGGCCTATTTTGGATGACAGCTACCCTTGGAAAGTAAATACACCGGAGTTTGTGAGGTGTATTGATTTAAAAAGTTTAGAACTTAAACCTGAACAAATAAAAAACAACGCTGAATATTGTATGTCTAATTTGTCACCGATACGTTTGTATTGAATCAGTTAATCTGTTGTCCTTGAGTGATGTACTTTGTGATAAAGGTGTATGCTGGGCCTGAAGCCCCTGGGGAATGCTCCAGTCTGATGTTTTTCTACATTTTAATCCAGGCTGGACAGTGTAAAGCTTAGAAGATTTCAGCTTTGATAGAAATTCTTCAGGTCTTCGAAATGAATTTCTTTTTAACAAAGTGAATTGTAATTCAAATGCTATCACATCGGATCAGTATAAATAAAGCTTGTTGTTTTTTTCTATAGAAATTACTGGATCAGAATGCCAATAGAAATATTTTCTTAGATGTGCTAAAATACTTCTCAGGCAAGTGATAGAGTGGCTGATTAGGAATGTAATTAGTTTGATTTGTGCTATAAGGCTATGACAATATTTTTTTGAAATTCATGTGAACATGTATTGGAAAATAGAAATATGCAGCATGGCAATGATCAAGCTTATGGAAGCGGTGGATTTTTTTTTTTGTACACAGAATAGCATCACTGTATTAGGTTGACGGTTAACTGTTTCTGTGCCAGTGAAATAATTAGCATATCACAGCCTCACTTCTCATCAGCAGGTGATGGCTTCCATGCCTATAACGCAGATTTAAAACTTATGATCATGTTCAGATGCACAGTCATATCCCTTCTATGCATGAGATCAGAGAAGATACCATTAACTGTTTTCCTATTGTACACATGGAATTTTAAAAGGCTACTTCTGACTGATGTTTTAATAATGTGTTGCTGACGAATGATAGAGAAATGTATCTATCTGAACAGTGGATAGGTGTGCTTCTTGCAGAGATCTGCACAGATCTGCAATGTTCTAGCACAGCCTGGCCTTGTTCTTTTCTATTAAAAGGTGGATTGAAGAGTAAGGTTCTTTGTGCTTTCATTAAGGCCATTTGAGCCATCTCCCAACCACAGAGAAACCATGGTCGCTGGTGAGACCTAGCATTTTGCTTTTTGCCCATTTATTTTTCCCATAGGGTTGGATAGACAAAACTGTTCACCACTCAGCAGAGGAATGCAGTTGTGTGGTGGAACCACATAAAGAACCAAGGACACTACATTTCTGGAAAGATAGTCATGTGGTTCCTGTTCTTGTGAACATAAACACAGTTATGACATCGAAAGCTAGGTTAACTGCAATATTTTATTAGGCACACCTGTCCAACTGCTCGTTGACTTAAATTACTGATCAGTCAATCACATGGTGGCAACTCAATGCATTTAGGCATGTTGACATGGTCAAGACAAACCACTGCAGTTCAAACCGAGCTTCAGAATGGGGAAGAAAGATGATTTTAGTCATTTTGAACGTGGCATGGTTGTTGGTGCCAGACGGGCTGGCCTGAGTATTTCAGAAACTGCTAATCTTCTGGGATTGTCACGCACAAACATATCTAGTGTTTACAGAGAATGGCCAAAAAAAGGGAAAAGATCCAGTGAGCGGCAGTTAGAGGAAGAGCTAGAGGTCAGAGGAAAATGGCCAGTTTGAGCTGATAGAAAGGCAAAAGTAACTCAATTAACCATTTGTTACAACCAAGGTATGCAGAAGAGCATCTCAGAAGGCACAACTTGTCGAAACTTGAGGCAGATGAGCTACAGCAGAAGGAGACCACACAGGGTGCCACTCCTGTTGAATATGACAATGAGTTCACTGTACTCACATGGCCTCCACAGTCACCAGATCTCATCCAATAGAGCACCTTTGGGATGTGGTGGAATGGGAGATTTGCATCTTGGATGTGCAGCCGACAAATCTACGGCAACTGTGTGATGCTATCATGTCACTATGGACCAATGTCTCTGAGGAATGTTTCCAGTACCTTGTGGAATCTATGCCACAAGGATGAAGGCAAAAAGGGGTCCAACCCGGTACTAGCAAGGTGTGCAAAGTGGTGCACATTGATTCACCATTCGATTGACCCGCGATCAAGCACAACATGGTTACAGGTCGATCGAACAGGTATTGACCCGCGTATGGGATGCTTAAATACCACTTTACTTCTTTTTATTTTTATAACATATGCATACAGTAAGTCTTTACAATATCAAGATCTCTCCTGTGGCCAATGTATTTCTTTTCTTTGCTCTCTTTTTAAAATTTTTATCTATATTCTGTACTAAAAGGGAAAGCGGAATCTTATTTTATCAATGATAAATAATTAGCATTGCGCTAACAGAGTTTTTCCTATTATTAAGTAAATGACTACACTATTAAATCTAAACAGAGGGCTAATAATACTCATATATGTGTATAGCACATTTTTTTTACCAGTTTGTCTGCATGTTTCTAAACAATTCAAATTTATCAAGTGCACAGGATATTAAATATAAAATGATCACCTGCAGTTTTTATATAGAGGGAATGAACTAGGTACCAGCAGTAGATGTTATAAATGCTATAAAACAGAGAAAAGAATTACAACTGCCATTTCTATAAAACATGGCCACCCCAAGCCCGCTCCCCAGGTCATTATTCAGTAGTGATAATGATATAAAATTGTAACATTTTCAAATACAACCAGGAATTCATCACGCAGAAGCTTGGAGTCAGAACTTCTCATAGGACTGGCGTTGACAATTGAGTATCATGTGGAGTATGAGAAACAGATGTTAATTTTATATTTTTGAAAAGCAGTCAGACATGAGCTGGTTTTCAGCTTGACTGAACTTGGGCAAGTTATCAATGACTTTCTGGGTATGTAATCTTTGCTTCACCAGATATACAGATTACTTCATTAGTTGTTACAAGTCATAGATTAAAAGAGCCAAGAATCCTTTTTTTTTTTTAAAAGAATGCCGAAAGCAATATGCGACTGCAGTTTCAGGAACATGCCAGGGATTTTGGCTTCATGACTTAATTTGTTCAAGTCAACTCTGCATGCACATGAGCACCATTTGCAAATAACAGCTGTGTCACTTTCAAATTGAATCCAAAATTACTCTTCTTCCTGCTAAACACTGCAAAAGGCAAGAAACAATGGTGCTCTGATGTTTCAATCTGTCATTTAAGCTTAATACACATGCTAAACAATTGACATTTAAAGCAAATGCATTCTTTAAAAACTTGTACTTGATGTACATCAGTGGTGAGCAACTGAGTGGATATGGAGGGCCATGAGGCCACGGCATCACAAAAGGGCCGCACATAACATTTTCAATCTATATTGACTTGTATAAGGATTTTTTATTGTAAAAAAATACAACATGCATAGCTAGAAGACATTATTTTTCATTTTTTTACAAAATGTGTTTAATATTATACTTCAAGCATTAGGGAACAATGTAGTGTGGTAATGCACATTTTGTGTCTTGTATAGCATCAAAGGTTATGTGCCTCATAGATATCATCAAAGCCATTGATAATATTGATGAAGCATATAACCTTCAAAGAGGCAGACAGGTGAGTTCCTATGCCCTATGCATTAACAATTAGGTTTCAGGGGCTGCAAGTGGAGGACTGAGGCGGCAAAATTTTGACTCATGGGGCAATGGATTCCTAAATTTGACAGAGGGGCCAGACCAAAACCAAAAATCACAAACCTATGATAAAAAAAATTCACTATATACAGAATACATTTTCAATGGTCGCTCTAATGTTGGGCGACACAGCTAACATTAAAAATTAAGCAAAGAACATGAAGCGACTTTGAAGCTTCACTGTGTACTATTGCATTGATTATCAATGGAATGTTTTTTTTAAATGTTAAAAAAATAAAATAAAACTCACTGACACTATACATGTTGTGTTGTATTGGCAACAGGCACATTGCAGAGTACACACTGCGCATGTTATGTATAAACTGAGTTAATGCTTTCCATACAGGTCTTTGGAATACAAAGCTGTGGTAACGAAATACATGCATGCAATATTATTACTGAATGCACGTCTAAAGCTTCTGATATATATTTCCACCAAAATACGCTTATAGGGCCATACTACCATTTAAATGCCACTGATACTTTAATGTTTGGGGCAATGTAAAAGTGACCAATTATAGTCAAAACCACATGTGCACAATTGGTAGTCACTTTGTTACAATCGGAACCTAGGGATGCTTCTGTGTCTGGCTGCAGCTCTGTCTGTTGATACGTCTGATTCTTTGTCGGATCTTTTGTACTATGATACCAGTTCCTTGTCAACTGACCCTGCCTGCACATGTGCTGCTGTAACAGCCCCTGGACTCCGAACCCAACAGCCAGATTATTTTTCTATAAGAAGTGTAATTACAATAAAGATATTAAGAGTAATATCTATCTATCTATCTATCTATCTATCTATCTATCTATCTATCTATCTATCTATCTATCTATCTATCTATCTATCTATCTATCTATCTATCTATCTATCTATCTATCTATCTATCTATCTATCTATCTATCTATCTATCTATCTATCTATCTATCTATCTATCTATCTATCTATCTATCTATCTATCTATCTATCTATCTATCTATCTATCAAACATTTGCATTCAGGGTCCTTTCACCCTAGATGTGTTGTGATTGCGTTACAGTAGTTTACAAGCAACAGACCTGCTGTAATAAGAATACCTCTGTTGCTGGTAACTAAACCCTACCTTAGCAGTTGTGTATGGTTTAATTGTGTACACAGAAATGTTATATGCACTTATTAATAAAACCTAAAAATTTAATTCCTCACTGTTAATGCTTTTAAAGTCTCCAAAGTCCTAGCTATATTTAATTGGTAGGCTTTGGACGGTTGATTCCCTTTCTATTTTTTGCATTTGTGAATATATTCGGCTATTTGAGAATCCTCAATTTTGGCAAATATATTAGCAGATATTTGCAATTTTGAATATTCGAAATATTGTGCATTGGGAAGCTTATGGACAGGGATTGCGAATGGTCATACACTCAAAGCGAATATTAGCAAATCTCAAATCAAATATTAGAATTATTTGCAAAATATTGCGAATTTGAATATTGCCTATGACGCTCATGACTAGAATAATATAGACAATGTCTAACCAAAGTAATTGAAGAAAACCCTGTACAATTAAGTCGTTATTACTATAGTGCTCAGCAGTTCTAAATAAAAGTATTTGAATATTGGAAATTCCATTGAGAACTTATTTGGACCTTTGTTAGCATCATAACTATCACTAAATTCTTAATAGGTAAATGCAAAAACACAAAATTTGGAATTTTGAGGAATTTTTTTCCAATGGTAATAAATCTAATCCTTTATGACCTTGTGTGATAATCATTGTTGAATCCACACACAACTATGACAAATGCAACACGCTGAATGTATTTTCAGCTCTTGCCAGTGAATGTGAATTTAGTACCTTTGTGGGGAAGCATTAATCATCCAAGGAAGCCAAAGGAAGAGTGATAAGTTCATTTGGCTAGCTTCAGGAAGTGAACAAGTTATTTTTCCTTGGTGGTAATGTGAAAGACTCATAAATAAAATCTCTAATATACTCTTTAACAGTGCCATCTATCTAAATCTTGGTGGTAGGTGGCTGCCAGCTGAGAATGACAAATCATGACATACCCTCTATCTGTACAGAAACGTGTGGTAACATATTTCACAGTTTCATACAGACAGAGTGTTAGAAATGTCAAACAGCAGCAGACATGGCATAACAGAACAATATCATTATGATATAAAACACGTTACCGGAGCAGTGCAAAATTAATGACAGAGTATTGGTAAGGAAAAAAACACAAGCCACTGAAACTTTTTTTGTTTTTTTGTAGCAATAAAATTGTTAAAACACTTGACATCCTTGATTGATGGCGTGTAGTGCCTCTTTTTCTTTTTTTTTTAGAGAAATAAACAGTAACTACGCTTATTTAATTTTTTGGGAGCAAAAAATTCACAGTCAACCTTTTGTCCGTTCATTAGATTTGCTTTGATTGGATGTGTTTTAAAGAAGGTGAGGGGAGCGCAGCAAGGATACAACAGGAAAAATTTTAGTAGTTCTCAAGTGCACCATGCTCCAAAGATTTGTCCCTAGTGTTGTTATGAGTAAGTATATTAAAATGGAATTGCCTTAACAAATATATAGTGATGGCCGACCATAATAGTGATGGCCGACCATGGATGTTCGCTTTCCTTCTAGCCAGTAAACAGCCAGTAAACAGTACGGTAGTTGGACCCGCCCTGTTAGCCGGCGAGAAGAAGTTTGTTATTCTTCTGGTGGCTGAAGAATGCTTTCACTAGAGACTGGGTAGAGAACCCGGTCTCTAGTGAAAGAACTGCTCCGAATGATGTCACGTTCGGCAATCGAAACCAGGAACTGTGCGTTCCATTTGCAAAGGTTTTTCCGATACAAATTCCCATCGAACAGGCAGGCAATTAGAATCTCCGCACAAACAGGCAGATGTTGGAGTTTTTTAAAGGTCCGATTCGCCTGTTCGTGAACCTGGCCGGACCTGGCCGATGTTCGGCCATCACTATATACAAACATATATAGAATGCATACAAATACATATACAGTACATCCCCACATCCTTGCATGGCACTTCATACACTCAAACTCACACACACACACAGTGGACAATAAGTCTGGACAAAGTCATGGGCCATGTATTTTTTTATTTGTCTACATATATAGGAAGTCTTCATCGATATTTAACCTTTTGATATGGAGACAAACTGGAAGAAAGTTGCTGAAACTATGCATTTGGAACAAGCAAGCATTTCTTAAATTTGTAAATAAAAAAATTATAAAACCACAGGCAAAATATAATTATACTGTAGACCTGATTTGGCCCTTGATATGCAGGTTGACACTCCTGCCCTACCCTGATCACTCATACTTTTTTCAACATACTTCTATTTAGTCTGGCATTTTCAATTATCTTCCTTCCTTTACCTCATGTTATTGGCAGCTAAGAATTGGAATTTTGCCTGGAAGGAACAGTGTTCATATTATGATTTATGAGTGGTACTTGGAGTATAATATGCCAACACTAAGAAATGACACTGCAAGAGGGTAAGCTCCCAGCAAATGGACAGAATCACATGACTGTTGCCCTTCATATAGAGGACAAGTGGTACTGGACCAAGAATAAAGCTAGGTACATTGGAGAATCATAGGAAATTTTGTTTTTGTGAATGACAAATCCCCCCCATTAAAATAAAACTTGGGGGTTACATTTTAAAAATTTAAATGATGAAACATTAATTAAAGATACATTTCATATAAAAGAGTAACCTGGTATAAAACCACCTTTCACCAGCCTTAATATGACTGCAACACAGCGCATATCACTGTATCTAGTCAATATTCCATTACGCTGGGTTAAGTGGCTTGCAATAGTTTCAGAATGCTGGGTATTATAAAGTTAGTCACCTAATTTCCCAAGCAATAATAGTGCACGAGCTGTGCATTATTCCATTAAAGTATACTAACAATTGTTTTAACAGAAGTAGCAATCTGCTTTTGAGAGCCTATAAAAAAAATCTAAACAGCAATTGAATAGAAAATTGCAGACTGCATTTATCAAGGTCCTGGCTCTTAATAGCCACTTTATATGGGGAGACAAACGCAAACTTCAGATCAACGTCTGCAAGAATGATCAACAGGAGATGAAATGTCGCATGAAAGAAAGCCCACAGAGGTTTGCTACTGTGGTGGATTTTTGAAATGTTAAAATTCTAATGCATTCTAAAGGAGGTTTAGATGGAACTCCGACTTCCTTAAAATTCATGGCTAATGCAATCCATGCAGAACATAGTAATTTGGTAGACATGCTGCTGTTCTAACAATACATTCTATCAAAAGCTTACTTTCCCCCAAAATCAAAGTACAATCTTTTATGTCATATGTACAGTATCATAACGGGGCTGCCTAAACTAGACATATTGATAATACCAGATAGGTTCAATATACCCTGTTTCCTCGAAAATAATAAGGCATCCTTCGAAAATAAGGCACCCTTACATTTTTGCCTCACGCTGAAATATTAGGCATCCCCCTGAAAATAAGGCACCCTGAAGATACGGTACTGTAACTCTGGACAGGGGGATCAGAGGGGGCAATCAAAATGACACAGGAGGATAAGAAGGGGTTACTTAAATGGTAACCCCCCCCCCCTCTGAGTCTCCTGTGCCATTGTGATCCCCCATTCTGATACCCCAGTGCCCACTTCATGAAAAAAATACATCCCCTGAAAATAAGACATAGGTTATCTTTGGGAGCAAAAACTATTATAAGACGCTGTCTTATTGTTTGGGGAAACACGGTAGTGTTAAATGCCTTTGGAAGAGCAACAATCTACTTTCCACAAACATTTACAACCACTAAACCATACCTACAACTTTTCTGAACTTATTTACCTCACCGATTTAAAGTACAAAGCTCTCAATACAAGCAAAAAACTACCATGGATAATGAGTAAAAAAGTGATGGCCGAACTGGGCGACAGTTCAAGGCAGACAGTTCGGCCGAGAACATGGGATGTTCTTCCGCTAGCCAGATCAGGAGCAGAAAGATCCGGCCAGATGAAGAATATTTTCGCTAGAAATCGGGTAGAGAACTCGGTCTGTAGCGCGAAATGGGCTCCGAATACTCGAAGTGAGGTTAGTGATGTTAGTTCAAGGTAGATTTTTTGCTTTTTCGGTGAAAAGTGTAAATGGTCCCATCTAAATTTGACTATGCGAAATTTCAGTGAAAAAGGCGAAATTTTTACTTAAAATTTTGCATTGCACATTGTGAAACTATCCCTACCCTATTAGAGAATCTACTGCATTTTTCGGACCATAAAACACACTTTTAACCCCCAAAATTGAGGAAAAAATTGCCTGTGTCTTATGGTCAGAATGCGCGACCCCAGCGGCCACTCGGTCACACCTTGGCTTCCCGACAGCTCTCCCGGCACGGATGTCTGGCTCTCCCATCTGAACTGTGTAATTGCCTATGCCAGCCCTGAACTGAGTTAAAGATGAATTTGCATCTATAGCTCTCCTGTCCGTAGGAACTGCAATCAATCTGCAGCCCCCATGGACACAGAAACAGTAACATCGGCAGAGAAGAGGAGAGCAGAAGATAGCCCACCACCTCCCTCCTCCTGCAGATCAGTGTGAAGTATGACGTGTTCAGCTGAGAGTGTACTGCTGCTAGTGACACCTACTGGCTGAATTTAATATTGCATCCATTAAATTCATTGCATTAACCCAATTGATGTGAAAACTTATTAAATCTTTTTTTGTGGTTTTCCTGCTGTAAAAACTCGGTGCGTCTTATGGTCCGGTGCGTCTTATAGTCCGAAATATACGGTAATTTACTTGCAACTTTAGAAGTCATCAATATGTATGAAAACTAAGCATATGGGAAGATGGATTTTCATATATTTTTGCAAACAAGACAATCTTATATTTAGCCTGTTGAGTGACTTTGATTCCATTTTCCATATTTAAACATATTGACAATATTATAAATATTTTTATGTCTAAAGCTGGCCATAGACGGTGCAATGCACAGTCGATTTCACAGTCGGTTTGACGTCATCACGCACGGCCGGTCGTTCCGAGAATCTGGCGCGCACGTTTTGTGTACCGGCATATACTTTGGATCCAAAGTAATGTGATCGACCAAAGAAAAACGCCCATGTCCGTTCTTTGGCCAATCGATCTATGGAGAGCCCATAATCATCGCCCCAGGCGGGCAGCTTTGTTCCGCAGCTAATATTCTGGTGCGGGGGGTGCTTGATTTGCTACAAAATCAGCCACGGATTGAAGCGTCTATGGCAAAAAATAAATTGTATTGGCTGCTGTAGATATTCTCATGAGATAGAACAAACCACCAGAATGTTTTCCTCTTTGCCCCCCAATGGTGTTTGTATTTAAGAACCTGTGGGATTTCAACCACCCAAGAAAACATTTTGAGTTAAAATAAACAAAAACACATTTATATGTAGTAAAACACTGCACATGCCAGTACAACACATGTTGAACATTAGCTGCAGGTGATATTACGGACAGACACAGTAGTGTGGGAGAAATTTTTCATAGACCAATAATCAAAATAATACTTTATACCTAATAATACAAAGATTAAACTTTTGTTAAATTTATCCAAAGCCAATCCATGCTGTTTCTATGGGTTTAATTTGCAGCTTCTTCTAATTACCATATACACTTGTGTATAAGCCAAGTTTTTCAGCCCAAAAAATGGGCAGAAAATGCTCCCCTCGGCTTATACTCAAGTCAGCGAGGGTCCACTCACCTTGGCTGAATTTCAGGCACTGAGAGCTTCCCTCTTCAGCTGTAGCTTCTGTGAGCTCTGGGCTTTCCGACAAACAGCTGATATCATGTAAACAAACTCCACACTGCCAGCTGGTGGCCGGTTCCTGGTACTAGTTCAAATAGAACACCCGACTCCACTAGTTGAAATATAACACCCCACTCCATGTATTGGTTCCAATAATAATAATAATAATTAAAATTTATTTTCATGTTTAAATCATAAGAATTGCCTTGAAAACCCCATCCTGTAATAATAATAATCCTGTGTTCTCTTAAATTTATTGAGGTTGGGGTACCAAGATTAATCCTGTTTGATTAATTCCTTTGGGCAATGGTGCTTTCTCTATATTTTTCTCATTTAGAAAACTCCACTATCTGACTTTGCATTTCCCACCCTTGGCTTATACTCCAGTTGTTCTTCCAGTTTTTTTTAGATAAAGTTAGGTACCTCGGCTTATACTTGGGTCGGCTTCTACTCGGGTATATACGGCAGTCATTTTCTTATATTAAATTTTGTGCCTTTTATAAATTCAGAATAGCTAGTTTGAGAATTCTTTTCACTTTAAATATAATATTTTTGTCAAAGGAAAGAAAAAATATTCTTTCATCATCCCCCATATGTCAACATGCAAAACACCGTAAGCCATATGGGGTGGTGTTTTTTAAATTATAGTATGACAAGAGAACAGGTGCCTCACCATCTTGTCTGTTTTATTATAGATAATAATTTTTTTTGTTTAGCTAAGGGCATTTAGACCTGTGCTGTTTAAGATTATAAAATGAGAAAATATTTTCTTTTCTGCAATATTAGGTAATACCATTATTTGATTAAAGTGTTCATGTCACAGATTGTCACGTCATCAAGTAGAACTGAGGGAATTACAGAATTGCAAGGCCAGACTAATCAGAAAGGATGGAGTTATGGCCAACTAACTATTCAAGAGTGGATGTGGAAAAAGTACCATATATACTCAAGTATAAGCCAAATTTTTCAGCACCTGAAATGTGCTCAAAAAATGAAATTCGGCTTATACTCGGGTCAAAAAATTAAACCGCTGCCTTTTGTAGGTGGATTTTATGAGTGAATTGCAAAGCCCCCAAACATGCTATCATCACCAAATTTGCTGGAGATGTAAAAAAGGGTTGTGGAAACATTTGGAAAAAAAATTATTGCTCCAGCATATGTAGTTTTTGCATAAATTAGGTTCAAAGTCAAGTGAAATTTGAACTTATTTTGTGCAAAAACTTGATATACTAGAACAATACTTTTTTCTTTGCAATGTTCCCACATCCTTTCTCTACATCTCCAGCACTTCTAGTGATGATATCATGTTCAGGGGCTTTGTAATAAACTTACAAATCTACTGAATTAAAAAATTAAAGCTGAAAACTAAAGTACATTTGCTGTGTGTTTCTGTGCCTAAGTTGCTGCAGTTCCCTCCCTAGGCTTATAGTAATTCAGTTTTTCCAGATTTTTTTTCTAAAATTGGGTACCTCGGCTTATATTTAGGTCAGCTTATACTCGAGTATATAGAGTATGTAAAAATGGCAAACCCTGTAGCTGCTGAGTTCCAAAGCTATGCTATTATTACCTCAACTAATGGATGAACAGCTGAATGGAAACCTTTACCAAATTTACCAAGAAAAATATAAAGAGTAAAGGTAGCCATAGACGGGTCCAATTTTTTGTGATTCGATCAATTTGCGCACAAAACAAACACCCGGCAGTCGAAAAACGATCATAACCACACAGTGTTATAGATTTTATTTTAATATATTAAAATGACAGGTACAGGTCAGCTATCAAATGAAATTACCAACATGTCCGATCAGGGTTCATCGATTTCATGTTAGATTTCAATCACTCAAAATATAGTTCTATGATTTTAGATTAGCAGTTTCAGTTTAGCAATAGTACATTGTTGTACCATGTTAGCCATCAATAAATACAGCAAGTTTGAAATTCAAGTGATACAGTTTATTGGCTAACTGAAGTCATTAGAGAAGTAAGCTTTCGGGATGCCGCAGATCCCTTCTTCAGGATCTGCAACATCCCGAAAGCTTGCTTCTTTAATGACTTCAGTTTTCCGCCGGCATCCCCACCAAGGAGGGGGTGCCGATCGTCCCGATAGCGCCCGGGAAACCGGCACTATTGGCATCCCCTGCACCAAGTGTATTCCTTGGTGGGGATGTCGGCGATCTGCTGAGCTATCCACAGCACCCGATGTTCCTGCTGCGGGAACATCGGGTGCTGTGGTTAGGTAAGGCGATTGGGTCCGCCGGCAGTTAGACAGTTCAGATGGGAGAGCCGGACATCGGCTCTCCCATCTAAACTGACAGCTTCTGCAGCTCCCCTCCGTGCCAGGAGAGCTGGCAGGAAGCCAAGGTGTGACCACCGGCGGCCGAGTGGCCGTGGGGGTTGCGCATTCGGCGTATAAGACGCAGACACCTTTTGCCCCCAATTTTGGGGTGAAAAAGTGTGTCTTATATGCTGAAAAATATGGTAAGTTTTGTTTAAAAGAACATGATTAGACCCCACAGAAGTCGAATGGAGATTGTAATACTGCCAGGTCTTCTTGCCCATAATCAGTCCTGACATCAAAAATTCGACCATTTTGAGTTATTTGCAAAGTCAATTCAGATGGGAGATGTGTGCCAATGTCCCATCTGCCGGGAAAGCTGGCGGGGAGCCAAGTGTGCAAGAAAGTGCAGATGAAAAAGTGCATCTTATAGTCTAAAAACTATATATATATATATTTTATAATTAAAATTAAACTTTGACTTACCTCTTAGCTGGCACGAAAAAATATATATACATATGTATTTTGCCCTGAAATTCTATGAGAGATGAAATTTTTATCTACCAGGCTTTTGAGGGTTATTTCAATGTGCAATATTGTGAGTGGCCACTGGGGGTATTTTTAATGGTTTTCAATGGAAAAGACGTCTCAATACCCCTATATTACACAGCCTGATGTCATCACTCCTCTCTGAAATGTGTGAGAACTATATGTCATATGCTTTTACATTCTAAAACAATTAAATATTTTGTTCTACTTAAGCCCCCCATACACCTTCAGATTCCTCCATACAACTTTCATGAGACCTACCAACAACTATGTAGTATAGTGACCTCCTTGATAGAATACATAGTGATTGGAAGGTGTAGAAAGGTCCTCCTATTACATGGTTTTGGTAGAAGAAAAGTTGGTTGTACAGAAGTTGCATGGTAATTGTATGTGGTGTATGGGGGGCTTTAAGCAAATGAGTTGTGCATTCTACCATCAACACATCTGGTTTTGTCTAATAGCAAGATGGTAACTGATGAAACTCACTATTTGAGCTTGGTTGTTCCACCTCTTACCTGCTACAACAGACACAGATCTTCATTTGACTTATGCTAAAAATACATAGAAATACATAAACTTGAAAGAAATATTGTTATTTAATGAATAGAAATTGTTTAAGTTTCATACAGGACATTTTAACTATAATAAAAAATGTGTTTATATAGCAAATTGCAGTTTTGCCTTGAAAATTTGCATTTGGTTTGAATGAGTTCATGTAGATTTGTGTTTGATCAGCATGTATTCCATCCAAGGCAAAACTGAGGATGAATTTCAATTAGATACTTCCATTCTAATCCATGTCCACCTGTAGTTTTCATCAAAATTGCTGGGGAGAGAAACAGTTTTTATATGACAGGGATTTGCCTACTGGCAGCAATGTGTCCATTATCTTAGGAAAAAGAGCCAAAAAATAATTAGTCTGATGCTCCAGCAAAGCAACTACTGGTATATATTTATTTTAATTGTACTAAGTAATCTATATTGAGATTTAGAGATTATCCTCCATCCAAGTGGACATCAATGACTAATTCATAGCATTAAAGAACAATGTTTCAAACAGCTTAGAGGCGACAAACTTAAAAATCTGATTTGGAAATGTTCCTCGCTGATTCGCCGCATGATAACCAGGCATTGAACATTATATGATTTTTTTCCCAATATTTTTTATTTAAATCTATTTTGTCTTATTTTGTCTGTATTCATGTGTTTAGCAGTTAAATCAACAGTTTTGTGGGAAACGGTTCACTTTGATGTGCGTTTTTTTATGGGGGTCCAGTCCCCACAAAAAGAAAACAAAGGCTATACTCATATATTGCACCAAACATGATGCTTCTTAAGCCCCCCATACACCACATACAATTACCATGCAACTTCTGTACAACCAACTTTCCTTCTACCAAAACCATGTAATAGGAGGACCTTTCTACACCTTCCAATCACTATGTATTCTATCAGGGAGGCCACTATACTACATAGTTGTTGGTAGGTCTCATGAAAGTTGTATGGAGGAATCTGAAGGTGTATGGGGGGCTTTAGAATCTTTCTTTGTAAATACTTCACATGTTATAATTCATTATAATGTATCATTTTCTATTTGCCTTGTCATTGTAGTGTAGCTACATTCAGTTAAAGGGCTTGTTTCCATTTCGTTGGGAGCCCCGACGCTTAGCGGGAGGTCTCAACGTAGCAGAAAGACTTACCTGCTCGGCGGAGGATTTGTCTTCACGGTGCCAGGCCGCTCCGCCGATGTAAGGCTGAATGTAGTCGAGTGCGTTCAGCCTCTGCACCGGCGGATGTGTAAACAGATCATCCGCAGAGCAGGCAACGTCTATGTGATACGTCGGGACCCCCGATGTAAAATGGATAAAACAACCTCTTAAACTCCCGAAAATGCAACATATTGACATCATATAAATTTAGACTTGTGGCTTAAATAGCACTTTAATGTATTTTTGATTAAATTGATAAATCATCCATAATATAAATGAGTTCTACTATCCAATTTTTCAAAACAGAATTATGCATGGCTAAGAACTGTGTCTTCCCCTGTGTAACAGGCTGTGTGATTGTCTTCTCACGCAATGAGCACTGAATGCCAAGAGAGTAGTATCATATTTTCATAATATGATTGTTCAGTAGAGATAGGGTCCCCCATACACCTGTTGATTTCTCTGTCAGATTTCCTTTAGATCTCCTTTTGTTTTACCAAAACCATGTAATATGAGGGACTTTCTAAGCCATCAAGTCTACCTGTGTTCAATCGCAGAGGACCCTATAGTACATACCGTATTTTTCGGACTATAAGATGCACCGGACAATAAGGCGCACCCAGTTTTTAGGGCAGGAAAACCAGAAACCATCAATTGGGTTAATGCAATGAATTCAATGAATGCAATATTCAATTCAGCCAGTAGGTGTCACTAGCAGCAGTACACTCTCAGCACAACACCATTCTCCACACTGATTGGGAGGAGGAGGAGGGGGGGGCAGACATCTGCAGAGTCTTCTCCTCTCACTCTCTGCTCTCTATGCCGATGTTGCTGTTACTGTGTCCGTGGGAGCTGCAGAGTGATTGCAGTTTCCACGGATGAAGAGAATGAAAAGATTCCAGTTCATCTATCTCTCTCTTCATTGCCTATGGTAGCAGGGCTTTGGGCTGTGCTGGCATAGGCAATTATACAGTACAGATGGGAGAGCCGGACTATTTGGGGGGCGAAAAAGTGCGTTTTATGGTCCGAAAAATACGGTAGTTCTTGGTAGATCTAAAGGATATCTGACAGAGAGATCTAAAGGTGTATGGCCAACTATATTCTCTATCATTCTCTAGTCTCTAGCACAAAATATTGTCTGTTGGCTCTTTCAATATTTTGATCTTCATGTATATGACCATAGGAAATTTTTAAACCTTTTGGATCATCTCATCTCAATGGTTAACTTTGTACTTTATAACTGAGATAGGCAAGAATAAAAGTTTGGATTGCTGTAAATATTCTGTGGTGTGACAAATAGTAATCTAGGATAAGCATATTCCCCTTTTTTTCTGGAGTACTGAATAGTACCATTGCAAGTTTAGGCATTAGCAAGGCTTGAACTTTATTTAGGGCTTCTGGCCAAATGCCTTCTTAAGTTCTCACAGAATGTGGAGCTGGAAAATAGCTACCGAGTCAATCAAATATAAATATTAACATTAGTAGGATTATTATTGTTTTCATTGAGGTTAATAATACCTAGTGATGGCCGAACTGTCTGCAAAGCGGACGTTCGCACTTCTTCTAGCGAGCGAGCAGTACAAGTGTTCGACCCTCCCCGTTTGCCGGCGAGAAGGAGCTCACTATTCTTCCTCCAGCAGGATCAGAAGCAGTAAGATCTGGCCAGAGGAAGAATCTTTTCCCGGTCTTCCAGTGAAAAACCGGCTCCGAAAACCAGAAGTGACATCAGTGATGTCACATCCGGCAATCGGAACCAGGAACTATGCATTCCCCGATTAAAATTCCCCACCAATCGGAACCAGGAACTATGCGTTCCCCGATTAGATTCCCCACCAAGAGGCGGGGAATTTGAATCTGCCCGCGAATAGGCAGATGCTGGACTTCTTTAAAAGTCTGATCCGCCTGGTTGCAGATGGACCTGGCCGAAGTTCGGCCATCACTAATAATACCACTGCTCTCTTTTCCTGGCACCTTCTGCTTCCCTTCAGCTCTAAATTCCCAGTACCTCCTAACCTTCTATAATTGGATTCCCACTGACCCTCCTGCTCTCTTCAATAAATGCTGCCATGTTGGCCTCACTGGTGGGGCTACAGAAGGTGGGATGTAAATACGGTAGAATCCTCTACTGGCAAGGTGGCCATTTGCTATCTTCTGCACAACATACACCCATAAAGTCAGTAAAAAGCAACAATAAAGACAAAAAAGCTGAAAGTACTGTAGCATCCTCTACTGGAACGGTGCCCATTTGCTGTCTCCTGTATAACATGCATCCATAAAGTGAGTAAAAAGTAGCAATAAAGACAAAAAAGCTGAAAATGTAATTTTAGACATCTGAAGCTAAGATGCACCATAATGTTTCCAGGAATTAAATTCATCAATCACTGTTTTGCATTGCAAAGACTTAAAGCTTTCTCTCATACATTTTATGTCCATGACACAGAAATGCTTTATGTTAAATAGCTGGCACCTGTTCATGGAAAATATGATATTAGAGGGTTTAAAAAAATTACATATCGGGAAACTAAGCTGTGTACTGTATGCAAAGCTAGTGTTAGGTCTATGAAAATTACCTGAAATTCCTGTTGTAAAACAGCTAAATATTTTTTAACAAGTGCCCTCGAATTACTCCACCTCCATTTGTGAGCTGAATAATTGTTGGTTGTCAACCATAATTGCACAAATTTATCATCTGTACAGCAAGACTCCCATTGTGGCATTTTTAGTATAATGGCCAACAAAACTAGCTTACAAATTAACAGTTTATTTACATTTTTTAGCATAACTTTTCCTGGCTTGTTCTATTTCTATCTCTACCATGAAGAGCAGCATCTGTATGAACAGGCCCTGACTATGTGCTGTATACCAACTGCAAAGCAGATACTTCATTAAAAGATTAAACTTTATTGTTAGTGATGGCCGAACTTCTGCAAGGTCCGTCCCTGAACAAGCGAATCACACTATAAAAAAAGTCCAATGTCCGCCTGTTTGTGGGAAGATTAAAATTCCCCGCCTGTTCTCTGGGAATTTGAATCGGAAAACCGGAAGCCAGCGTCACTGACCTCACTTCCAGTACATGGAACGCACTGTTCCTGGTTTCGCTATCTGGACGTGACGTCACTGACGAGAGACCGGCTGGATGATTCTGCTCCTGATCCGACCAGCGGAAGAATAGTCACCTTCTTATAGTCACCCGTACTGTTTGCCAGGGGAAGAAAACCAAACATGTTATGTTGTCGGACTGTCTGCCTTGTGGACAGTTCGGCCATCACTATTTATTGTACCAGCACAAATATGTGGTTCATGAGTCAGCAATGTAACTATGTGACCATAGTGAGCTATACAAGACATATATGTGGGGCTTTTTAAAACTCTCTCCTATTGACACCTGTTTGAAACTAAAATCAATAATAGGGCATGTAAGTAGATCTATGTTGACAAGCAACTTACAACTGAATAAAAATGACTGATATTACCCTTTAAGCCCCCCATACACCTTTAGATCACTCCATACAATTTCCATTAGATCTACCAACAACTATGTAGTATTGTGGCCTCAACTGGACTCTCAACTGTGGGTTTTCGATATATCACAATTGTAGACTTCTTATGTAGTATCAAAGTAACCAAAGCACAAATTCTTAATTAATGGCAAGATGAAGCCAATTCTGGATCCATTCTCCTCAAGGAAGCTGGCAGCTGACACCAACCCCCCCACCTCCCCACTCCTACACAGACAGAGACTCACTCCTCTGCAGGTAGCTCCAGGGTAGGGGAAGGGGGGGGCAGTCGACTGCGTCTAAGTGAAGAAAGGTTTGTCTTTCCCCTCTTCACCCATCACAAAGTGACGTCACAATCTTGCGAATCTATAAAATGACACCCCTCCTGCTTTCAGAAATATGTTTTTTATTGATATCGGCTAAGCTGCAGTCGTTACTGCAGATTGACCTACCAGGTGGTAGGTCCGCTTAAGTATTGAGATGATAATGAGGAAAATGCAAAACACCCCCTCCCCCCCTCTGCAAGGCTAAAGAATAATTATTAGTTATAATAAATTATGTATTTTAATTTTGCTACATTTTAACAAAGTTTCATTGTTACAAACTTTAATCCCACAGGTGCCTCCAACCGTCTCAGCCAACGTTGTGATGACAGAGCTTTGCAATTAACTAATAATTAATGGCACAGACTTTTTGATGACGAATTTGAAATGCAGGGCTGTTTCAGCTGTATAGTGACAAATTCAAGCAATGCCATGTGTAATCAACTTGATTGTCTGTTCTATGGTACATACAATTCTTTTAATGCTTTAAAGTTGTATTAAAGTAAAAACTTTTCTTTTTGTTAACCAAAGCTGTAATACAAATGTAAAAAATAGTTTAACCTGTTTAATTTATGACAGCAGCTTTTGAGTCAATGCTTTGCGTCAGCTTTGTTGGAGCATATATAGCGAACATAAAAGTAATACACCTAAAGCATGAAACGCATCTAATTTGTATTTTGAAGCACAACACTACTTATCCCTTTCTACTTGGACTCACACAGATTCCAGATGTATTTATATTCAAAGGCAAGCTGTATCTTAATCCTATTCATTGTAGGGTGTTGCTGCATATCTTAGCAATTCATATTTGGCTAAAACAGCAACTTCCAATCTAATATGATTATTTCATCTTATTTGGATTTCAATTTCTTTGCGCGGTATGACAAAGAACATAATTATCTACCCGTGTATGAGTAACTATCAAATCAGCTAATTGCAGAGTTTTCATCTCCATTAACTCAACAGGTTACATTACTTAATCTCAAGTATTCATCCTGTGATTAAATGTTAAGCTTGCCGTGGACAACAAGTCAAAGGTACATGAATTATTATGAACAAGTGCAGATCAGGGTAAACAGATCTAAAGTTTTAAGAAGCAAGTTTATTATATATTTTTTATTGACTAGAAAAGGACATTCTAATACTAGTAATTTGCAAGAATTAACTTTTTTTAGAAATAAGAAAGAATTCTATATCTAAGATGATTCAAACACAATGTCCTGCAAACACTCAGTGATGGGTGAACCTTTTAGAGACCAAGTGCCCGAACTGAAACCCAAACCCCACTTATTTATCTCAAAGTACTGGGATGGCAATTTTACCTGAATTAAACAAGAAAACTGGTGTGTACCAGTTTTATATCCACTGTGCATTATATTGCACATCTGGTATTACTGGCAGGCTTTCCAATCATTGTGGGTGATTTGTTTCTTGTTTAATTTAATTTAAGGGAGGTTCTACGAATGCTGACATGTAGAGGAACAGCATGGCAGATATTATAGTCACATTACCTTTTACATGTATCTTTCTCTCTGCAAACAACTTTCCATTACTTCTCCATTTCTTCTTTTCTCCATCCAACCCAGATCATCAATCTGCCTGCTCGATTATCCATCACTTCTTTCATAGCCAGACTTCTTACAGAATTAAAAACTACCAGAGTTTCCTTTTTACATTACATTGCTGTAGATGGCACCAGGAAATATTTTGACACTGCACAAGACAAGATCTGTCCAGTTCTGTAAAATGTACAGTTGATTGCTATTTCATAAAATGTTTATGACATGTACCTTTTCACTATAGAAGCTCCTAAATTTGAACAGTATTCTGATAGAATACAGGAAACAGCTAACACATGCAGGATCACTGTACATCTCTAAAATGATCCCTATTTAGATGTCTAAAAAGTCACATAAGCCGATGGTAGCATGGTGTGCAAGGGTCATGATGTCTTAATAATAAACCCAAAACTAAATTACCTTAATTTTTATACAGATGCTTTGTTTTACTCTTAATCTCACTGGCGATATGATTATTTTTTTTTTTGTTGAAAGTGCATTAGGAAATTTTAGCAAACAAATAACAATATGATCTGCTTAAATTTCCTGCCAATTGTAGCCCAAGACCAGTTTCCCAAAGTCATAAGGCTAGGACTTAGGATGCCTACATATACAGGCAAACGTCGTCAGCAGCCTGTCCTCTGCACCAGTGATGCATCCAGGAACAAGGAGCCAGATGGACATCGCTGGAGGGCATCACTAGCTCATCTGGATCATGTAGGAAAATATCAAGTGGGTCTTGGTGCGGTTTGGGGTTACTGCTTTTGTTCATAAAAATTTACCCTGGACCACACTTAGGAATACCACTAGGGAGGTAAATCAAGAAACTTGTGTTGGATGCACTTTTTTCATGGACACATTCTCAGAAAAAGTTCCATTGCAGGATCCTCAATAAAAAAACTCACAAGCTATAACCAACCATAATTTCCAACCATTACATTACACCATTATTCAGGGAACCTTTGATAGGTAAAAGTTTTTTAACACAAACATTACAGACATTTACATTTGTGCTACCTTCCACAGCATAAGCCGCTAGACAAGTGTCACAAGATACAAACAGGCAAGCACGTATTTACATTTCATTATAAAATAAAATGTCTTTACTGTTGACTGATATTTTGTACAGAAAGGTTCGAGTCTTAAAGTTGGAAAATGAAAATGGTTAGTTTGTTTGTCTTTATTATATAAAACTATATTTCCATTAAAGGAAAATGTTTTAATTAGGTAGCCATCTGTGTAACTTCGCAGATGGCAGCTACCGAAAAAAGGCTTCCTCCATCTGAGGATACTTGAGAGGTATACAAACTGCTTTGTTGTCAGATGCTCAGATGGGTATTTTCCTTCACGGTGTTAGCTCACTGAATGACAGTTGTTTATTATGTTAGGGCTTAAAGTGTCAGTACAGCAAATATTGATCAATAACAATATATTGGTTGATTTAAACTGCTCTGACTGCAGCGGTATTAAGTAACAAAAGAGTGTTTGAAAAATAAGTTAACACCCAGAAAAGGAAAAAAAGTGGATGAACAAAGATGATAATTGTTTTCAACCTTTGTTTTGTGTTACTTTTTGTCTTTCTTCATTAACAAAGCTTTAAAAAAATGTTGAAACGAAAAAGAAAGTGAGCTGTTTCAGAGAACTGAAAGTACTGACATCAATTGGAATGTAAAACTGTAACTTCACACTGAGTTTTACCTCTAAGGAGAAAAAAAACACACAAAAAAAATGAAATAAAATGAATATGCCTCATTATCTTCATGGTAGAGCAGACTTGGAGGACAGTAGCGGGGGAGAGAGAGAAAAAAGTGATAATATGAATGGTCCATATTTAGAAAACCTCAAATTAATAGGGAAGAGGCATTTCAAAAGACTAACAGAATGCATAAAGGTACATTTGGATAAGGAAAGGATACATGGATGTTAGTTGACTGGGTCAAGGAAGAATTTTAGGCATGTCATTTTATATGGAAATTGAAAAAGGGGAGATATTGCTTAATACTATTTCCCCAGTAATATCTTTCCTTATTGGTGTGTCAAGGCCGAATATCACCAAGTATTGACAGTAGTCAATATTCAGCCTTTTCCTTCCTAGATGGTGATTAGTGATGGCCGAACTTCGGCCGTGTCCGTCCGCGAACAGGCGGAGTGGACTTTTAAAAGAGTCCGCTGTCCGCCTGTTCGCGGACAGATTCAAATTCCAAGCCTCTAGGCGGGGAATTTGAATCGGAAAACCCGGATGTGACGTCACTGACGTCACATCCGGCACCTGGAACGCATAGTTCCTGGTTGTGCTAACCGGATGTGACGTCACTGACGTCACATCCGGGTTTACAAGCCGGTTTTTCACTGAAAGACTGGGTTCTCTACCCGGTCTTCAGTGAAATATTCTTCCTGCGGCGGGATCTCGCTGCTAATGATCCCACCGGAGGAAGAATAGAGGGCTCCTTCTCGCTGGCGAATAGGGCGGGTCAAACACCCGTACTGTCCGCTGGCGAGAAGGAGGGCGAACATGCTTGTTCGCGGCCGAACTGTCCGCCTTGCAGGCAGTTCGGCCATCACTAATGGTGATATATTATGCTCAGTTATCTCAGCTACAATATGTAAAATGTATTACCAGGAATCACTCGAAACTATGCAGATATAACATAAAAGACACCTTTACTTAGTTACAATCACATACAATATTAGTACACTTTATTATGGTCATGTAAGTACACACACAATGTAACTGGCCTATAGATTAACAAAATATTTCTTATTTTAAGTGGACACCACTTCACCTATCAAAATTATCTTTACGAATATCTTGGACCAGGCATCCACGAAATCGAGCCTCCACAGGCAATTTAGAGTGCCACCTTGAATTCACTGCGTGGGGACAGTGAGGAAAATTATCTCCACCTGCTGATTCATCAAACAGGTTGCTGGTCCAAAACAGCTGACCAATGACCAGGGTCATCTGAGGACCAGCAACCCAAAAAGTAAGTGACAACAGTCCTTACAACGTTTGAGTCACCACCAGACTCTTTCTTTTATTTTATCCCTTTTTTTTTACATTGGACCCTCAAATTGGGGGAGCACCTACAACGAAGCCATCTCTAACCAATATAGACAAAAGGATACTTAGCCAAGATTGTAAGATCATGCCACATTGTCCTCAGCGCATATCCTCTCAGCCCGCTTCCAAGTTTCTGACTGAACTCCCTGCCCAAACTTTCTCACCCCATTGTCTTGGTGATGTCCACCCAAGAAGGGGTAGGGTCTTTGCTATGGGAAGTGATGTAATGCCCATGTGCTGGCTTTAACTTCAGGAAGTGG
>CM070034.1:30830799-30851553 GCA_036250615.1 Ptychadena robeensis | reverse complement strand
CCACATTGCGAGGCCTGGCGGGCCGGATTTGGCCCGCGGGCCTTGTGTTTGACATGTCTGATCTAAGCCAAAAAGCCACTGCCAAAAAGGAGATCTTAGCTGCATTAGCACTAGCAGTAGCTATTCTCTGAACACACTGACCGACTCTTGGAGAGGCACGTTTTACAATTCTGTATTTACATTAACATTCTGCATTGCAAAAAATATATTTTGTGACACAGACTCATATCTCCTCCCATATGTAAATAGCTGCTCATGGGTAAGTTGTTCAGTGTCAAATTGTAAAAAATGTCTCTTCATAAGTTGACCAACGCATTCAGAGATGGGTACTGCTAAACACATGCTAAAGTTTCAGCCCTGCACACTCTGCTGCAGTGAAGACCTCCCTCCTGGCACTGGCCTTATGGCTGGAGGAATAAAGAGTGAATATTGCATGGTCCAGTCCTGTCTACTTTGCTGGAACATTCTGTATATTCGCTTGATATATGATATTCTCTGAGTGCGTCTTATTGTCTTTATAGTGCAAATAATACGTAAATACATTGTTTTTTAACTTGCCATTAGAATTGAACAATGAGTACAAAAACTAGGAATAAACTAAGACTGAAATGCACTATTGTTCACTGGCACATTGGTTTTCTAATACTTGAAAGCATGATATTTACAGAAACATTTGCCGACCATGAATTAGATCATAGAAGGACAGCTCCAAAGCCATGTGACGTAGAAAGGTAGGGGGGGGGGGGGATATGCCATTAACACCATGAGCATATTCTTCTATAGTCATCATGGAGGCTTCTGAATGAAATGCTGTGCTTGTTTCCTACGGAGCATGAAATGAATATGTACATCTTTATTAACACGTATCCATGTTTTCTTTGGAAAATATGTTTTGTGATTTTTGCATGGTGTTTTGCTAGCAGAAAAACAACACACAGCACCCTGGTGAATTCTGATCTTTTCCATGTTGTGCAGCTAGATTTTGTTTCTCTAGTGTTGTCAATAGCTGTCATAGATTATTTGCTACTGTCTACGTTTATTATTCTATTTCTGTTTTTTTCTTTTCCTATGTAAAAACAAATCTAAATGAGTATGTTTGCTTTAAAGAAGTGTTCTCTTTAGAACCACACTATTAAGCATTATTCAGCAGCCTTGAACGTGCCGCCCGCAGGTTTCTGAGCAGTGTATTAAAGACTGCATGTTATTACACAAAACAGCAGAGAAGATATTTTTCATAACTCATTATCGGTTCAGCACAACTAATTTAATTTAAAGAGTTTCACAGCTAGACAGATTTGTTAACAGGAGATAAGAGTTTTTAGTGCCGTACAAGATACCTTTTCTATTTTATTCACAATCAGTTAAAAGAAAATGGATTTTAAAACCCAAAGCAGGATTAGATGTACTACATTTGTTCCTTGTATTTTTATCATTACAGTCATATGGGATAATAACTTTGTTAGTGAATGATAAACATTATATAAGCATCTATACTATGTATCATAAATAATTATTGATTAGAATAATTACAATTTACAGTTATTAGCATTAACATTAAAACCACTGACTGATCAAGTAAATTGTGCTAGTTTTATAGTTCAAACCACACCTGACTAGAGTTGGGGTAAGTTATAGTAAAAAATTAGTGATGGCCGAAATTCGACCAGGTCTGTCCACGAACGGGCAGATCTGTTTGCGTACAGATTCAAATTGCGGGGAATTTGAATCGGAAAAACTGGAAGTGACGTCAGTGATGTCACATCCGGTACCTGGAACGCATAGTTCCTGGTTAAGGGAGCAGGATGTGACGTCACTGACGTCACTTCCTGTCCTTGAGCCGGTTTTTCACTAGGAGACTGGCTTCATGCTCGTTCTTCTAGTGAAAAGATTTTTCCACCAGCATGATCTCGCTGTTTCTGATCCTGCTGGAGGAAGAATAGGGATCTCCTTTTCGCTGGCAAACGGGGTGGGTCGAAACACCCATACTGCTCGACGGCGAGAAGGAGGGTGAACATCCATGTTCGCCGCCGAACTGTCTGCCTTGCAGGCAGTTCAGCCATCACTAGTAAACAATAATGTAAACTGTGGTGACTAGATTTACAACTATAGATGAATCTGCAGCTAAAGGGGATGAGGGAGGAAAAAGAAAATGGAATAAAGTTATAACTAAAGAGGTTGGGTGAAGGAGTGGGGGTGTTGGTCTTGGCCCCAGGAAAAGCTTGGCTCACCCAAATTGCTGGCACAGCTGAAAGCCATTCTTTGAGGCTAACATTGACAAGAAATTAGGAGCAAATAAAAAATTATGTAAAATTTTTTGGGGAAGAGGGGGGATTTTTCATTATCCCACAAATTAAGTGGGTGGGAGCTACAAATTTCAGGTGGCAATGATGTTTCTCTTGGATAAGGTATAAGCAGATTTACTTGCTGGGCTACTAGTCCTACCTCGTGTAGCGGCAGTCCGGATGTCAGATGATCTTTTTCTAGTGTCATCTCAGATGTAGATAGTTTTTCAGAATAAAATCTTCTCTTGTATTATTGCTCTTGATTGCCATTTTGGGATGCCGAGTAGGAACCTGGGCTGTAGGACTTGTCCTTGTTCTTACTCGTGTCAAGTATAAGAGTAATTTGGGTTTCCCATAAAAAAAAGACTTATGTCAATGCACTCATTTTTCTTAAAGGATAAGTTGTTCTCTTTATAAGTGTAAAATTCGCAGTACAGGTAATGTTGTCACGTTTCGTGGTGTTAACACCACTTCCTCAGGACAATTTGTATATGATCCGTCAATATGAATAAATTAATAAATATGTGCATATATATAAAATATACAGAGAAACATGAATAACAAAGGACTGTGTCTTTCCTTAAAAATTTGTTTTACAGCTAAAAAAATTATCAAATTATTTAAATGAAAATATCTAGTCTATACATTATACTCAAGATACATTAAATAATACCTATAAGTAAAAAGGGCTAAATGCATACTTTGAGTGATAAGGCAACTTTCTCACACATATCCATATTACAGTCTATACATAATATTTTTGTAGGCTTATAATTTAGGGATGGCTTTATAGTCAAACTTAGTATACCTATTATTACTATATTTATTATTACTAGGAACTTATAATATAGTATAGTAACCTTTTGATAGTATACAATTCAATGTGTGTAAGGTTTGGCTGCTGGTGGCATAGGGTTACTATGCCATTGATAGGAGGGCTATTAATTATAGTGGGGGCCACTTTTGTAGCTAAAGGTATAGGGTATTTCCAAGGGTTGCTATTTTAATTGAAATCAGGTATAGTCTGTGTCGTACCCAAAGTACAGTTAATATTCAGAGTATACAGATTCATGTACTGATCCAATTCCTAGGGATTCATGAATTTGTGGTAGAAGAGGGAGAAGCTGGAATGTGGGCTGCTGACATGTTGTCTACCTCCAGTGGACGGAAAGTTGTTGTGTAGTCTTCCATTACTAGAAAAGCCTACATACTGAAGTCTGGCACCACAAAAGAAGGTTCAGAGAGTTGCTAGTGTGAGGTCTACCTCCAAAGGATGAAAAGCTGGAGTGTATCTTCCTACTTTCCACAGATTATAGTGAACACTAACATATAACCACAACATGTGTTGACTTTTAAAGCACTTTTTCAGTTAATTTTGGGGTCACAATATCACAAAAAATATATCTATACCACAACAGTGTGCCCTGTCTATCCCGTAGATTTGTGTAAATATTTACGACCCATGGTCAAGATAATACGTTCATCACATCTGTGGTTTCTAGGTAAAACGAAACAAACGTGAAATATAATATTGTATTAATATATAGACTCATTAGCTTATTATTTTAGAACTAAATTAAGTTTTATACGCTGCATTTTAGAAAATATTTACTCTTTATAAACATGGATGGTTCTTATGAAACTCATTGCTACTTGAATGCCATATTTATAACAAGCAATCAGTTTTTTTTAATCAGTACTTTGCTCAAATCACCAGGATTGTCAAATTATACCACAATTGTGGCAATAGTAGCATTCACCTCTATAGAAGTATTGAATGTTATCTAATAACCTGTAAAGTGGTCAAGCTGATCTCCATTGTTGCCTGTAGCATGTTCCTCTAAAAAAGGGATGAATATTGTTATGCTGATTTTCCATTTCATTAAGGCAGCCATAGAAGTAAAACCACTGGTAAACACAGCTTCTTGATTGTTAATTCCCAAGACCTTAGGAGGAGGATAGATCCCTATTTGAAGAAAATGACTTATGTTCAGCTGAATCCAATGATATCTGAAAATGACAGTCATATCGTTTAGGCAAAGCTTGTGAATTGAGCCTAATGTGTTCTTTGTTAGACAGTAAAGAAAGATTCATTGCTGAGATTGCAGGGAAGGGTAGATGATTGTGAGAAATCCTGAATGTGAGCGTGTGCAGAGGTGACTAGCATACAGAAAAAGAGAGCATGTACAGAGCAAAGGCTGCACTCTTCGTAAGAAGTGGAAATTAACAGAGAAATGTATGGAGAGCCTAGGATGGAGAAATCTTTCTACTTTAGAGTAAAAGTTTGATTTGTATTCGTATTGCGCTTGGCAGCTGGTGGAGAAATTGACAAAGAGAAGCAGTAATTGAAGAATGTAGAAAAAGATGGATTAGTAGAACAGCAGAGTTCAAGATGGATTGGAGTGGGTTCAGTCTATTTGTTTGTAGGCCACAGAAAAGGATGTTTCAATGGTCAAGCCGGAGATGTGATGATGTCGTGCACCAGCATTTCAGTCATGTCATGCTTGAAGAATGTACGGAAGTTGGAAATGTTTTTAAGCTGCAGATGACAGAAGGTTAGCGAGAGAATGTGAAGTTTAAATGAAACAGCGGAATCAAATACTACCACAAAGCAAAAGACTGGAAGAGATTCAGTTATTTTGGTATCTACAGTAATTGTTCTTTCAGGCAGGAAAGCAGACTGAAATGCGGGAAAAATTAAAAGCACCTTTTTTATTTGTGTAAGTTCAGGTAAAAAAAGAGGACTGAAAGCAGGAAAATATGCTAGTAGATATGCTAACTGATTGAGGAAGTAAATATGAAACAATGCTTGCTTAATTGGAGCATTGGACTGCTCAATTTCTGCACCCTAAAAAAAATATTTCGGATTTCATGTTTGGGGAATTTTGTGCATCACTAATCTATACAATTAAAGAGCTCAGAATGCTGATGTGAAAAGAAATTGGCGATTTGAACTGTACAACTAAACAAAAGTAACTACCGTATATACTCGAGTATAAGCCGACCCGAGTATAAGCCGAGGTACCTAATTTTATCTACAAACACTGGAAAAACATATTGACTCGGGTATAAGCCGGGGGTGGAAAATGCAGTCAGATAGTGGAGTTTTCTAAATGAGAAAATATAGAGAAAGTACCATTGCCCCTAGAAATTAATCAAACAGGATTAATCTTAGTTCCACATCATCAATAAATTTAAGAGAACACAGGATTATTATTATTACAGGATGGGTTGTGCAAGGCAATTTTGATTTTTTAGGCTATGGAGTGTTGTATCTGTACTAGTAACTGGCCACTACGTGGCAGTATGGAGTTTATTATTGTTCATCAGCTGATTGTCCAGGCTGACCATGTCCAGGAACTCGGAGAGATCGCAGAAGATCTACCAAAGAGGGAAGCTGCCTGTCTGAAGCATTCAGCATGGCAATTCAGGTGAGGTGAGTGGACCCCTCTCAGCTGACTCTGCCCATTTTTTGGGGCTGAAAAACTCGGCTTCTACTCGAGTATATACGGTAAGTATTTGACCCAGAGAAGAAGAAATGCTGATTTTAACTTTACAACTTTACAACTAAACAAATGTAACTTAGTATCTGACCCATTTGATGTAGTGGATCTATTTTGAGAGCCTATAGTTAGATAGTTGCAGTTGCTGAGCTTATTGAAAATATTTAGCGGGATGTAAAACTGATCTTTTAGAATCAGTAGTTTCAGTCTATACACACTTGAAATAAGCATGCAGTTACAAGTTTAGAGAGAGTATATCTCTACTGTGTAGACACAAGGTTGAAATGAAGACTCATCATACATGAGGCTTCAAGACTTCTCTAGGGCCACTCCTACCCTCTGGAACTCTCTCCCTTGCCCCATTAGAGCTTTTTTTAAAAACCCTGAAAACCCACCTCTTCAGTCTCGCCTACCCATCTTCTCACTCTTAAGATCACAACCATGCCAGTCCCATCCTCCACCTATTGTATATTCTGTTCCCTAACCTATTAGCTTGTAAGCCCTCTACTCTTCCTGTGTTATAACCTGTACTTTGTGTTGTATCTGCACTAAATATATAAATGCATGATAATAAGAAGAGTAATGAAAAAAAAGACTCACATCCTTTGAGGTTTTGGTCCACAGGACAGCAAAACATCTCATGAAAGTGAATACACCACCGACATTGTGACTTTACCAACACCAAAATATTATAAATAATGAATAATATATTTTTTTGGGACAACACTGAAGACATGACACTTTTACACAATGTAAAATAGTCAGTGTACAGCTTGTGTTGCAGTGTACATTTGCCATTTAAATAACTCAACATATAGCCATTAATATCTTAAACCTCTGCTAACAAAAGTGAGTACCCCCCTAAGTTAAAGTCCAAATTGTGATCAAAGTGTCACTATTTTGTGTGGTCACTATTATTTTCCAGCACTGCCTTAACTTTTTGGGCATGTAGGACACTGAAACTGCAAAGGTCGCCACTGGAATCCTCTTCTGCACCTTCATGACAACATCCTGGGGCTGGAGGATGATACCTTATGCTCCTCCATCTTCTGTTTGAGGATGCCCCACAGAGGCTCAAAAGGGATTAGGTCATATAAACTAGTTACCACATTGTCAGATTCTGTGAGATACTACAACTAGGTTTGCAAAGCTCAATGTAGCTTTTGTAACCTGTGGCAAGCCAAACTTGTGTGTATATATATAACTAACTGCACACTTTAATTACTAATAAAAATAATAGTAATAACTAACTTGCCTTTACAGCATTATGTTGTTGCTTTGCCCATTATTTTTTGTAGTAAAGCTTTTCATAACATAGTCAATCTAACCATGGTTAATCATAGTAAATCTAATATATATTTCTTTCTCCAATAAGCCCTTTGGAGTAATAAAGCACTTGGATAATGCATTCCTATTGACACAGGATTAACTCCTCCTGAACCACCAGCTTCCTGTGAAAATCAGAATGCAGTTCTACCAGTAATATCATCAAGGAAAACAGCTCTTGGGTTTCTGATTTTGCTACACAGAAATCATTGCAAATACAGTTGCAAGAAAGTATGTGAACCTGTGGGATTACGTGGAGTTCTGCAGGCATTGGTCATAAAATGTGCTCTGATATTTATCTAAGTAACACCAATGATTCCTCCAGATCATTGTGCAGGTCTGACCTGCAATTACAGGAAATGTTTGGTTGAGTTTATTGCTGCCCAAAGAGGGTCAACCAGTTTAGTCCACGGGTTCACATACTTTTTCCATCCTGCACTGTGAATGTTTACATGTTATGTTAAAAAAAAACATATAATGTGTGTGTAGTATTATTTTAAGCAGAATGTGTTTTTCTATTGGTGTGATTTAGATGACGATCAGAGCACATTTTATGATCAATTCATGCAAAACGTCACCTAATTCCAAAGGGTTCGCATACTTTTTCTTGCAACTGTAACATATCCATAGCCACAAGAATCAAATTATATCATGGAGTATTACTTAGCTCCTAGAAGAACTTACCATAACTGTAACCATGAGTCGTGTCTTCTACCTGTCTGTGCTGAGTGATGTGGTTGTGTAAATTCCATAATTGTATGGACAGAAATGCAGATTCATCTTTTAAAAGATCCATGTGTGTATAAAGCCTTTTACTTGGCATTTAGCTGTACACCTAGAGACAGGGCAAACACAGGATTTTACAACTCTTTTGTAAATCATTTATAGCCCCAGCTTGATGCAGATACACGTTCACCAGCAAGACTTTGATCATTGGGAATTTTTGCACATTCACAACAATACATTGTGGCTACAGACTGATGATTCTTTACATTAAACACTGTAGATAACAAAGTAGATCTGCGCTCTTATATAGTCTTATATAATTATAAGTAATGATAGGCCAACAGCCTCAGACATCTTTGTGATGTCACTGCAGGTGACCTTTTAATGAGCGGGTTGGGTTGATGCTGAAATTTCTACATCATTATGCAATCATATCTTGACTAAGATAAGTATATAGAACATATTATTAACCTCCCTGGCGGTTCACTGAGGTTTCTGTACCAAAAGTGATACAGTGTTTTGCCTTTGCGCCCCCATCGGCGTCACCGGTGACGCCGATAGGGGTGGAAAGGCTCTGTGTGCCTGCAGCTTTGTAGAAATGCTGCAGGCACACAGAGAGCCAGCGGTTGCGCCTGATTCCGGCACGGGCGCAGTTTGATTCACGATCAGACTGCGCCAGTACTTGCTCCAGGTGGGCGTGTTCATTTTGCAATTGATCACCAAGCGCTTACCCTGAATGCGCATGGTGATCATACGCAAAATCGGCCACAGAATAAAGCGCTATGGCCGGCTTCAGAGGTACAGAAAGTTTACACTTGTTTTCTTTTCTTTTGATTTGGATTGGATAAAACATTTATAAAATATTTATCCAATCCAATCAAAATAAAAACAAATGTAAAAAAATGAAAAAAAAAAAATCTAAGAAAAAAAAATTTCTGTACCTTTAAATCTCCCGTCCGCCGGATGACGCCATCGGCACATTTCCGGAATGGCTCGTGTGCAGCCGAAGATGATCCCACTATCAGGAACGCTCAGCGCGAGCGTTTCTGCTAGCGGGATCCACTTTGAGCTGGATTATAGAAAGACATTTCTATAATCCAGCTCAAAAGTAAAAAAAAAAAGATTTAAAAAAAGACCGGGGACCGGGTCCCGCCTCCGTGACGTCACACGTCACTCCGGGACCCGGGAGAAGACGGAGAAGAAGAGAGAAGATGGCGGCGGCGGAGCAGGTGAGCTCCCACGATGTGCCCGAACCCAGAGTTCGGGCGTATCGATAGTTGCAGTGGGTTCGGGCATATCGCTAGGGAGGTTAAAGCCTCCCTTGAGATCACACCATACAATTTCCTTTATATCTACCTACAACCATGTAGTATAGTGACCTCCCTGATTGAATACACAGTGAGTGAAAGGTTCCTCATATTACAGGGTTTTGGTAGAACTAAAGTGGATTGTACAGAAATTGTATGGTGAGATTGTGAGATGTATGGAGGCTTATCTCATTAAACACAAAGTGATCTAAAAGAGTTGATCTTGTGTTGGTTAACTTTCTGCTATGCTTGTCCAATCAGATTGGTTTTGGCATCTTGATTTTGTAAGGATAATCTGCCTTTTTTTTGTTTTAAGTTTAGTGACTAAACTATGCATATGCTGAAGTACAGGACAGCTTGTTTCCATGTATTGTTTCCCTTTATTTCAAAAGTTGGGTAACAGATGTCAATTTAGTTAAGGACCACTTTTAAGCCCCCCATACACCTTCAGATTCCTCCATACAATATCCATCAGATATACCAACAACTATGTAGTATAGTGACCTCCCTGATAGAATACATAGTGATTGGAAGGTTAGAAAGGTCCTCATATTACATGGTTTTGGTAGGAGAAAAGTTGATTGTACAGAAATTGCATGGTAATTGTATGTGGTGTATGGGGGGCTTTAAAGACTTGAATTTTGTGCTTAACATTTTCCCATATCATGATCTACACCCTTACATTTATACATAATGCAACCTCTTCACCATTAACTTGCAAGCGTGTCGTAAATTCTATGAGCAAACAATATATTTTCTTTGCTGATGAACTCTTCCAATCATATACAGGGAGTGCAGAATTATTAGAATATTAGGTTGGTTTTTGACCACATCATCCTCTTTTATGCATGTTGTCTTACTCCAAGCTGTATAGGCTGGAAAGCCTACTACCAATTAAGTCATATTAGGTGATGTGCACTCTCTGTGAATGAGAAGGGGTGTGGTCCTAATGACATTCAACCCCTATATTAGGTGTTGCATATTATTTAGGCAACTTCCTTTTCCTTTGGTCAACTGGGTCAAATAAGTGACTTGACGGCTTAGGAACCAGTCTAAATAGTGAGGATATCTTGCAGATGGGATGCAGCCGCTTAAAATTGCAACGCTTTCTGATCGTGATGCATCGACATCAGCGGTTTCATTCAAACTATGTCAACAGGGTCGCAAGAAGTGTGTGGCACACAAAGGCACAAAAACTGCCCTGACCGAGAAAAGTCAAGCGTGCCAGCTGCCAAGATGCCAACTTGCCACCCAGTTTGGGCCATAATTCATCGCTTCAACATCCCTAGAGTGCCCAAAAGCCCAGGTGTGCAATATCAAGACGAAAGGCTGAAAGACGACCACCATGAACAAGACACACAGCTGAACCGTCAAACTGGGCCAAGAAATATCTAAGACTGATTTTTCTCAAGGTTTTTATGGCCTGATGAAATGAGAGCTGAGTCTTGATCGGCCAGATTGATGGGCACATGGCTGGAGGCTAAAGGGCAGAGAGCTCCCATTCCGACTCAGACGCCGCAAGGTGGAGGTGGAGTAACTGTTTGGGCTGGTTATCCATCAATATGAGCGGTGGGGCCTTTTCGGGTTTGAGGGGAGTCAAGCTCAACTCCCAGTCCTACTGGCAGTTTTCTGGAGGACACCCTTCTTCAAGCAGTGGTACAGGAAGAAGTCTGCACCTTTAGAAAACCCTGATTTTCATGCAGGACAATGCTCCATCACACCGTCCAAGTACTCCCCAGCGTGCGCTGCAAGAAGGGGTATCAAAAGAGAAAAACGAATGACATGGCCTCCTTGTTCACCTGATCTGAACCCCCATTGAGAACCTTGGTCCATCATCAAATGTGTGTTTACAAGGAGGGAAAACGTACACCTCCTGAACAGTGGTCTGGGAGGCTGTGGTTGCTGCCTGACGCAATGTTTGATGGGGAACAGATCAAAACACTGACTAACCATGGATGGCAGGCTTTTTGAGTGTCCCCTTGCAAAGAAAGGTGGCTATATTGGTCACTGATTTTGTTTTTGTTTTGTTTTTGAAATGTCCAGAAATGTAATATTGTGGAATGTTGAAGATGTTATAATTGGTTTCCTGGTAAAAGAAATAATTGAAATGGGAATAATTTGTTTTTTGTTTAATTGCCTAATAATTTCACAGTCATGTCCACTGCCACACACATATATCCCCCTAAATAGCTAAACTAAAAAAAAACTAAAAACTACGCACAAATATCACTTTGATATTCATGAGTTTTTTTTGGGTTCATTGAGAACACTGGTTGTTTGTTGCCATAATCAAAGTATTCCTCAAAAATACCACTTGCCTAATAATTCTGCACTCCCTGTATATTGTTAACACATTAGACTCGTGATGTTGACTGACAGCAACTAAAGGTGGTTACAAAAGTTCGACTAGTTAATTTTGGGAGTAAATTGCAAAGCCCCTGCATGTGGCATTATCACCATGTGGTTGTGGAAACATTTAAAAAAAGAATTGCAAAGTTCAAACGCAAGTCAAAAATCTTAACTTGATTTTGAATGTAACTCATGGAAAAAGTACATCTCCAGCAATTTGATGATACCATGTTCAGGAAATTTACACAAATTGTCACCAGGGAAGTGAGCCAAGGCCCACTAGCCCAGATGTTCAGGAAATTTGCAAAACAAATTACAATCTCTGCCCTGACTGGCTCATATGTTAATCCTTCTTCTCCCTACTATTCAGATGTTTTTGACTAATGAAGTCATTCAAAATGTTTACATTTAATTGCAATTCAATTACTTAATAAATACATTTGGTTATTGAATGGTTATATATTTGGATTTCAGTAAAGGGATTTAAGCAGCAAATGTTTAAAGCAGAAATTAAGAGTCATCAGCTTTAAGAAAGTACCTCCAACAAAGATCTTCTTCCATTTGTTGTCATCACGTCTTTCTGATTATAGCGTGGTGTGACACATTAACAGGAGAGAAATTCATACAAGAAAAACCTGTCATTTGTAGTAATAAATTAGATTTGTGTCACCCTATAACAAAGAAAAGCGTTAATGTTGATCAGCTGTCACATGGTAAGTATTCCATGCTAAGCAGTTGCTATGCATTTCCCTCTTATTTCAATTTATACATTGTCTCCTGCTGTCAAAACACAAGAGTGTTACTTATTATTGACTCCTCTGCACCTTTCATTTCTACAGCTTTTCCACGCATATAACCCTGAGTTTCTGTGCACTGACAAGGTGTCCATGACATCAATGTGTCTGTCTATATAGGAAGCGTTATGATGCTTTTAAAGTGGAATATCACAATGTATACACATGCTATGGCGTAGGGAACATTCAAAAAGGTGTGAGTAACGCATCTACCTCCCTTTTTCCATACGGACTGAGAAACCGAACACAAAATAATCCATAAATCACTATATTCTGAGCAGTATAAAAAAACTTTTTAAACAAGTCTATGCTGGTCATGTGACTCATACCTTTAATGACACAGACATGGCAATGCTCTTTGTAAGACTTTAATACAAAATGCAGTTTATGTTGACCTTCACTTTAAGGGCTTGGCTCCACTGCACTTAAATGCCTGCGTTTCAGTCAAAAGCAGGAATGTTGATGCTAGTGATGATCACGAATATTCGGATTCCGAATATTAACCTCCCTAGCCCTCTTGCAAGGTCCAGATTTCTGTACCAAAATGGCACCATAGACTGGAATGGAATTTTTGTTTTGTGTTGTAGGCCTGTAACTTCCCAAAATATGTCGGTAAAATGGTCTAATAGACATCCTGAATATAATAATGTTTGAAACATACAATTATTATAAAAAAAAGTACATTAAAAATATTATCAAATGTATCATTTGAATGATAAAATCTCTTGAATACCTATTTGGTATGAAAGATTTCAAAACAGTATTTATGTTTTGTTTAATATAACATTTTGATTACAATTGGAAATGTGTTTTGTTTTTGTTTTACTTTGAATTGTATTGGATACAGTTATCACTGTATCCAATACAATGGCATTTGGCACCTTCTGAAAGGGTTAACTTCAAAGCGCACATCTTGAAATGACACTGGGGGTGATTTTCGAGATGTGGTCTTTGAAGATAGCCCAATACTGACATTAAGTGCTGGACGAGATGGAGCCGTCAGAAGCACTAGGGGGGTTAATCGTGAATATCAGCAATTCGGAAATTCGTGAAGATGGTGAATATATTGCCGAATATTCGCAATTACGGATATTTATTTTCCATTACACATGCCTCTCAATGCAAGTGGACGAATGGAAAGGCTGCAACAAGAGCTTAGCAACACTCCCTGCGACCATTAACAGTTTTTAAATCCAATATTGGGGTGATGCGAATATTCAGAATATTGCGAAAATCTGCACTTTTGAAAAATTCTCAAAAAATCTTTAAGGGTGGTGTCCAAAATTCACAAAATTTTTTTTGAACACGCCCCTCAATGTAAGTTAAACATAAAAAAAACTGCCGATATTCGCAATAAGAAAAATATTGCTGAATGCAAATATTATCCGAATATTATCCGAATATTATCTGAATATTTTCCGAATATTTTCTGAATATTTTCCGAATGTTTTACGAAAAATTCGCAGCATGCCGCGAATACGAATGTTTCCTTTGCCACTCATCACTAGTTGACGCATCCATTTAAACAATCGTAGTGTTTCAACAGGTATCCGTTGTGTTGTGCTCCTGAAATGTCAACACAAGCATGCAACCCATGTATTGGGCACATCAAAATTGCATTCAATTGTGTTTTTGATGCACCCAATGCATTCCCTATGGGTTCTTCTTGCATTCAAACAGGGAAAAAATCCCTGACACATCCTAACCTTATCCCTGCATTAAGGCACATGAGTTAACACAGTACATGCTTAATGCATAGTGGAACATAACGGAGCATAGTGGAGCCATAAACCTATGGCTATGTTTTGCCAGCGTAAAAAAAAACATGTTTTAACGCTGGAATGGTGCCCATGGTGCATTTGGGGATCCGTTAACAAGAACTTGAATGCACCATCGATGCGTTAACACATCCATAGGAATTAAATTGGGCACATCAAAGTTAATGTGTTTTAAATGTATCAATCAATGTGTTCAAGATGTGAAAATAATGAATAAACCTTGCACATACATATGAAAGTGTATGTACAAAGCAATAGTGTCTGTTTCTATTTGTTTCATTTGAAAAAAAAAACTGTGAGGGGTACCCCTCCAATTACTAACCAGGTCCCTGTTTTGAATAGGGTATTGTATGCCCTGCAGAGCATACCAAACCCCTTCTTGGCATAGACTGGAGAGTGTAGGGACCATGGGCAGCTTGCCCCCCTTCCCCCCTGCCAAGCAATACCAGTCCCTTTTGGCAGACCTGCACTGCCAGAAAGGGGGGGGGGGTGAGCAAGTACACCCCCTCTTCTTCTGGGGGCCTCTTCCCCACAACTTTGCCCCAGTGTTGTGTAGGTGCGAGTGAGGGCTCACAGAGTATCCAAGGTTCCCCTTGAAAAAGAGGATCTCCACTCCCCACCATATGGAATGAGTAAAGAGGTCAAAAGGACCTCTTACCCATTACCAAAAAGGGTAATGTCCATCCCTAGAAATAAACACAAAGATAAAAGTTTTCATTTAACTTTCTACCATTTCACATACTCTTTGCACTTTTGTAATCCAATGTTGTAATCCATCAACTTGCAGAGTTAGGTGTCTCACAAAGAGGGTGGGTTACATCCCAGGTCCCATGCTGACCCACTGAATGATGCTGGTATGCGTCAGATATGCACTGAGGGTATGTGCGCATGCGCAGGCAGTCCTGTATCACCATTGTCATTTATATTTACAAACAAGGTGACACCGGCCTTAGCATGATATTTGGTGATTGCTGTTCTGCTTCCTACTAAAGACTTTAATAAGTTTAACAAACCAAACCACATAACAAGTCATGGTAAGGAAAAACATCAACTACCACAGGCAATACAGGTGAATAGTACTTTGCCTTATGCTTCTCTATGTACCTGAACTTTAAATTAAAAAGGTAATTGTATATGAATTGATAACTCAGAAAGTGACCCTTTGCAACCAATTTCCAGTCAGTCCCCACTTTTTATTTTCATTCATGGAAGCTTTTAGAAGAAAGGATGTGGTTGAGGCATGGCAGACCTGGGTAAGTTTACTCACAACTGACAGTAAGACCCATTTAAGAAGTAGGCAAGTCTTGATCCTGGATCCAGAACTTTTAGTATATTGAATTGAATATGGAAGATATGGGGTTTGTAACTTACATTTTATAGTTATATGGTATTAATTGGAGGCTCTTATCTATTCAATAATCTTAAATTTCAAGCCATCACACCATAAAAGCTGCCATACACACCCCGATGGTGTGCTGGCATACCTGTCCCAATATGCTCCGGGATGCTAATGTGATGACGTCATCATGTTTGCACCCCGGTGCATTATGGGGCCCCTTTGTGTGCTGGCCATAAGCTTCAATGAAGATGCCGTCTTCATTGAAGCTTATGGCATCGGCTTGCATCGGCTTGCGCCGGCCAGAGGATATCGGACATGTCCGTTCTCTGGCCGGCCGAGCTGTGGGGCGACAGGGATCTGTCGCCCCATGTGGGCACATGCCGATAAGCGGCCGATTTTTGACCTGACCGACTAGTCGGCCGCTTATCGGTGTATGGCTAGCATTACAACCCCACTCAAAAACAGATAAAACCTGAATTTTAGTTCCATTCACTGGATTTCACTACTACAAACTTTTTTTTTTAATACAACATAAAGTGTATAGTTGCTTTATCACTGTGACTGTACAGTGTCAAAGGTCACCATAAAATAAACCGTCTGCATTATCTTTTATTTATCTGTAAGAGAAATCTATGAGAGTCAATGGATTTAGAGAAGTACCTAGTCTTTTTATCCCACAGTCGTGTACTTTGTGATAAACATCAACTTTGGGTTGCGGTTACGTCAAAGTAAGGCACGCATACAATATCTCAAAGGAGCCAGATACATAGATTTACATCTGTGGAGCACACCGCACTGGCAAAAGTTTATTTTCTGTAAAAGATACTGCCGGTGTTTCAAAATCAATAAAGAGCAGATAGAAGTGAAGTCTTTTTTTTTTTTTACTTTCAAGGCTTCTTAAAAGTAAACAGCTGCAAACAAATAAATAAGAAGATGCAGGGGGAAATACATTTAACTTTATATTCTACCGTGCTTGGTAGGCATTTTTCCTTTGATAACATATGTTTGTGAGTGTTTATTATACTATCTCCATTTTACCATTTCTAATAAAGGGATGAATAATGAAATGTCTGAAATAGTTTTTTTAAGCAGTTTTAGCTTTGAAGTGACCAGGCCAAAAATATTATTTCATTCAGAAACTGAACCTATAATAATAACAACAACAGCTAGAGTAAAGCACAGGCTAGGGCAGTGTACAAATAGCATTATGTCATTCATACAAATAATTTAATAAAGTGTAGTTAAAAGCAAAACTACCATATTTTGTGGACTCTAAGACGCACCGGACCATAAGACGCACCCTGTTTTTAAAGCAGGAAAATTAAAAAAAAATTTATGTTCTAGTCAGTTGTAAATTCCACCTGGTAGTTCACTCTGCAGTATCGGCTGCAGCTTTTTAGAGACAGCCCCTCCCACTATCGCCGAGGCAAGACATAACAAGCCACAAGGGTATCTAGGAATTCTGTCCCAAAAGCCCCTGTGGCTAAGTCTCACAGATGTGACGTCAGTGTCACATCTGCAAGACTTTGTGATGGGTGAAGAGGGGAGAGAGAAACCTCTCTTCAGCCAGCCGACAGCTCCATGGATGCAGGCAACTGCCCCCCCTTCCCCCACACCAGAGCTCTTCTGCAGAGGAGTGAGTCTCTGTGTAGAAGTGGGGGGGGGGTGGGTTGGTGTCCTGAGAAGAATGGTTTCGGAAGTGGCTTCTCTTGCCCTTAATTAAGATGTTCCCACCATCAGTTAAAACATGAGGAAGGTATCGTATTTTTCGGACTATCTATAAGACACACCTGACCATAAGACGCACCCAGTTTTTAGAGCAGAAAATCTGAAAAAAAACCTGACTTCAGCGTCTTTTCTTCCTCACACAGAGCTCAGAGAGGGAAGGGGAGCACGGGGGAATCAGCACTCTGTCTCCCTGTCCCTTCTCAGCTTCATGTGTGAGGAAGCTGCCTGTCACTGCAGCTTACTCCACATGCTCTGCATTGGCTATATTTGCGGGCTCTGCAAATATAGCCAATACAGTTCAGCTCCCCACAGCTCTCCCGGCAGATGGGAGATCTACACAGCTGACACAGACTCCTGTGTGCCGATGGAGATCACACACGCTGATCTCCTCTCCCTCTGCACACAGCTGATCTATCTGCCGGGAGAGATGTCGGGGAGCCAAGTTGTGATCACAGGCGGCAGGCACTTTTTACCCCCAATTTTGGGGGTGAAAAAGTGAGTCTTATGGTCCAAAAAATAGCAGTTTTCCAGAATCCAAACTGCTGACAGGTAAGTAATGTGCCTATTTCATGTATGTGCTTTTTTTGTTTTAGTTTAAAACCACTTTAAGTCTTGATGAACATTATTTAAAATTTCGGGTATAAGTCTGGCATTTATAAAAAAAAAAACATTTCCAGTGCTTAACCTTTTTTTTGTCTGCATGGCTGGAGTTTTACTTTAGCCTCGAAGAGGTCTGTTGAAAGGCTCACAAATTCCACAATACGCTCTGAAAGAGGAAATAAAGAAAAAGCTCTTGGCAGTTATATGGAATATTGTGAAATATTGTAGTGCTGGCAGAGCTCATTTTAGATTTGTAGGTCATTTAATAAGAAGTAGACATTGCACACTGGCCAAAAAATTCTTTTGGGATTGTTAAGAGATGTGTGTAAGGCAAATAAATTGCACAATATTGTATATCTATCAAAGAGTCAGAGGGAATTTATTGTTAAAAGCAAATAGATATGAATGCGAAGGAACAAATTGTGGTGCCACTCTGTCATAACTCTTCCTTTTACATGATGAAATAGGCTAACAAAAGCCCTCAGAGAGCAGCAGATATTGCATAAGTAATCTGACAGGCTTCTAGTCATATGGAAATCACCACATTAAATAATTTGTTACTGGGTACCTGATGTTTGTTTTGTGATTTCTTAGAAACAAATTTTAGAAATAACATGCTAATGTAAAATCATAATGTCATCCTCGTAACAGACATTATTTTTGTATTTTAGCTCTGTATACAACTTTAAAGAACAAATCTCAGTGTCGGTCTTTGATGTTTTTTTTACTATTTTAATATTTAAATAGTTTCCTGGTTGGATGCAGATGCTGAAGTGGTTTAATTGTCCTCCTGGTTGGTTTTTATGTCAGTAGGCAAATGCATGAGCTCACACAATACATATTATTTATATTTGAAAATATCTATTTTTTTATTTACCATTAGTGAAATGGGAGTCAAAACTAGAGCCAGTTGAATTGGCTCAAACTTTTTAGTCTCCTGTGTTTTCTGAACTTTAGATAATAATTTATTTAAGAAATTGCTGGTATGTCAGATTTGCATGATCCTGTGGACGTGCACAAATCTATAGCTGGCCATAGACGTCTCGATTTCACAGAGATTGTTTTTTAAATTTGAGTCTTTGATCATAGTTCATACATCGATCGAAAAGTGCACCATTTTCGGGATCATTTTCGCCAATTTATCACTGATCGATAGGTGATATAACTAAAGATCACAAAAAGATGCGATTGAAAATGATGGAAGTGGAATATGGCCTCCATGGGTTGATTGATAGAAACGATCACAAGTCTCTTACAATGTCCTTCAAATCACAATTGATTGACTAAGATTTACAGACATGTCCGATTCATGCACAATAGAATTCGTGCAATTTATCTCCATTTTAATTGATTGCTCACTTTATGCATGCATTAATTTAAGAATGCTCGATCACATAGGTCGATCTCTCAGAAATTGCATGAAAATTCGGTTCTGTGTATGGCCAGCTTAAGTGATTTTAAAGGAATCAGAAAGTGATGATACAGGAAGTCCCATGTTCATTGTATGCAGAAACAGTCTTGTATTCTGCTCTGGTGAATAAGCCAACCATCCCAAAGTTAATCCTATGGACAACCACGCAATGTACCTAACATGTTGCAGGTCATAGTCAGTAAGAGGTAAAGATGGTAATTTTTTGGGGGGGGTTTTGCACAGCTCCTGGTATCATCACGAAGCTTACTGGAAATGTAGAGAAGGGTTGAGGGTATGCTGCAAAAGAGAAAGTATTGCTCTAACACAATTCGTTTTTGCATAAATTAAGTTAAAATTCAAGTAAAAAATGTGAGTTCTACTTTTAACAAAAACTACATATGCTAGATAGCAGTGGTTCCCAACATGTTTTCGTTAAGGCCCCCCCTTGCTTGTGTCTAAGATAAGCCAGCCACACCCCCAACTAATTAAAATAAGCTTTCCTAGTTTGCTGTAAGTGACCTGGGGTAACGTCCAGTCCCTTCTACATTGCATGCATCCTTCTTTATATCTCCATAAATTGTAAATTGTGAATGATACCATGTTGAGGGGCTTTGTAAATAACTAGCAAATAGATGTCACATAGTGAGATTTTCAAAAAGAAATTCCACCATCTCTAGTAAAATTATCAAAACAAGATGGCATTGCTGCTTGTTTACATTTCACCCACAGCAAGTTTTTTTAAGGATGAGATGAACTCCGCTAACAAAGAGCGAGCCTCTGTGAGAGCCTGCAGAAAATAGGGTGTCAACCCCCCCTCTGATGCCACAAATGGTGCGCCCCCCTTCAATCTCTATCGCCCACCGGGGGGGGGGGGGCAAAGACTTCAGGTTAGAAAGCACTGAGCGAGAGCAATATTTTTTTTTCCTTTTTCCAAATGTAACCACATCCCTTCTTCACATCTCCAGCAATTTTGGTGATGATAGCATTTTAAGGAACTTTGCAACAACTCACAAAGTAAGCTAGTCCAAAACATTCCATAGGGCTAACATTAGAGGACAACTACCAAGCTATTGCTTGGTTTCCGAGCTGCCTATAGGAATCTAGACTTAGTATCATGCATTCTAAACGTATCTAAATACTCTGTGCTGGCCTAGCTTGTCTACACCTCCAGTTATATTCTTTTTGTAACTGTTGGCAAAGACCTATTGAGAAAACAATTCAGGGCAGCTTCTGCTGGTGTCACCAGGCCTCTTTATTATTATATTAATTTATATATATTTACTGTTCCATAATCCTGCTCCAAATGGCCACTACAACACCCCTCTCATCGTGAAAGGAATGTGTGGAAGAAGATGGCGCATGGAAAAAACTGTTATTAGTGATAATGACATTGCGGAGGGAGAAGAGAATATTTTATATGGACATAACCAATTAGATGTTTATGATACTATGCTCACATGATCCTTAGAACACTGCTCAAAACACTGAAGTACCTTCATAGACCAAGTAGAGTGTTTGTGTCGTCACTTGTCTGTTTGTCCATTCATGGCCTACAGTGCTGCCTGAAAATATGTGAACCCTCCAGACATGGTCACTGTTTGTGCAAAAAAC
>CM070034.1:30795564-30830699 GCA_036250615.1 Ptychadena robeensis | reverse complement strand
CAGAAACATCTACACCACTTGAGGGGTTCACATACTTTCAAGCAGCACTGTATATCTAATGATTAATTTGGAAGCAATGAGATAACCAGAAGGGCTGTTTATTGCCCATCACAACACTGGTTCTCTTGACATAACTTCCAAAATGGCAGACACCCTGTAGGCGTAGGGTTTTTTGTATAAATGAATACTTTGATAAAATAGAATCAGGAAAGGAGACATTTATCAAATGTACCCCACAGTAAATGGCCTAAAACGACATAGTACATACAAAATATTCTTGACTTTGCAATTAAGATAAAGACTCCATTTTGTAGTAAAATGCATAGTTGAAAGTTAATGTAAATTGGGACAAAATGTGACAAATAATAGAATTCTCATCAGAACAAACATCACCATATTTTTATGTAGTACAGAAAGAAAAATGACCTTGAAATTCAGACAACTGATCTTAGCTGTATTTTCCCACTTTGATTCTATTGATTAAAAGAAAAGTTTACATAGTGCTACAGACAAAGATATTGTATAAAACGAGCGTAGCTCAAGAATAAATGCATTTGAAACAGTTCACAGTTCATGCAATTTCATTGACAGCGCTAACGAAAAATAGGGCAATAATTGCCTGAATTTTAAAACCATTTTGTTATCCAAATGGCACAAAGGCTTAAGGTCATCTAAGTGATCTTCCATTGTGATTTAACCTGCAGCTTGATTTTCATGTATTATTTTGGGGCTAAATTGTTTAAATTGCTATTGGAACGATTCTTCAGTTGGAAATAAAATGTCAGATCCTGCTACATTGTAAGAACTAATAGCTTAAAAATATGAAAGATGGCATCTGTTCGCTTCTTCATTTATACCTCAAGAGCGATGAAGAAAGAAAGATTATTCTTTGATTTAGAACAGTTAGGGTGGGGGCAACATGCATGCTGCTGTCCAGATTTGAACAATTAAGTATGTGAATATTCAGCTTAAAAGAAAGGATTGATTGTGTTCTTCAAGCGCTAACCTACTTTAAGCTTCAAAAAAACTCTTCAAGTTATTGTCAGAATTGCTAAAATGCCATGCAGATGGAAGTAAATGGATGGAGTACATTTACAGATGGAATGTTCGTTCTTTCTCCCCTTGTAGGTTTCCAGTGCAGTACCACCATATATACTCAAGTATAAGCCAAGTATGCCCCCAAAATGTGCTGAAAAAGCCCCCCTTTGCTTATACCCGAGTCAGGGTGCCTCTTACCTGTCCAGGGTGTTCTCTGGTCACTGGTTCGCAGGTGTCGGCAGCCTCTGTGAATGGTCCAATGTGTTCCTGAGGACTGGAGAAACGTAAGCAAACTTAGATGTCAGCGCCATCTAGTGGACTATTTGTTAATTTTTACTGGAGAAGGTGGAAAACTCCATTACTTGTGGAACAACACATGGCATTTGTTCCTGAAGACGCAACCTAGAGTTGTAAAACACGTTGAAACATAAATGTGCATATATCCAATGGCCTATTGTTGCATGTGTTGCTGATGATTGCTGAACAATTCACATATGCGTATTGTATTGCTGATGATGTCAAGTTAGAAGAACAGCTGAATTTGCATCATGAAAATAAGTGACCAAATAATATATATATTTGAATTTGAAATTTTGTTGCTTTAAAAATCCCTCTACTCTTCCTCTGGTGAATGGGGAAAATAGATGTAGGTGTGAATTCCAATTTGTTCTTGTTCTAATAACTGGGATACTGACAACCATTCTTATACAACACAGTGACCCGGATGCGCAAGTATATTTTACTGCTGACATTTTCCAAATAAACCATCTCTAGAAAGCAATGCTCCCAAATTTTAGCAATCACATGTTGCACAAAAATGTTCCCCTCCATGACCAATACAGCCACATAATTACTTTTCATTAGAACTTTGACTGAAACAGATCAGGTGAGAAGAATAAAATACAAGAAAACCATAGTAGGTATTTTTAAATTTTTAAAAAAAATTGTAAACGTTTGACAGACATTTTTTACTTGATTAGTTCTGGTCAGGACAATGGACTGAAATAAGTACTTTAACCTCCCTGGCGGTTCACTGAGGTGCAGATTTCTGTACCAAAAGTGATACAGTGTTTTGCCTTTCCGCCCCCATCGGCGTCACCGATGACGCCGATGGGGGCGGAAAGGCTCTGTGTGCCTGCAGCTTTGTAGAAATGCTGCAGGCACACAGAGAGCCAGCGGTTGCGCCTGATTCCGGCACCGGCGCAGTTTGATTCACGATCAGACTGCGCCAGTACTTGCTTCGAGCGTAACGCTAGGGAGGTTAAACCAGCCATAGACGCTATGCTTGGCGGGCGTTTATCGAACAATCGGCCGCAGTTGCTCCAGGTGGGCGCGTTCATTTTGCGATCACCCCGAATGCGCATGGTGATCATTCGCAAAATTGGCCAGAGATGGAAGCGCTATGGCGGCTTTAGAGGTACAGAAAAAAAAAAAATTTTTTTTGGAACATTTTTTTTTTTTTTTATAAGTTTACACTTGTTTTCTTTTATTTTGATTTGGATTGGATAAAACATTTATAAAACATTTATCCAATCCAATCAAAATAAAAAACAAATGTGAAAAAAAAATCGAAGAAAAAAAAAAAAATTCTGTACCTAAATCTCCCGGCCGATGACGTCATCGGCACAGGAGCACAGATCACGGAAGAAACTGAAGACCTCTGCTTTTTCCGGATCTGCGAAGATGGCATGGCGGCGATGGTGGCGATGGTGGCGATGGCGGCGGAGCAGATGAGCTCCCACGATGTGCCCAAACCCAGTTCTGGCGTATCGATTATTGCAGTGTGCCTTTGCCCGAACTGGGTTCGGGCATATCGCTAGGGAGGTTAAAATGTCTCATCACAGCACTTACTTTTACATGCAATGCGAAGCAATGTGAGGCAATGCCATAATCAAGCTTACTGGGCACAGTGTAGTAGATTTGCAAGCCAAAGAGCTGATCAATACATCTCCTGAGCCTAATGATTAACTATGGCTGTCACCCAAAGCCAGTGAGTCCAGCACTGATTGTTTCAGGTACCAGCCAGTACGTCCCTGTGTGTTTTTTTTTAAACAATGTTGAGATAAATAGCTGCTGTGTCTAAAGAGTAGTGATGGCCAAACTGCCTGCAAGATGGACAGTTCGGCCGCAAACATGCATGTTCGCCCTCCTTCTAGGCGGCAAGCAGTACAGGTGTTTGACCTACCCTGTTCGCCGACGAGAAGGAGCTCTCTATTCTTCCTTTGGCAGGGTCACAAGCAGCAAGATCCCGCTGGAGGAAGAATCTGTTCACTAGAAGACCGGGTCAGTGACGTCACATCTGGCTATTGCAACCAGGAACTATGCGTTCCAGGTACCAGATGTGACATCACTGATGTCACATCCGGTTTTTCAGATTAAAATTTTGAACAGAAGGTCAGCAAACGGACCTGGCCATCACTTAAAAAACAGGTGTTAATCAACCTTTAAAATGCATTAAACAAATGGAAGGAGAGTTTGCACCCTAAGTCCCTATCCTTCCATATGTTTATCTTATATCTGGATGTTGGTGGACAACTTTACCTTATAGATTTAATGTGGGATGTGAGAGCTCTTTCCTTTCTTGACATTTAAAATGCAATATCAGAAAAAGAGATTTTGGCATCTGGTTAGATGTATATAGGATATGTTGTGCCACACCCACAAACCTCTATTTGGTAAACACATTTAACTCACACTAAACTCTGGTATAAGAAGATAAAACCAGTCTTTATTGTATTTGACCAACAGCTTAATATGATATTAAAATACCATTTAAAAGGCAAAATATACAATTAATAACTCTGCGTATACAAATAAATCACCACATTAGGCACATATGCAAAATAGTACGTTTTTTTACCCTTTCAACATGTTTCACCCGAGCTGGGCTTCTTCAGGAAAGGTAGAACAATCGAACATTTGGAGAATTTTTTCTAGCACCCTGTTCCATGTTAAGTATTGTGCCACATCCCATATATACTGTATATATGAACAAAAGAAAAAAAGAATCACGAAGATGCGATGTTCAACACATCAGCATCCTCATCTCCCATTGTGAAGACTAGGGGCTTCGGGGGACTTTTAAGGCACGAGGTATAAACACCATTGTCATAGAGCGTATATAAATTTTATTCCCAGCAGTTAATATGTGAGCAAAACAGTCATGATAAGTACAGTGTGGTCAATAATAGCAGTATAACATCATATTCAGTGTACAAAAAAAGCATTTACAAGTGCCAACCAGGTTCTCTGGGTACATAAGACACAGGTTGGGGCAAGACATGGGACAACATTTTTCTCGACGCGTTTCGCCGTTAGGCTTCTTCAGGAGATATTCTGTGTTCCCATCTAACAAATAAATTATGTTGTAAATATTGCGAAAATACAATTGATGCGTACATTTGCTTCGTAAAGAGCAGAGACCTGTGCATACTTACAACCTGCCTATGTAGTATGGGTCAACTAAGGTGGGCTGAGAGCTCATCATCGATGGGGCAGGGTCCCAGGGGGAGGGGGAATGGGGGCCAGCCCCCCGACCAACACACCGCTCAGTGGTAGATGTCTTCGGAATAACGGGGGACCACAGGGGTCCATAGCGCCGGGCACTCGTTTGCCTGTGGATGGAGATGGTCCGTGGGTTAATGCAAACTCGGCCCCCGGGTGTAGGCAAAGTAAACCTCCCCATGTTGGGGCCTCTCTAGCCTATTCTGTGACGACCCCCCAAGACAAAAAAGTGTTGAAAAAATGTGAGAAGATGTGCATACTAAATATGTGTATGTGTGTGCTGGTGAGTAAGGTGGTGTAGTGGAAATGTGATGTATAGGTCCCCCAACCAAAACAGGGTGCAAGGGTACAGGATTGTGTTGATTGCCTAGTGTGAGTCCGGTGTGTAGGTGAAATGTGTGATAACTAAGTGAAAACTTATGTGTATGTCTGTTGTGAAAAAATTATATGTGAGTGTGTATGCATAGACCCAAAACCTAACAAACTCAAAAAAGTCAGTGGGACTAAAGTGAAGTCATCCCAACCCCCCCCCCCCCCCCCCCCGGGGCCACACCCACCTCCCCCGCCAACACACATAAAAAACCCCACAACCAGAGACCTATATAACCACCTACCCCAAGCTGAAGAGGGTTTCCCCGCCAAGACATCCATAGGAGCCGGTTGCATCCCAACCGGAGATGAAAAACATCTCTCGTCACATCCGCTGGCGTCAGAGTGCGCAGCTCTACTCCCTATATATGTCCCAGTTAACCCTAGATAGGGTGCCAAAGGGAATTGTACTGAATACAGTTATAACACAAAACACATTTTCAATTGAATAAAAATGTTATTATACACAAAACATAAATATAAATCCATACTGTTTTGAAATCTATCATACAAAAGAAATATTTTAGAGATGTTATCATTCAAATGATACCTTTTATTTATTTATTTTTAAAATGTATTTTTTTTACATAATTGTGTGTTTTAACCATTATTATATTCAGGATATCTACTAGACCATTGTACAGACATATTTTGGAAAGTTACAAGCCTACATTAAAAAAATCCATTGAAGTCTATGGTGCACTTTTGGTACAGAAATCTGGACCTCAGCAGAGCGCTAGGGAGGTTAAAGCCAACTCAGCTATTGCTCCAGTGAGATCATATAAAATCCTTCCTGTGTTCCAGCAGATCAGCATCATGGTTAAACTTTAATTGCTGTGTCTATAATTAATAAGCTTCAAATAACTTCAAGTAAGAAAACTCTATTTAACAGTAGGGAAAAGATAACTATATCAATCAAGGACAAAGGAATACTTTTATAAAATGGATATTTGGAGTAGTGTTGGCAGAATATATATATTTTTTCAGGAAATAGTGTTTTAATTGCATAGCTATTATTCAATCTTTATACTAGACCGTCCACATTCATCCGATTCTATGAGACCTTTGCTGTCTCTTTGCAATGCCTCTGGGCAGCTGCGACATTGCTGGCCTTGCCTTAGAATGAAAGTGATAATGTGGTGTAACGCCAAATGTCAGGAAATATCAGTCTGTGCTGGTGGGCAAAACGCCTGCTTTCTGTTCAGCCCAATAAATAAAGCAGCATCATAAATAACGAGAGACAATTAAGTCAGAGGTCTAGCAGTTCCTTTTATTGCCGATAATTTGGGGGCAAGAATTCTGTCAGATAAGGTTTGGATTTTATGCATAGTGCAATCAATCTAAAACAAATGTGGTTTGTATGTTTAGAAAGCCTTTCAGCATGGTCATTAATCAGTAAATATTGAAGAGTAGATAAGAAACACAATGCAAATATGATACGAATACTGTATGAAACCACAATTCTAATTATAATGTTCAAATAGAAGAATACACTAAACACTACTTATTTAACCTGAACTATCTGCATGATCTGCAATCATAAGTATATCAAGCAGTAAGGGTACCTAAAGGCCCCCACACACGCACCGAGTGGGGGCCGACAGAGCTGCTAAAGCAGCGTGATGATGTCATCATGCTGCAGTCCTGAGCTGACAGCATCGGCGGGCACCCTTTGTGTGTGACGAACGTTACCTTCAATGAAGACGCCGGTCTCCATTGAAAGTAACGGCATCGGCTGCCATCAGCCAGAGAATTTCGGACATGTCCGTTCTTTGGCTGGCCGAGCTGGGGGGCGACAGGGATTAGTCGCCCCATTTGGGCACCCCCAGTCGGCGGCCTGTTTTGCCGCCGACCAACAGCCGCGAGCCGCTGGTTGGTGCGTGTATGGCAGGCTTAACTTGGCTCAGTGTCAACCTCCTTGAGTTTAGTACATCAAGGCTGGAATCTGAAACAGAGACATTGAACAAGAAGCCAAACTGTGCATACATTAGAAAAAAAGACAGGAAACATGTTCTACCATTCATACTTGCTTCCATTGCATTATGAATTTATGTGCAACTCAGTGCATTAATTCTTGGCACCTTTCTGCATGTATTTTGTAACAGCAGCAGAATGTCAATCATTAACACAGTGCATGGGTTAACACATAAAGTGGTTACTATCCAGGTACTCAACATGTATAGTGGGCAAAATCAATATATAGTGGGTCAACAGTGGGACATTTTTTTGGGGGGAATTGTGGGGCATTGACAGGTTTGGCAGGAAAAACTAAAAGATGAAAGACATTGTATACAGTTTTATTTGCTTAGCCATGGTCAAAGCTTTAACCTGGCCATACATGGTTTGAGTTGAGCACAATCCATCTTCAATTTTAATTTAGATCTTGTTTGATTTTAGTTTTGATCAAAAAGCACATCATTTATATAAATGTGTTCATCAAATACAATCGAGTGACCAACAATCAAAATGCTATGATTTAAGTTTGATTGTTGTACAATCGCCCAATATTTTCCAACCTGTACTATCACATTTCAATCGATGTTTTGATAGTTATCGAACAATTTTCATCGATCGAACCATGTGTGGAGAAAACGATTTATGTTCAGTTGATGTAAACTTTGATGCTAAAGTAGCTTGAATGCTAAAATCAAACCGTGTATGCCCAGCTTTAGAGTGCACTGTGCTCCCCTTCTTGTTCACTTGGGGCATAAACAATGGCTAGAGGCATTCACAAGTAACCATGCATTGTTTGGGCAGTCCTTATATCCCCCATGTGACCTCAGGTCTGGCTGATCCATAGCACTGAAACAACAGTTTAAAGCAAATGCACAATGAAAAAAAAAGTATGTATATATATATATGAGCGGGGAAAGCATATTATCATAGCCTTGTAAACAGAGCATGTTTACACCTATTCCGACTATCCCAGCTCTTCCAAGTAGCAGGTTTACTTCTCTGCTGCTATTCAACATCAAAGGGGAGGAGCAAGGAAGGACATTCGGGATTATAGCATTACAGGTACATAATTCCTTGATTCCTTGCCAATGGCCTTTGTGCATGTGCTAAAATAGGATTGTACATATGTCCATTGCAAATGCCCAAAAACTTACCTGACCAGGTCTCTTTACATTTAATGATCTATTTTGATTACTCAAAAAAATTTGACCACCAGTGTATGGCCAGCTTTAGATCCACTACTAAAACCACAGCTTAGCACAGTTGGAAGGCAGAGACAGGATGTTGTAACCTGAGGGGAGAGCAAGAGACCCCTCTCAGGAACAACCTCTCAGCTCCGCGGGCGTGTCTCCTAACGTTGTTATGATAGCACTACTGCTAGCAAAGGAGTGGAGGGGAGAGTAAGGGCAGCAGTGTTATCATGGCAACGGCGGGAGACACGGCTGTGGCTTTCTTTATGGTGCAGAGCTGAGAGGTTGTTCCTGAGAGGGGTCTCTTGCTCTCACCTCCGCTCCTTCACCAGCAGCACTGCACCAGCACCAGCAGTGTTAACATGGCAACGTCGGGAAACATGGCCGCAGCTCCTTCATCTGAGTGAGTGGATTTATATATATAAGGTATGTAATTGTGCTATGTTTCAAATGATAATAATTAGTGTTTACATTCTTCTTGTTAAAATGTTTGAAATGAATAAAACTACTGAAATAAAAAAAAGACTGTACCCTTTTATGTAATGATGTTTACTTTGAATTTCTATTAGTTCACACAAACTCTCCCTCCATGCTTTTCTTCTGGCCCTCGGGTCCAGTTTAAGAACCCATTGTGGCCCTTGAGTCAAAAAGTTTGCCCACCCCTGTTGTAACCTGATAGCAAGAAAAACATAAATAATTAACACAAAATAAGGGCTTGCTTCCACTTATGCGGCTGCCGGCAGCACGATTGACGCCTCTAAGGACTGCTGCCGCTAAAAACCGCATCTTATGCGGTTTTTATCTACGGCCATTCACCTCCATCGCCGCGGTCAGGGGTGGGCGGCCGCGGAAGAGTGCGCCCTGAAGCCGCCCCCTGACTGCGGCAGGGGACTAGCCATTGAAGAACATGGGCGTGTTATATCCACCCCGTGGGCAACCGCTGGCTTCCCCATAAGTGGAAACTAGCCCTAAAAGAATTTTGAATTTCCTTCACACGTAAAAGCTTATTTATGATTTTTGTAATTGGGTTTATATATACTTTAAACCTTTGTGACTTGAAGTAATTAAAACTAATGCAGCCAGATCCAATTTAGCATATTTTATATATGTCAATTTAGTGAACAATAATTTTTCATCGGTTCTGGATGTTAAATCATTTTAATACTGTTTTATTTTAAACCTGCAAGGCTTTAATATGATGGTTTTAATGAATGTTCTGTATGAATTTTTTACTGTTAGAACTCAAGCAGACAAAGATGATAATAGAAATGCATTTTTAGCCAGTTTATTGCTTAAAGTTTCTTCACAATTAGTGCTATTACAAATATTTAAATATTCTTCTGTTCATTCTTATTACAGTATATGAAATATATCATGTACCATGCTGTGAATTAAGCTTGCTGATTTACAAATGAGAAGCATTTGTTTTACTTAATATGAGATTCTATATTGAGTTCAGTTATCCAATCATGAGAAAAACAAATTGCCTGTACTTAAATTCCTGCACATGACTGGGTTGCCATGCTGTATATATTTTATTTAAAGTTTCCATTCAAAAGAAAAAACTGGATACATTCAAAATGTTGTTTTGTATAAAGTCTGCTAGGTACATACTCACAATTACAATGAATGAGATCTATACCAGATCTACACCATACAGGAGTTAGTTCAGAAAAGCAAATTGACTGAAATAACAGTAACCTAACAAAATGGCACAGGTAGGATATGGATGAACTTTTGAAGAAATAATATTTCTCACTCCATATTCATGTGCAAAACATGGACAGACCTATATGTGTATACTAAACCAAGAGATCAACAGGTGGTAGACAAATAAGATAGAAAAGTGGAAGTGTTAAGGTGGGGGGGGGGGGGGCTGGAGGGTTCAGGGTAATTTTCCTATAGGTGATGAAGACACCTGTCAAATCCTGGTAACCCCAGCGTGTAACAAATGTTTTGTTTACCAGGCCTTTGCAACTGTTTATTTAATTTCCATAAGAGTGTGTTAAGGAAAGAGGCCAGTCCAACTCCTGTTAACGGTGGTACAACACAGAGCTGTTTTTTGACATATATGCATGAGGACACTCTTGAAAGAATGTCCCCTTTTCATGGCTTGTAATCTGCATTTTTATACAGTCTAAAGTATGTTTATCTCTCATATATGGTTGTTTGCTTAAATTAATTTAATCAAATCAAACAACTATATACGGGAGATACACATACTGGACAATCAGGGAAGTTGACACATTTGACATTGGCCACAGATGGTCATGGAAATAAAAACCATTATGCTTGGTCCTAAAAACAAATATAGATCTATTTTCAGTTGTCTCATCATGACACAGCACTGATAAGGCTGATAGATACACACAGGGCACTGAAGAAGTATCTGCTATTATTAACAAGTAAAATGTCTTTATCAAGTGATAGATATAATGTGTGGCTTCTTCTTGAGTGACATTGGCAAACTGTGGCCTGTGGGCCATCTCCGGCCCGTTTTGTTTTAAGTCCCCTTGCTGACAAGTTGTTTTGTTTTCCCTCTGCTTATTTTATCTAAGTAATCTAGAGACTGTGTATAACCCAAGACAATGTGTGATTGATTTACAAGGGGCGAACATCTGTGGCCTCAATTATTACCCACAATTCCAAAAAAAAAAAGTTAAACCTTACCTGTATTTAATACATTTCTGTCCCACTTTGCACTACTGTGCTATAGGACAGAGAAACTTGGGCAAGGAAACTTCAATGTCTTAATAAAGCTCTATTCCCAATTCTTGGGAGACCTCTTTTCAGCATCCATTCTAGATATTGCAAGAAAGATTGGCCACAGAGGAATCTTATAACAGTATTACAGATGTTGACAGCAGGAGCTGAAGTGAGGTATATTTTTGGGAAAATTATCAAACCAGCTCAGAAGTAGGTACATGTGGATTTCTAAAAATGTGCAAGGAAACATGTACTGGTAGAACCCTGAATATTTCAAATATACTGTATTTTCTGGCGTATAAGACTTTTAAACCCAGGAATATCTTTTCAAAAGTCAGGGGTCGTCTTTTACGCCAAGTGCTGAAACTTCTGAGCCAGAGGAGTCTGCCTGTCAGACATCGGAAGCGCCCCCTTATGCCCCCCTCTCCCTCTTCTATGTGTGAGAAGTAGCCGACATGCTCACTAAAAGCTGTGGCTCCAGTGGCTGAAACTGGTATTGCAGCTCACAAACACATTAAAACGCCTTCACTGTATCATGTGACATGATATCAATTACATTTTTGATTGCAAAATTGTTTGAATTAATGTATACAATTTATGTCACTTGGAAAACCATGAGCAAACATTAATATGAGAGGTTGCAGGTAGGGGTGTGAAATTAGGAATGTAAATTACAAAAAAAATAGAACTTTTAAGGTTGTTGGAGATCTGGGAATTGAAAGTCAGAGTAGACATATATAAGGCCATGTGTTCACTGTGGTTTCCCTGCGCTAGCCAAAACAAGTTACATGCGCCGGCACATTTGCCGGTGGATTTCCTGTGACTTGCAGGCAGTTTGCCCATGTCCTAAGAATTAACATGATCATATTGAAAGCAAATCTGATGTTTTTAAAATTTTTATTTGGTGTGCGTTGTAAGGGGTAGTCTTATATGTTGAATATATCCCAAACACTATATTATATCTGGAAAAGTTGGAGGTCGTCTTATACACCCAGTCGTCTTATACGCCGGAAAATACGGTACTTTTTATGTTATTACTATAGAAAATATGTTTTATTTCACTATCCAATGCAAGGAAGCTTGCTGAAAATGCAGTATGATAACAACCAGTATAACCAACTTTTTTTTGCATATCATTGACTATCTGTAATTAACGCATTTCAAACTACTTTGATGAGATCTGGAAACATTATTATTCATTGTTCAACATTTGCAAGCAGATTTTACATTTGTTTTATAATGATACGAGACTGCTATGCTAGGGAATTATGACAGTTTGCTTTTGTCTATCGGACTATTACACATTGCCTGTCAAATAATATATAGTAACTGGAGTGCAGTGGACAAACCTATTTATATATTTTTCCATCTAAATGTCTAAGATTACATGAAAGGTCATAGAACTACATTGTATGTAGGTGTCCACAGAGAACAGAGGAGACTCATTAATTTTGTGATTTCAGGCATGCAGTTTTCACAAGCTAGTTGGCAATTAATGTCATTCTAAGATCAGAGACCTCACCTTCGTATTCCTGATGTACTGAACCGCAACTATCTGAAAAAATACTATATATATATATTTAATAGCAGGTTTAGATAAAAAAATATGAAAAGGAAAATAAAAAATCCCAAGCTACTTGTAGGGGCATACCTCTGATTGATAGTTTGAATGTACCAATAACTAATACAGTACAGTTATGCACATGGCTAACCAGATGATAACCGAGCAATTGTTTTCTAATACTTTACACTGGAGTTGCTGACAAAAGCTTTTGGGGACCTTATACGTGAGCATTCATGGTAGAATCACCCATTGACAACTAGACAGTAAGTAGGTTAGGTATTGTTTCTTACACATAGATGGGGACAAGGTCTTCTATTGGTGCTATTAGCGACAAACTAATTTTTGGGATTTTATTATTTACACAACACTTTCCGATTTCTATTAACACAGACAACAACAAGTTATCCAAAGGTAATTAAAGGCATTCGTCAGAACAAAAAATTCAGCAGGTGCACTGGCCTCCAGCTACACAACAGAATATTAAAAGATATCTCTACCTAAGATGGCCCCTCACCGTACATCCATTTTACCAGACAATGCTTTCAAGTCCTTTAACTCCATCAGCCACTATGACATTTTGCACTATGCAGTGCCAACATTTTTACATATTTTGTACTGAGGTTACCAAAGAAACATCGGTGAACACTGTCTGGCTTAATGCTCTGTAACCCCACTGTGTGATGTAGCCTTACATAGGTTAGAGGTTGTGTTTCTGCTTTCACTTTGAAAAATTTTCACTTATTGGAAGGGTGGTATTCTATTATAGTATTACCTTATAACTGATTACCTCTTTAGAATGACCAATGCTTCTACAAATATTTTAGATGTAAACTACAAAGCTGAGCTAATTTTATACAACTATTAATGCATCCAAATGAAACCCTAATTTATTGATTAGGATGTATGTACCATTACCAGATAATGTATATACAGCATATTTGGGCATAACTGGTACTACTATATAAATTATTATCATATTATTAAAATATAAAAAGTGTGAAAGATTCTTACAGTTTTCTACAGCTCATCCAAAATTGCTAAATGTCTTTCGAAAAGGTATACCGTATAGTAAATGGTCCTCCATCAAAGATACAGATGTTTGGCTACAAGAATAAACAGTTGGGTTATGGAGACTATTTTGAAAAAAACATTTAAGAATGAGATACAAAAAGAAGGAACTGGCATGACCCTAATACTACACCCTACACTAGAGATTTGTCTTCATCTACCCTTCCTAATGAGGACTCCATGAGGAGCAATAGAGAGGCATAATAATTATTGTTACAGATTTTAAATCACAAATTCAGGGACATCACATTATCGGCTATTAAACATATCCAGACTAGGTTAGACAACTACTCCCTGAGAATTAAATGGGGTGACAGTATAATGATAGGACAGATAGCTTTTTAAATGATATAACATAATGCCACTGTAAAGGCTCCCATACCCGGATTGATTGTTCACTTTTGTTCACTTTTGACTGATCGAGCACCGCACATATTCACAGCGATTGATCGGCAACCAAGCAAGTTCTGCCCACTCTGAACGATCAACCAAACAAAATCGGAATTGACAAAAAATCGGATCGGACATTGATCCAAGTTGTCAGTTTTTTTTGGTTGATCGTTTGATTAAAGTTCGTTGGTGGACCTATAGCTCCCTTTGCAGCAGCCTTTCCGATTTTGTGGAATCGGCCATTTTGGAGATCGGCTTATGTCCAAATCTACCACAAATCAGATTCCCAAGGTGGTGTTCCATCGATTCCCAATCTGATCAATCACCGATCCCACGATCACCTTATCTATGGGCACCTTTAGGTTTGCAAGATAATCATGGGTTGTCTAGTATACCTTTAACTAAGGTAGGTATCAAATCTGTCAGTAATGGTGTAATAGATGGATATAGTGTTGCTTAGAAAAATAAATGGTTGTTTTTTTCTGGAGGAACTGGCATAGAAAAATATGCCTACCATGAACCGTGAAAGAAAGGTGAATTACTTATGATACAGGTATGCTGTACCTCAAGGCCAGTGGAAACTAAAATATTATAAAGACTTTTTAAATCCTGAGTTGATGCCAAATTCAAGAAGGAGCTGCAGGCTAGAATTTAGGTCCTGTGGTGGTACCTGGAAAAGCATCAATACATTTTGGATAAAAGCTAAAGCAATATGAGTTGGTTTTCTAGGTCTGTTGCCATCTGTGTCCTTCTAGCATAATACATGTGATGGAATAACTAAGAGAAAGTTCATTGCAAATGAACTGGACCTAGCTACATTTCTTTAACTTTATATTGGATGGTGTTTTGTACAGTACAGACAATGTGCTATCTGCAGAATCAAACAGAACATTTCAGACTTTGATTACAGAACACCGTTGGAATGTAATGATGACTGGAGCCCAAGTTAACCACAGTGGTCCCAGCAAGCTGTGCCTATAATGAAGTTTGTTTTGATTGTATCTACTCTTTACCAGAGTATATATTGGGGCTCATGTCTCAGAACTATTAAAATTATATTTAAGTCCTGCTGCAGTTCCAAAAAACATTCTGCACCAGAATCGTGTCTAATGATAATCTTATACTGATTTCTTACTGCCGTTGTACATTTCCTTTTGGTAAATTGGTCCAAATGACGACTGCAAAATTGCAGATAAATTCCAGAGTAATACCATATAATGTACAACTGCAGTGTATTTCCAGGATAGATTACACAAATGTATGGCTCTGGATGGTGTTAATTCACTTTAAAGCTGTTAGGAGAAAAGAAATTTTTTTTCTTCATTTCATACAAGTTTCCCTAGAGAACCCCCATTGGCATGCATGTCTCTAAATCTCATAGTCGCACGTATATAGAACTGAATTACTTCAGTACACAGATTCCTTATTACGAAGCGACAAGAGTTTATTGCAAAAAAATTCATTTAGAGACAAGTAGTTATCTGAGTTATATTTTCAAATACATAAATTGGTAAGAACTGGACGGAAAAATGTAAATAAAAATGATAACATTAGCCCAGTTACTTAACCGAACACACTGAAATGGAGATAAAGAGTTTGTGCTTCGCAAAAACAACTAACAAAAAGGAAACAACCTTCTGAGATGGTAATTAACAATAAATCAACACTTGTTTATTTGGAATTACTGGATCAACATCTCCTAACTGTATTCTGCATCAATAAAACTAAACGTATTAAGTTACCCAGTTACGTAGTTAGATTAGAAAAAGACAGATCTATAAACTCTATTCTACTCTAATTTATTTGAATGCAAAATCCATAAAAAAGTGAAATAAAAATGTAGAAATTTGCTTCATTTTCTAGGATTTTTGTTTCAAATAAAAAAGTTATGTGAAAATTTACCGTAAATACATTACATGACTACGGCTAAGAAAATTTAAGCAATTACTTGAACTGTTTTAGAATAAAGTATAAACTACACAAAAGAATGAATTTACTATAGTGTGATGGAGTAACTACATTAAGGCAATGCATGGTAACCCACATTATGTCTGTGTTAAAGTATAGTCTTCACGTGGTTATTAGAGATGGTCGAATTTTTTGACTTGCTAACTTTGTGAGCTGATTGCAAAGCCTCTGAAAATGGTATCATCATCAAAATTGCTGGAGATGTAGAGAAGCGTTGTAGGAACATTTGAAAAAAAAAGTTTTGCTCTAGCACGTGTAGTTTTTGCATAAATTAAGCCCAAATTAAAGTCAAAATTACGATTTTCGAAATTTTGACTCGACTTTGAACTTAATTTGTGAAAAAACTATTTGTGTTAGAGACATACTTTTTTTTTTAGTATACCCCCAACCCTTCTGTACATCTCCAGCAAGGTTGGTGATGATACCACCAGGGGCTTTGCAATTAACTCAAAATCGTCTAAATCGTCAAATTTAAAAAAAAAATTCGACCATCTCTAGTATGACTTCAATCTGTCTACATGAAGTCATACCATAACATACCACTTTGTATAACAAACGGTCTAAAAGTGGCTTATGCTTAAAGCCATTTTTAGCCGTTTGATCGTCATGTGCACTAATGGGGGTCAATCTGCAGCGAAATCTGTGGAAAATCCAAAGCTTAAAGTGTAAATTCAGGCAGAAATCAGAAACAAGAAGACATGTCCATATATCTTTCATTGCTTTGGATGGGGACCAGAGTCCTCAGCCAAAGTAAGTGCTGACACATAAAGGGTGATTGAGCATCGATATCTAATTATTGTACAGCCCTGCAAAAAATTGGCTCTTCTCCCCAAAAAATAAGGAACCTTTAATTTAACAACTGGAATGTCCAGAGGAAACCCTTTATGAGAGTGCGAGATATGGCAAACTGTCCAAATGTTCCTTACAGCAGGAGAGGTGGCAAGTTTGTAAAACAATCATGGCAGTAACAGCTGGGATGAAGTCCGTAGTCTCATGTCAGTTGGAATGCAACTTCTAACTGCAGCTGGATCTGTAGAATCTAACCTGATGTAATAAAAGCTACATCTAGTGGCCATTTTATAGAATTATAGCCCCATAGTCAGAATGAAGTATTCCAGAAGTGTGGGTGGAATTGCTTCTGTCTTTCCCTGGGAATAAGGAAGTGAGGAAGGTAAGTGTGTTGTTTTTTTCACATGAATACTGCTGAGTGAGTATCATGTCAATGTAATGTATGTTTTTTTTTATTTTGAGTATAGAATCACTTTAAGTATAATAAAAGTACTATTGTTATGCAGGCCATCTGAAACGGCATTCACGAGCTACCACAGGTGACACAGTACTGTCCCGAGTCGTCAAGTATAGCGCTTTTCAGTTAAAAATGTGTTTATGCCATAGGAATTGGGAGATCCACTTTCTCTTCAATCTTTCCCTTTGCTGGAATGTTGTTCCAACCCCCTCCCCCCCTTAACAGAGAAATCCAGTGAGGTATCAATTTAAAAATTTCAAAAATCACAAAATCGTTGACCTGTCAAGACAACTGGGGTTTTCAAGGGAAAGAAGCAATTCAAATGAATGTTATTGTATTGTCCACATACGAATTGTTTTCAAAATTTTATGATTTTAATGATTACCAATCCAGTCTCTTAGAAACCTCCTGGAGTGGAAAGGGGGCTCTACATCTAGGTGCACCCAGTTCCCTCCTCACATTTGGAGGCCTTCCCCTCCCTTTTTTCAAAAATAAAAGGGTAGGAAGGATCATGCTGTAGTGCTCCAGGTATGCTCCGACATGTTTCGCCATAAGGCTTTTTCAAGGAATGAACTTGGGCACTACGAAGAATAACATTTAATTAATATAGCATATTTTAACAATTAGAAACATTTACTTATTGATGTATTTATCAGTAAATACCTTCCGTGATTGGTTTTCCCTTTAACTCTCCTGAATTTTATGGGCACATGGAGGTCCAGTCGTTGATCGTACACGTCTGGAATGCCTTCTTTTTTACGGGAATTTCTACTGTATTTGAATATTAGATATTATTTGAATATTTAATATTAGTTTTCTTCTATCCTTTTTAATCTCAATAGCTTCATTTCAATTCTATTTCCTTCAGAAAACAATAGCTTGATGGCCCTTATTTTTTTAAAAACTATCTATTTATATCTATAACCCTTACCCATCCATTTTATATTAATGATCTCCTTCTTGATCAATTTTCAAAATAGTTTGTCCAAATTAGGGTACTCACACTCCTTTTTATATCCTTCCCTACAATTCCATTGTATCTTTATATATTATATTCTACCCTCACCATATCTTTTTTGGGGGCACAACTTCCACACAACATACCACTGTTGACCATACCCTCTCATATCTCCATTGTTGACCCAATAATTTTACTACCTCTTCATCATCCACAGTGGGGGATAAAACGTAAATCCCCTATTAAGTTCCAAATCTCTCAATGAGAAACCGTGTTTTACTACGTAAAAATAGAATAAAAAAACAAAACCAAAACTCTCCCAAAGCGAAAAAGGACATCTAACCCCAACAACAGATAGATTGTGATTTTTGAAACTTTTAGCTTTTCAGTTATATTTATTTTATAATGGCAATGTGCTCTTTTGTGAAACCCCAGTGTATACGGTTGACTCATTCTGTGTGTCTTGGCTGCTGTGGCTTGCACCTAAATTTACCACAAGATTCAAGGTACTAGCTTAGGTTTTGTTTAATTGTTATGTTGACTATTAGTGATGGCCGAACTGCCCACAAGGCGGACAGTTCGGCCACGAACAAACATGTTCGCCCTCCTTCTCGCCGGCGGACAGTACGGGTGTTGGACCCGCCCTGTTCGCCGGCGAGAAGGATCCCTCTATTCTTCCTCCGGTGGGATCATTAGCAGCGAGATCCCGCCGCAGGAAGAATATTTCACTGAAGACCGGGTAGAGAAGTCAGTGACGTCACATCCGGTTAGCAGAACCAGGAACTATGCGTTCCAGGTTCCGGATGTGACGTCGCTGATTCACATCCGGGTTTTCCGATTCAAATTCCCCGCCTAGAGGCGGGGAATTTGAATCTGTCCGCGAACGGGCGGACGGCGGACTTTTTTAAAAGTCCACTCCGCCCGTTCGCGGACGGACACGGCCGAAGTTCGGCCATCACTATTGGCTATTAATGTTACAGAGAGCTTATAAAGGTTGTTCATTGTTCAAAATCAAATTTGTGTTTTCCTGCTGTGCCTGTGTGATGACGCCATCAGATGACTAGTCAACTCAACTACGTCTTTTGTGATGGGTGACTTGACAAAAATAATTTACTAATGACCTAATATATATATACATGTTATATTCACACACACATACAACATTGCCACTCAATTTGACACCGATATACACCATTATGGAATAACATTGGTTTTCCATCACTAGCTGACACCAAACCTAGTGACGCCACTGCATGGTCCCCAATCTGATCATTGTGTGATTAGGGCCCAGAAGCTAGTTTTTGCAAGACTTGTTCCCAGCAAGCATTCTCTTCAGCTATCTTTAATGAGCCAATCAAAAGTTAAAGTAAGAGGGTGAGAGAAACCATTTACCGCTGCTTGTGGTGTTTACAACAATAACCCTGTGATCATATAGTTAAAACTTTCATCTGAAAAGGGATAAACTGTTTTTAACTGATTACAGTTCTCTTAAAATTCTGAATGGATTTCTTTTACAATCTAATACCTTCATTACCTTTAACGGTCTCTTAAATACCTAGTTCTCTCTAGCTAAGACAATGATATAGATTGATTTCAGCTGCAAGTTGCAAGCCTTCTGCAGTGTAAATGATTTAATATATTAATACATGTTTCAAGTAGACATTTCATTGATTTCCCTAAGTATTTTTAAGAAAACACTGTAATAAAGCTTTGTAGTAAATACATATGGGGATCTGAAGCAATTCTCCAGCTGCGGCAAACAATCTATTGTTGATCTTCAATTAATGAAGGCCAATATAGATTCCTCCTGAACCCTGGGATGAAAGCTCACTTTGAGATGTGATTGCAGTGTGGTACACCTGGGACAGCATGCATTACTTCTATCATATCACAATCCTAGGCTATGGATTTAAATTACTAGTACATTCGCTTGCTTTAACCTAAGATGTAATATAAGAAATTCTTCCATTAAGAGAAAAATTGCCATTGAAATTGAATTTTTATAGTTTGATCTTGATCGTTGAATGTCTTTTTGTACATATTAAGTGATATATAGTCTTTAGAATAGGGAAAAGCAGAATCTAGCGCCTTACTGTAATAGAAAGACTAATCAATTCATCAACATCACAATCCGGTTGATTTTCATCTGGAGAATTTCACACAATCCACTACTGATCTATCAGATCACATCCATAAAAGTGTTTATAAAAGTACAAAGTCTTTATTCTCAATAGAAATGAAGGAAATTTCAAAATTCATTATGTATTACAGTAATTTGTAAAGCTGGACATACACGGTCCAATTCCTGCACGATCCGATCCCCGATCAGATGTCGTGGGCGCTCCAGCATCCCTTTAGGATCGGGTCATGCAGCAATTGGAGGCTGCAAGTGACGAGGATTGCACTGAAATCAGCCGTCCTGTCGGATCGCACAGAGATCCGTCAGGACGGATAATTTAGTCCGATCCCATTAGTTCAGCTGGGGACGTCATCACGCTGCCTGCTACTGCATAGGATCGGACAAGGAATAGACGGTACATCGTACCGTCTATTCCCAGCTTAAATGGTTAATGAGAAAGCGGCCTAATATTGTGTTCATACAAAATTAGCCTTGGTGAAAATCATCCTATGAGGTTGTTTTTTTTGTCAACTCACACAACATGCCGTTCTTGGGGCATTGTTTGTGCTTTTTCAGTTATCCGCCTGAATGGGACTGTTTATACTGTATTTTCCAGACATTTTTACAGCCCAGGCTGTCAGGTCAGATGTCAGGAGAATGAAGGACAAGACAGACAGAGCTCATGACATCTGTTTTACATCCTAGTGTAACATGCATGTTTGGGGTGTGAAAAAGGTAAGGTAGGTACTGGTAAAATTACTAATAAAAAAAGTTTGGACTTCTAAGGGTGTTTGAGATGTGGGTATTAAAAGTCAGAGCAAGCATATGTAAGAATAACATCTAATAAGAGAAAAATACAGTGTGACAGCTGGAATGTGACTATGAAAGGTTGCCATTTGGACTGCAGGGAGTCTTAGGGGTAAGTTACTAACCCAGAAAATTTCAATGTTGCACTACTGAGGCATGAGATTTGGGTGTTCAAACATGTTGTACTTTGAGAGTTACATTTGACCCAAAGCCAACTGGTGACCTGTGGATGGAATCAGCTAATCGGAGCCTTAAGTACAGGGAGGTCAATTTGCAGCAGAATCTACCTTGCAGGAAGCTGAAGAACAGTAAGGGAGACAGTGAGGAAGACCACACAACATATGGAATGAGTACCAAACACCATCTCCTAGTACCCATCCGAATAGCTCTCTAAAAAGTTATATGCACTGCTGTATATATATATATATATATATATATATATACTGTATATATACGCACACACATATACAGTCGAGCCCCTAATTATTCAAACCCCAGGCAAATTTTGACTTAAGGTTACTTTTATTCAACCAGCAAGTTATTTTTGTCTGGGAAATGACATAGGTGTCTCCCAACAGATAACAAGATGTGTAAGAGGCATCAGATCTGAAGTTGGTTGTGGTCAGTCATGGCTAAGACAAAGGAGCACAGTGAGGATCTGCAGCTGCGCATTGTGGCTGCTCACAAGTCAGGAAAAGAAAATTTCGCAAATATGGCGGCGGATATTTGCAATTTTTAATATATTCGCCATTGGAATGCTTATGGTCATGGATTGCAAATATATATTCGCAATGCGAAAATAAATAGCACATGTGACCATTTATTTTAAAGGTAGTTGTGAGGCGATTATAATTGCATCTAGAAGGACAAAGGTGCACAACCTAGTACAACAAAGTAAGGTACTGTAAATGGTTTAATAATATGGAAAGGAATAAAATGAAACAAAACAACAGACAAGATACTCACATTAAAAGGAGGTTTGATTTTGATCATTTCAGTCATCTTGTTTACAATGAAGTCAGTGAGGCCCTTGTAAGTCAGACAAATATAACATAACATTAATAATGAAATAGCCACAAATGTCTTTTCTGTCCTCACATCATTATCAGTTTTATTCAACCCCCAAGTGACATTCATTCTTAGTACTTAGTACAACATCCTTTTCCAGTTATAACAGCTTTTAAACATGAAGCAAAGATTGACACAAGTGTCTTGCAGCGATCTACGGGTATCTTAGCCCATTCTTCATGGGCAAAAGCCTCCAGTTCAGTCACATTCTTAGGCGTGCGTGCTGCAACTGCTTTCCAGAGGTTCTCAATCGGATTTAATTCTGATGACTGCGATGGCAGCTCCAAAATGTTCCAGCCTTTAATCTGCAACCATGCTCTAGTGGACTTGGAGGTATGCTTGGGATGATTCCAAGCATACCTCCAAGTCCACTAGCATGTCCTGTTGAAAAGTCCAACTTCTCACAAGCCTCAGGTTTGTGACAGACTGCATACATTTCCGTCAAATATCTCCTGGTACTGAAGAGAATTCATGGTACCTTGCACACACTGAAGCTTCCCTGTACCTGCAAAAGCAAAACAGACCCAAAGCATGATTGCCCCCCCCGCCATGCTTCACAGTAGGCAAGGTGTTCTTTTCTTCATAGGCCTTGTTCTTCCTCCTCCAAACATAGCGTTGATCCATGGGCCCAAACAGTTCTAATTTTGTTTCATCAGTCCACAGAACACTATCCCAATGTGGTTTGTGCACATGACTTTTGGCATACTGCAGTTGACTTTAGGCCCATGGATCGATGCAAGACACTTGTGTCAAGCTATGCTTCACGTTTAAAAGCTGTTATAACTGGAAAAGGATGTTGTACTAAATACTAAGAATGAATGTCACTTGGGGGTTGAATAAAACTGATAATAATGTGAGCACAGAAAATACATTTGTGGTTATTTCATTATTAATTTTATGTTATATTTGTCTGACTTACAAGTGCCTCTTGAACACAACACCATATATATACCACAATATCATCACTCACTCACATCACTAGATATTACACTGTAGCACAGTACAACTCGCATGTCATAAGAGCATTCTAGACATCAAAGAAAATCACCCACTAACAACTCTGTATAACTGAACTGATGGAAGGAATAGGTAGCATGTGCACAGAAGTCATTAAAACCCTTACAACGTAGTTTTATGTTCAGCATTCATAAATTTATATTTATAAAAAAGAGATAACCAGCAGGAGATAAGAGAACGTTTGGGGTAGCCATATATCATTATGCTGGAGTATGATTATTGCCCAAATACTAAAATTCAAATATGCCTCTTTATGGTGAAATCATTGAATGTTCCACATTCAAAGTGAAATTATATATATATATATCTATATATATATATATACACACACATATATTGTTATCGTGGTGAAGATTACAGGCACACATAGCCCAGTTTATTCTAGTCTAGCCAGGACATTTTGTAAATGACAAACCATGTACTTTCTATATATAGTATTCTACATGAGATACTTTTGTAGCCTTCAAGTCAAAGGAATGAAAAATGTTTCTAGCCGGCAATACTGGTGGCCCATGTGGCTTGGATTGTATTTAGAATAAAGCGCTTTGTAAGTTGTGGTTAGAGCTGCAGGCATTCTCTGTATTTTGTCAGCTTGTCTAAAGCTATATTGTTTGAAAGTTTGTGCGAGGTGCCTGCTTATAAAAAGGTCAAACACTTAACCAGTAAATTAAATGATGCTACATGAAATCACTGTAGATTTCTGCAAGTTTCAAAGGAAATATATATAAATAAAACGTAAGATAGTTCCAGTATATAATTGGCACAGGATTGCTAATTTATTCCATAAACATTTTTTTAATACAAATGGCAAACAAGCCCTTTCTTTGTGCTCATGTAATCCTGTTGTTAAGTTACATAATTATCAAGGGGAACTTTTTTCAGCTCCAAAGAATGTTTTGCAGTATGGTGAGTGACAGACGGCAACAATTACAATGAATGGATCAAAGATTACTTTGTTGAACTTCCAGTGTACTTGGTGTTTTGTAGTGCCTTACAAGAGCCCATACTATCATTTACAATAAATGAGGCCCCTGTAGACCCTCCTGTACCAGAGGAAATACTTTCTTGAAAGGTAATATGTCATTTTTAATGATTCTGCTACTAAGAGAACAATCACTCTGGTCAGTAATTGGGTTTTCATTTAACAAGTTCTAACATAACCCAACAATGTTTAGCAGCTAATTTTCAAATAATTACCCAAGATATATCTATATTTACATATTCACACAACATGCATCATTTCTGTACAATATACATTTACTTTTGTGTCCTATATCAGCATAAATTGTTTGTACTTATTTCAGTTCTCTGAAATACCTGCTTCAATTTTTAAAACATTGAAATCTGTTCCCATTTAGGGTACATTTACACTGGTGGTATTTAACGGCCAGGTAAACGACCCTTTAACGTTACCGACCAGTGGACGCCACATTAGTCTGCCGGTCAGTTTTCGGGCTGCCGCTCCATCCTTAATTAGACGCCCTGTAATTGCCTGCACTATTTTGCAGACGATCACAGGAAGTCGCTTCTCCCGCGGCTGCGAAAGAGCACTGTTGGTTCCCGAGCTGAAAGCAGCTTGACAACCGACAGTCTAAACTTAGCCTTAATGTAAAAGTCACTTTTGAAAAGAGTCTATGTTTTAAATGTATTGAGGTTCTCAAGACATACCTTGCTGAAAGAGATATATCCTTAATTGTGTTGGGTATTGGTGGTGATCCAATCCTATAAGCCAGGGGTCCTCCAATTTTTAACCGGGGGGTGGGGGAGCTGGTGGCAGTTCACAGTCATGGGGGGGCAGGGCGACCAAACTATAGTTTGGGGGGAAAAAACATAAACAAATACCCATATGTGCTGCACATATGTTTGTGGAAATTAAATACTCCTAAATTCAGCCTTTCATAGTTATATGAAAAGTATTCTCCTTTTCTGTACATCATTATACACTGCCCGGCAAAAAAAAAGTCGCCACCAAAACAGAGGTCCCATTCTCTAATATTTCATTGCATACATTTTTCATGAAGATCTTGCATTGATGATAGTAGAGTCTGACCGCTGTGCAAAGCCTTGTCCAACACATCCCACAGATTCTCAATGGGGTTAAGGTCTGAACCCTGTGGTGGCCAATCCATGTGTGAAAATGATGTCTCATGCTCCCTGAACTTCTCTTTCACAATTTGAGCCCCATGAATCCTAGCATTGTCATCTTGGAATATGCCGTTGCCATCAGAGAGGACAAAGTCCATTGATGGACTAGCATGGTCATTCACTATATGCAGGTAGTCAGCTGACCTCATTCTTGGAGCACATACTGTTGCTGAAACTAGACCTGACCAACTGCAGCAACCCCAGACCTATTTGCTGAGTGGTGACTTTTTTTTTTGGGCCGGGCATTCCTGAAGAAGCATCAGGTTATTGTGAAATGTCAAATGACTCTAGCATGAATTTAACGGTATACTTATGTATCTGGGTTACTAACATGCACATAGATCAGCATCACTAAATAATTGAACCAAATGAAACATGTTCTTATCTGGGGAGAGAATGAAATAAAACCCTGACATTTAGGGGGAAAACATATCTATTTATGCTTTGCCTCAACATCCCTCTTCTACATCCTCTTGGATGATATATAGTTTTCTAACGCGCAACTCATTTCAATCAGTATTTGATTACAGGGATGCTGGCAAAACCCTTACAGAACAGTGCATCAAAAAAGTATTCCCAGTGCATCACTTTTTTCCACATTTTGTTATGTTACAGCCTTATTCCAAAATGTATTACATTTATTTTTTTCATAGTGACAATGTGAAAAAGTTTATTTGTGGTTTTACCAAATTTATTAAAAAATAATTTATTGAGAAAGTATATGTACATAGGTATTCACAGCCTTTGCCACCAGGCCAACCATCTAAACTGAGCAATAGGGGAGAAGGGCCTTAGGGAGGTGACCAACAACCCGATCGCCACATTGTCAGAGCTTCAGAGGTCATCTGTGGAGAAAGAAGAACCTTCAGGAAGGGCAACAATCTCTGCAGCAACCCACCAATCAGGCCTGTATGGTAGAGTGGCACATGGCAGCCAGTCTGCAGTTTGCCAAACAGACTCTCAGACCACGAGAGACAAAATTCTCTCATCTGATGAGACAAGAAATGTAACTCTTTGGTGTGAATGGCAAGCGTCATGTTAAGAGGAAACGAGTAAGCTTATACTATCCCTACGGTGAACCATAGTTGTGGCAGCATCATGCTGTGGGAATGTTTTTCCGTGGCAGGAACTGGGAGACCAGGATAACGTGAAAGATGACTGCAGAAATTTACAGAGACATCCTGCATGAAAACCTGCTCTGGAACTCAGACTGGGTCGACGGTTAATCTTTCAGCAGGACAAGTACACAGCCAAGATATGAAAGAAATGGCTTCAGGACAACTCTGTGAATGTCCTTGAGTGGTCCAGCCAGAGCCCAGATCTGATTGAACATTTCAGGAGAGATCTTAAAATGCCTGTGCATCCATACTTCCCATTCATCCTAATGGGGCTTGAGAGGTGCTACAAAGAGGAATGGGTGAAACTGGGCAAGTATAGGTGTGCCAAGGAACCAAGGAAAGGTGTGGCATCATATTCAAAAAGACTTTAGGCTGTAAAAAGTAACTTCAATTCTTCCCTTCTAGACTTTTTTGTATAGACCAGACGGGTGAATTTTGGGGGGTACCCTTCTACCCTAGGATTTTAGTGGAGCTTTAGAATGAATAGTATGATGTCAACTCATTATGTTATGGTAAAAACCAATATTTAATTATACTTCATAAAATACATGATTAAAAGAAAAATAAACCAAAACATCACATTATTTGAAAGCAAAGTGCATACAGTGCTATACATATATTTTAAATCATTTAATTTAACCAATTGAAGAAAAGTTTGTGATGTGTTTTGCCCTTTACAACATCATGGGCTTCATCAGGAATATCTGCAAATAGCAGTCCATAACCTTTTAGACCCCAGGTGCCAAACCTGCGGCCCCCCTCAGTCCTATACTTGCGGTCCCCAGAAGCTAATTATTAATGCATAGGGCATACGAACTCACAGTTCCTTGTCTGGGATCTTCTTAGAGTGGGAAGAGGAGGAGAGGCGATAAACTTACATGATAAGCGTATGTGACCCAGATGGTACCTGAGCAAGCCCCTTGCCTTTCCTCCTCTAGTGTTGGCGTGGGATCAGCAGACAGGTGAGTTCCTATGCTCCCACTGTTCCACCAATGAGCAGGGGGCGATCGTATAATATATATTGCGGCACATAACCTGAGACAAGGCATTGATGATATCTATGAGGCACATAACCTTTGATGATATATATGACATAAAATGTGCATTATCACACTACAGTGTTCCCTCATGCTTGAAGTATCATTTAAAACATAAATAATGTCTTCTATCTATGCCTGCTGTAATTTTTAAATTATAAAACACTTATAAAAGTCAGTATAGATTGAAAATGTTATGTGCGGCCCTTTAGTGATGCTGAGGGCCGCACTTGTGGCCCTCCATATCAACTTAGTTGGGCACTAGTGATGTCCCGAACTGTTCGCCAGGCGAACATCGCATGTTCGCATTCGCCACGTGTTCGCGAACATATGGCAAGTTCGACCCGCCCCCTATCTTTTTGCATTGGTCAAACTTTGACCCTTTGAGTCACAGTCAGCAGATTTAATCCAGCCAATCAGCACCCACCACCTCACGGACCCCCCTCTATAGCATAGCAAGGAGAGACGCCATTTCACATGTTGCTGGAGAGAGTGGAGAGAAGTAGTAAGAAACAGAGCTTGCTGCTGCGCATAGGGAACCATTAGCTAGGCAGTGTTCAAGTGTCTCTGCAGACTTCAACTGATATTCAATCACATAAGTCCCTACATACAGGGGGGAATATCCATTACCCCAGGGTCCTCCATACTGCCAATCACAACCAGTGATCGGCCATATTGACCATGCCACCAGATGTCGGCCATACTGACCATCACCCAACAGGTCCTCCATATGACCATCACCACCAGTGACCATGTCCTCCACAGCTGACCATCAACCACCGTGTCTCCCACACTGACCATCCACCACCAGTGTCGGGCCATACTGACCATCACCACGTGTCCTCCCATATGACCATACCACCAGTGGACCGTGTCCCTCCAGACAGCTGACCATCCCCAAAAGTCGTCGGGACCACAACTGAACCCATCACGCCGACGGTCCAAAGTAAGGTGTCGGCGAGTCCCATGCCAAGTAATGTATGTGCAGAGTCCGCCATCCACAACCGGTACGGGGTCGCACAGTCCGCAATCCAAAGTTGAATGTGATGACACGGGTGCCAGCATCCAAAGAAATGGGGGAATCCACACCCAAGGAAGAGTAATGTGTGACGTTCCACCCATCCAAACGCGAAAGTAAGTGGGAGCAAGTTCCCCATCGAAAATCAGTAATTTGTGGTCAGAGAGGCGTATCCCAATCCAAAGATGGGGTGGCAGGTCCCCACTCCAGAAGTAACTTGTGTGACCTCCCATCCGAAAAGGTAAGTTGTGATGGTCCACCATCCGAGGAAGTAATGGGTTGGCAGTCCGACGCATCCACAGTGAAGTGTTGTGACACGAAGGGTCCACGCATCCAAAGTAACTGGATGGCGCTCCCCACCTCCAAAGTAATGTTGTGACGGTCCCCATCCAATAGTAACTGTGTGACAGTCCCCATCCAAAGTTACCTGCCGCACCATTTACGTTTGGAATTGGGGACTAGACCACACATTACGTTTGGTATGCAAAAAGGGTGACACGCGGCAAACAGGTGGACATGGGGCAAAGTGTGACACAGGGCAAAGAGTGTACACGGGCAAACAAGATGTGACAAGCTGGCAAAGGTGCACGGGGGGATGACAAAGCGTGAAACGGTGACACGGCCAAAGTGTGACAACGGCAAACAAACGGTGAACACCAGGCAAAACAAAGGTGACACGGGCAAAAGGTTGACACGGGCAAACACAACGGTGACAATCGGGTCAACAGGTGACACGTGAAAAGGTGACACTGGCAAAGGTTGACACGGGCAAAAGGTGACACGGGAAAAAGGTGACACGGGAACATGTGATCACGGGCTGCTCTGCAGCTCTCAAATCCCATTTGTGACTCAGCACATTGTAAGTATATTCCCTTGGATGCGGGAGTTTATTTAAGTGCTGAACAAAAAATGTTGTCTTTGGGAAGTTGTTTGCCATGGATCCCCCTCTGTAGCTATTGTCATTGTCCATGGTCCCCCTCTGTCATGTTCACTTAGTCAACAGGTGTTTTAGACCCATGAAACAACTCGTTCCCAACACTATGTGTGGCCAGAAGAGGTCCCTTTGTTTTGTGAAAATTTCGCCCTCCCATTGAGTCAATGCGGAGTTTTCGCCGGGTTCGCGAACTTTTGAGGAAGTTCGCGTTCACCGTTCGCGAACGGCAAAATCAGGTTCGCGACATCACTATTGGGCACCACTGTTTTAGACTTTAGGCTGTAATTGCTGCCAATGAAGCATCAACAAAATATTGAGCAAAGGTTGTGAATATTTATTTACATGTGATTTCACAGTTTTTTATTTTGAATAAATTTGCCAAAATATTTAATACATACATGAAATAAGGCTGTAACATAACAAAATGTGGAAAAAGTCATGTGCTGAGAATCATTTCCGGATGCTCTGAATATGACATATATGCATTAGTGTATCTATCAGTAATTCATTTTAAATTTTTTTCCAAACAAGCTTTATTGAAAGAAGAAAGTATTACAGGCTCTGTGTCAGTAATTTATAGCACATTTCAGTTAATTTGTTACAATGGAAGAAAAGCAAAATCATATGACAGCAATACTAACATATTGCATATTTAAACGTATTATCTAGCACTATTACTGGATAAATAATATTAAAGAATTGTTATCTGTCAGAACAATTGTTGCTGAACCATGAAAAGGTTGCATTATTATTTGCAGAATATGTTTTCCCAAGGCATTGTTCAATCATGAATTTACATAAGTAAAGATTATGACATCGCTTTGACTTGCTTGTCAACATAGTGTCTGCTGAAACACATTAATTCACCAATAAAATATTTGTGATAAGTGGAAATAGCTGTAAGGCAGACTTTCTAACAAGCTGAATAGAACTTCTTTAAATGTGACACATTATTTAAGACACAGAAAGGGCCCAAGGGTGACAGATGTGCCTTGATTGGCTTTTAAATCTGCTGAAAAGTGACTAAAATTGTCATATTAAACAATGGCATCATGTATGTCTAACATAACACATGCCATGGATAGTAATGACTTCTCATTACTTCTAAGATAGAGATAAGAGTTTCCTTTCAGGTGTTTTATACATTTTATACTGTAAGTGTTTTGTTTTAAATGGAACTTGTTCATGTCCATTAAACTGACAGAAGGTTGTGGTAGGGAAGGACATTGAAATGCACTAGTACACTTAATTTTTTTGTGTCAAAAGTGTATGTAAAGCCAAAACTTTTAGCTTTGGATAGAGTAGGTATGAGTTACTTGTTTCTGCATTCTGTGTGATATGTTGTGGTGGTTAACACTCACAAAAAAAAAATTTCATGTATGTAATAAACACAGGAAACAATGCTATGTGACTTGCTGTGGACACTTATATATGTAAACATTATGATAACTATCAATAAACATATGGATCCTTTATGTCTAATCCCAACCATTAAAATATACCCTTATCCTATATATACCATCAGAGATTTCTGGAATTAACTCAGACCCAGTAGTTAAAGGTATAAATACAACAAATGGCTTTATTGCTCAGCACTTGGATACACAGGTCGTCCAACATGCTAATGAAACAAAGAAAACAGATTACTTCAGTCCAGTTGATATGTTGTGGTGGGCAAAAGCAAGCCCTATGTGTTTATCTCACTGCTTCCAAATTATCTATTACATATCAACCATGCAGCATGGACAGAGAAGCAACACAGACCTCCTGAGACTATGAAAGTACTTCTCATCTTTAATGCAAACTGCGCATACAGATATACATGAAATCGGTCACTGCGAAATAGAGGGAGGGGTTGCTGGGTTAGTCAGAACATAGTTTGTAAAGCCTCTCCTTGGGTTAAAATGTTTTCTTCATTGACTACTGTCTGTCTGTGGCCATTAAGCTTGGAGTAATTATACACTGTCATATTTTAACACCATTAATCCAGAGAACTCGTCACCTCTGAGTCCAGTAGCAGGATGCTTACCTGCACTGCATCTAACACTTTGCATTCCACTTGATGATATAAGGCCTGGATGCAGCTGTTTGGAGCTCTAGCTTAATATGTGCTTAATGGATAAGTTACAGTTGTTCCCTTTTGATTTCACTTTCTAATGATACCACTAAAGGTTGGAATATTTAGCAGAAAGGACGTTTCATGAACATGAACTATAATGCTAAGATCACAGTAGGAGGGCAAGTTGACCCTTATAGACTTATTCTATCACAAATACGCGTAGAAGATGTCAGCAGCATGCCTAGGTCATTTTTTTTACACATGTGGCTGATGTGACACAGAAGGAAAAAATATATATCTTAAAGCTGATGAGGTATAGATTATACTTTATACAAAACAAGTACCGTATTTTTTGGAATATAAGATGCACTTTTTCACCCCCAAAATTGGGGGCAAAAAAGTCCCTGCATCTTATACGCCGAATACGTAACCCCCGCGGTCACTCGCCCCCCGGTGGTCTTACCTTGACTTCCCGCCAGCTCTCCCGGCACGTAGGGGAGCTGCAGGAGCTGTCAGTTCAGATGGGAGAGCCGATGTCCGTCTCTCCCATCTGAACTGTCTAACTGCCAGCGGACCCGATCCCCTTACCTAACCACAGCACCCGATGTTCCTGCAGCATGAACATTGGGTGCTGTGGATAGCTCAGCAGATCGGGTCCGCCGGCATCCCCACCAAGGAATACACTTGGTGCAGGGGATGCCGATAGTGCCAGTTTCCCGGGCGCTATTGGTGTTGGATGAAAATTCTATAACTGTGGAACTTGTTTCATCTCCACTAAAACTGCTGTTTATTATGATTTTTATCGCTGCGTGTACAGTTAATTTGTTTTAGTTGGAATTGCACAGAACAGCCCCAAAAATGTCCCTGATATGGTTAGATTACCACATTTCCTATATATTGAACTGAGAATCCTTAGATAAGAAACAAACCATCTCACTTAATACTCGGGTTGATGACTGGAATGAAAAAAAAAACTATTTGTATTCTACGAAATTTGCTGAAATCTCTACAGTATATGATACTAGGAAATAATGTTTATTTTTTTTTAAAAACTGAGTTACTTATTTATAGCTGTTTAGAAAAGTTGCAAATCATGTTTCTTCAGGAAAACTTGACTGGTACAGGTCTTTTTTTCCTACTTTTGGTTTACTTTAATGTATAGACACGTATAATTAGAGTCTTTAGACACAGGTCACTGCTCTCACCTTTTGCTGATGACAAATTGGATTCAAAGCATAACATGACAGTACCTAATGACTGCTATGGATGTAGATAACAGGCAGATGGAACAGGACGTAGAAAGAAGGGGTAAAACACCACAATTAGGTACCATATTTTTCGGACCATAAGACGCACCCAGTTTTTAGGGCAGAAAATCCAGAAAAAAAAGATTTAATACGTTTTCACATCAATTGGGATGATGCAATGAATTTAATGGATGCAATATTCAGTTCAGCCACAGGTGTCACTAGCAGCAGTACACTCTCAGCACAACATGTCACACTACACTGATCTGTTCAGTGTTCTGTGTTCAGCCCAGGATTTCTGCATCCCCTGCACCACGGCCGAGCCACCCATAGCCGAACTGAACACAGCGCACAGCTCTCCTCTGTGTTCTCGTTGGTGGGGATGCAGGGGATGCGGCATTTAGATGGAAGAGCCGAACATCGGAAAAGACAGCTGCGGCAGCTCTCATCCTCAGCTCTCCTCCCGGTGCGACATTCAGACCATAAGACGCAGGCACTTTCCCCCCCCCCCAATTTTGGGGGTGAAAAAGTGCATCTTATGGTCCGAAGAATATGGTAAATTGTGTATGCTTTATCTATTGGAACTCTTTAGACAGTCCAGAGGGTTAATGTAACTTAGAATTATTTATATGAACATTTTCAATTAGAGAGAGCTATAGTTTTGTGGATATCTATCATTCATTTACATTAGCACCAAACCACATGAGCCATTCACATTGAGCTATTTTCAGACCTACCACCATAAGTTCACCATTAGATCAATGTGCTGATAATGGGAGGAATACATGAAAACCTTACCTGTAAGGAGTAATATAAGAAGAACCCTTGCAGCCCCTCCTCTCTCCCTGGCTTGTGCCGCGGCGCCCCCCGAAACTCACCACAGAGCTAGACGGGTAAATCTCGGCTCTGCATTAAAACAAATAAAACTTCTTATAAACTATTATAAATGCCCCCCAGTGGCCACTCGCGATATTGCACCTGGAGTTAACCAGGTAAATTTTTAAAGTCAAACTTTATTTTTGCATAGATATTTTTTAGATTGTGAGTATATATCTGCTTAAATATATATTTATAATTACCAATTTTCTTTAATATTGATCAACTACTTGGAAACATGTTTTTACATTAAGTTATCATATTCTAATAATATTAATAAAAAATATAAATGGTATTTCCAGTTAAACAAAATGGGGACAACTTAGAAGAATTTGTTGAGCTGAAATGCCTCTGCTTTCACTAATCTGATTATTCCCACATGAATCCTGTGTTTTTAGTTATTTGTAAGACAGCCGATTTGTCCATTCCCACTGAAAATTACAAAGCTCCATAAAATAAAGGATAGGTCACAACAGCACAAGTAAAAATAAATTAAGCTGAATGTGAGGTTAATCAGCTGAAAACAGTATCACATAGCTATTTGAAGTCTCCTGCTGAGTTTCTAATTATCCTTTATTCTATCATTACAGATCTCTTGCAGTTCATTATTTTAAGTCAACAATGCTACAGGGATGCTTCAAGGTAAAACAGGCTTGTATCATATGAACTGATAGCAGTATGTGCATAATTACAGCATGGGAATAAATGCATAAATTACCAAACGCAAAACATGAGCAGTTCTTTTATAGCATTACCAACCAGCATTAAAAAAAAATACATTTAGGAGACCTCAAACTGCACTGACATTTACATTAAGGGCACTAAACAGTGGTTAAAAGGCACCACTATGCTTTTAAATGACCAAACAGTTCACATGATGGACTGCCAACTGGGAGAACACTCCCACATTCGATCAGCCTCCCATACTAAACGTGGAAGCAAACTTTGATTCCTCCCCCAAAGTCAGATGGTGCAGGACAGCCAAATACTGTGGACCCTTGAGTTAAGACCAGCTCTAGATACAACCAAAATTTTCATTTCCATATGTGCTAAGAAATGTTGGGGAGTTCTGCGAAATGCATCATAGGAGCCAGGGAGAGAGGAGGGGCTGGTACGTTTTTACAGGTAAGTTTTTTTAATGCCACCCTCCCTGTTATCAGCACTTCTAGTGCCATTCATGCAAACATTAAGTTCTGGCAGTAGGTCCGCTTTAATTTTTAACTTGGTTTTATATTGTACAAACCATTTTATTGGAGAATATATGTATGCATCTCATTCATATTTGTTACATATCTGATGCAAATTAGATAATTTTACTGTGAGAGGCATTTTGTACAGTGCAGAAAAGACACCATTTCTGGATCAGATTGCACACATAGATCCAAAGTAAACCACTATGGAGGAAAGTGTATTTGGTAACTTCCTTTGATAACATTAATGCTACATAATAGTAAAAAATATGTTTGTTTTCAAAAATGGTTTTCAAACTTGTTAATTATAAAAAGATTGATTTTTGTTTTATATTATATATTTTTTATAATTATTTTATCATTTCAAAACTGTATCAGGCTTTTGCCTGGCAGCTTCCTGATAAACATGTATCTACTTTCAGCAAATGTTAATTGCCAGATTTTCACTTAAAGTTTGTAAAAGATCTTATGATCAACCCATCACTAATTTAACCTCCCTAGCGCACTGCTGAGGTCCAGATTTCTGTACCAAAAGCGCACCAT
>CM070034.1:30773334-30795464 GCA_036250615.1 Ptychadena robeensis | reverse complement strand
GTAGCAGCTGCAGCGCTGGACGAGGTGCTGCCGTCCCGCACGCTAGGGTGGTTAATGAGAACAAATCAAAGAGCATAAATATACAAAGGATAGTGGCCTTACATTCATAATATACAAAGTTAACGGACTGCCTTTGCTCAAAGTTTTTTTTTTTTCCTTTTCAAAGATATACTGTAGTACTTGCATTCATTATTAATGGGGGAATTAAAGTTTCAAATTAAAGTACCAGATCAAAAATATACCCCTGCCTTACACAAGCATGAAGACACTTTTGAATATTTGACAAGCAATGTCCCAATATCTTTTTAATACATATAGCATTAGGTTCACATTAACCCTTTATCATGCCACACAGCATCTAGGCACACTTAACATAACATTACTTAACATTCACAATATTAGCACTGATATTGCTCTACTGTTACTTTCTCTTTGAAGACTTTTGAAGGCCCAGAAAATTTAATGAGAGTAAAATTTAGTTCACTTGGATGGTTCAGTCACACCCCTTAAAATAAACTGCAGGTAAGTTAGTTAAACATCCAAGCTACATATTCCGTCTGGGTCAGTGATACAGGAAGTAGTAAAGGAAGAGGATTAGAGAAAGTCGAATTTTTGGGGGGGTATACTACAAAACAAAAAGTATGTCTCTAACACAAATAGTTTTTGCACAAATTAAGTTCAAAGTCAGGTAAAAATGTTGAAAATCGGAATTTCAACTTTTATTTTTAACTTCATTTATGTAGAAACTACATGTGCTAGAGCAAAACTTTATTTTCAAATGTTTCTCCAACCCTTCTCTACATTTTCAGCAATTTTGATGACCATTTTCAGATGCTTTGTAATAAGCTCACAAAGTCAGCTAGTCGAAAAATTCGACCATCTCTACAGAGATTTAACAATTAACAATAAAGAGCACAAAGGCCAGGATAGAGAAAATACATTTTACATACATACATACATTTGTTTATAGCAGTGGTTCCCAAACTGGGTAGCAGGACCCCCAGAGTGGGGCACAGAAGTATTCTGGGGGAGGGGTAGCTAGGGGGCTGAAGGAGGGACAAGCAGGAAGCCAACCATGGAGGAACTAGCAGCAGAGTGTAGTGTGTGTGTGTCTCACATGATGAATGCTTATGTATGATAGGTGTGTGTATATATGATGCATGTCTCTGCATGATTGGTGTACCAGCCAAAAACAGTTGTATGAGTTGTATATCAAATAAAATTTAAGGTCCATTTCACATTATTATTAGTACACGATACTGCAACACTAAAACGTCTAGTATGGTCCTCAATCTGAAACTGTGTAGTTTGAATGGGGAGATGTTTGATAATGTTTCTATCTGGAAAAGGAGGGCCCTGCATGGAAAGTTTGGGAACCATTGGTTTACCGCAATAGCAATTTTAGCAATCGTTTACTTTATCCAAAATGAAAAAAATATTTACCCTACAGCATGAAATAATGGTAATACACATTGAGCTTTTTAAGGTTTTTTTATATATTTGCTTTAAAAAACATCTAAAGTCACCACATGTATTTAATGTCCCTTGCTGGCAAACACCCAAGTATTGGGACAATCTGTCAAGAAAAAAAGATCCTTACCTGTAATGAGACAATCCTGAATTCCTCTCTCTTCCCAAAATGCAAACACTCTTAGCTTCTCTCACTCAAAGATGGCCGTGATATAGAAAACATGTTATCATGTCCATATACAAGTCTATTTAGATATGTTTTCCTCATTGAAGACAATATATCTGGCGGCCTCCAGTGGCCATATGCGTTATTGTAATTTATAACTCCCAGAAGACTGCCATTTATAGAATTTTAAATATGATTGTTGCCACAGACGAGAGCAGAGCAGGTCAGAATAATTTTCCTTTAAGGATTATGGAATTACTTTGAATCATTGTAACAGCTCAGGGGTGGGTAAAAGTTTAATTTAATTTTTGGTTTTGACTTTAGATGTTCTTTAACCGCCCTAGCGGTCAGGACGGCAGCATCTCGTCCAGCGCTGCTACTCCTACTATAGCACTGGATGAGATGGTGCCGTCCAGTACACATCGGGGCTCCGGGAGCGCATAGTTACAGTTTTGTGCTGTCCCGGTGTCCCCGATGCGACATGCTGCCAGCTCCTCTGTCTCTTCTTCCCCCGCCCCCTCCGAGCGATGACGTCACATCGGGGAGGCGGCAGGAAATTTTAAAGTACATTGCATGAAATCAGTTTTCTTTGTAGAAAACTGATTTCATTATGCTTCTATGTACAAAATATCGCCAGAATAAAAAGTCTCTGGTGCCCCAGATGTGCCCATTTGCAGTAACCCTCTCTTCCCTGGTGTGATTTTACCACATCCCACCAGGTTAGGGAGGGTTAACTGCAAATGGGCACATCTGGGGCACCAGAGACTTTATTTGGGTGAGATTCGGTACATAGCAGCGTAGCTTTGTGCCCTGATTTTTGTGTTTTCTCATTAATTTTATTTTAAAAAAAATATTTTACATAATTGTTTGTTTCAAACATTATTATATTCAGGATGTCTATTAGACCCTCGTACGGACATATTTTGGGAAGTTACAGGCCTACAACATAAAGAATTTACCATTGAAGTCTATGGTGCACTTTTGGTACAGGAATCTGGACCTCAGCAGTGCGCTAGGGAGGTTAAATAAAATAAATGGGCTTTGGATGGGTCCTCACTTCTCCCTTACAATGCAGAGTTATTGTGGTTGTAATGTTGGGGGTGATTGCAAAGACAGCAACTACAGTTTAAATACCTGCTTGCAATTATAAGTTAAATAGGCATTGACATGGACAAGTGCAACTTGCTTTTGATATAAATATGCAAGATCTTCATAAATATTCTTTTAATAGACCTAAATGTCGAAGTATGCAATTTAAAAATGAACAAAGTCTGCAAGGCCAGGCAAACCATGTTATCCCATAGAGAAGGAGGCACATGTACTTCTTGGTTCATTAAATGGTTGTTGCAGCACATCATTAATTTTCCTAATTTTACTTGTTCCAAAACAAAATGTTGCCTGTCTCAAAGCCCAGTTAGAGAGACCCTCGCACATGCCGAACCATATTAATAAAACTTGAACACATTTGATACTGTTAACCTTATCAATAAATCTCATTGTAGTTGAAGTTTTTCTGTGTGATAGCTTGATCTCCCATTGTTATTCAATAACAGAGGAAAAAAAACACAATTTCTCTGTTGTAACCCCCCTCAAGTCTTCAAAATAAACATGTGTTTTGGACTTCAAGGATATATTTAAAATCATTTAATAGTAGATAACAGAGATTAAAGACAAGCAATTGACTTTAGTCCAGTGGGGTCATTCCATATATTGGATTAGTTGCTTATTCAATTAATCCCCTTCCTGCTGACACATATTTTTCTTTCTTCTCTAAGCATGATAAGTAGATCTTGTTGTTCTCCAACTAGGAAAAAAAGAAAATATTCATTGAATTTTGGATTAAATACATAATCAATTTAAGCAATACATTTATTAGGACGAACACAATTTATCTGAAGGATGGCACACATTCAGAGAATTTCTGTAAAATGGATTGCTATATCTAGAAAGCATGATAATTCTCTAGTTTCCTTAGCTATTATTGCTTTTTTTCCAGGCCTTCAAAGAAGTCAATAGGTAATTGATAAATTTTCTGTCACCCCAGGCAATAATAGGAGTTACACAGCATAGGTCACATCAATTTTAATCTCTGTAAAGAGAAAAAAAAATTGATTTCACAAACTTACTGGAGCCTATTGATCCAAAAGCTCTCTCTAGGCCTTACCCAGTTAACACCTTTGTGCAGCCATTGAATAAAAAGAAAATCAGACTTGTCAAATAAAATGTGGTTTCACTGAGTCTTTATCTCCTACATATCTTTGCTGGAATGTTCAGTTTGAGTAATATGTTTCCATATCTGAAAAAGTTGAAGAATTTATGAAAAGACTTGATTTCACTCTACAGACAAAATAAAATATCTCAAGTTCCTGTTTGTAAAGGTTGGACTTTCTGTAATTGCTTTCTGTTTTGACAACTTACAAATGTTTAAAATGTGAAGCTGAAATACAATAAAGAAAGTTAAAGAAAGTGAAAGTACTGAAGACAATTAAACCACCTCGGAGAAGTTTTTTTAACCTCCCTAGCATTACAGGCTTTTCGTGCCATTTTTTAAATACACTTTATGTCAATTAGAGGCCAGGGAATTAGAGGCCGGTGATGTGAGTTAGGAAAAACATAGATTACGCCGAAAACTTGGGTCCGGAAGGAGTTCAAATTGCTGCAGGTTCATGGAGCACTGGCGATTATGCCTGATTCCGGCATGATTCCAAGAACAAACTGTAACTACTGAGTTCGGGCATTACACCAGATAGGTTAATCTTTCTTGCTTTTTAAAAGAAAGCGGATAATGCCTAAATGATGACAGGAACCAACAAAAAGATTCTGTTGCATTCTTTTGCGTTTAACAAATACCTGCATTTTTTTCAATGCATCTGATAAAAGGGAAGAATTACTAAATGTAAAAAGCCATACCCTTCAAAAAACACCTTTTAAGACTAGAGGAGGGGCAAATAGAAAGTATTGTATATACTTGAATATAAGACAAATAATTTGAGCAATGAAAATGTGATGAAATGTGGCTTAAGAAATGGAAATCAAGGCATTTTGCAGCTGGATTTCGTAAATTAACATGGTATCATCACTAAGTTTGTTGCAGATGTAGAGAAGGGTTTTAAGAATATTGGGCAAAAAGTTTAATTCTAGCACATGTACTTTCTGCATAAATTACATTCAAAGTCAAGACAATCTTTTGATTGACTTTATTCATAAATTAAGTAATTGAGTAATACCCTTCTGTACATTTCCATAAATTTTGGTGATGGTACCATGATCAAGGGCTTTGCAAGTAACCCAGAAACAAAGGCACCTTTGTGTACCTTAGCTGTTGCACCCTAGGTTTATATATTAGTCATTAGGTTTTTCCAAAATTAGGTACCTTGGCTTATGCACTGTCTGTCCAAAAAAAAAAGTCGCCACCTGGATTTTACTCAATCAAATAGGTATGTTTGGATTGGGTAAATCTGGGGTTGCTGGTCAGGTCTAGTGTCAGCAACAGTATGTGCTCCAAGAATGAGGTCAGCTGACTACCTGACTATACTGAATGGCCAGGTTATTCCATCAACAGATTTTTCCTTCCCTGATGGCACGGGCATATTCCAAGATGACAATGCCAGGATTCATTGGGCTCAAATTGTGAAAGTGGGGTTTAGGGAGCATGAGACATCATTGTCACACATGGATTGGCCACCACAGAGTCCAGACCTTAACCCCATTGAGAATCTGTAGGATGTGGTGGAGAAGGCTTTGCACAGTGGTCAGACTCTGCCATCATCAATGCAAGATCTTGGTGAAAAATAAATGCAACACTGGATGTGTGTGACCTTTTTTTTTGGTGGTGACTTTTTTTTGGGACAGGCAGTGTATTTCTTCATAAAATTCCAATAAAACTCCCAGAGGACCTCTCCTAAACGTTTGCCGGTCCTCTAACGATTTCTTCTCTCCTTGCTCATTAGCAATAGGAGCCCTGTAATTAATGGTGTGGGCATCTATCTCAGGTCAGACCAGCAAGGGTTTTCTTCTACCCATCCTGCGCTGATCCACGTTCTCCCCAACAAGTAAGGAAATATTATCAGGGTTCACACTACAACTCTGACAGCATCTCAACAGAGGGGGAATTTCTGCATTTACAATTACAAAATAAGGTTCCCCTTATTTTCATTGAAGAACCAAACAAGTGTGCTAGTTTTAATAGGCAGCCCCCTGGATCCCTGCCACCCTGGGTAATGAGTAGTGATGATCGTGAATATTCAGATTCCAAATATTAATTGTGAATATCGGCAATTCGGAAATTCGCGAAGATGGTGAATACATTCGCAATTCCGGATATTCGGTATTTTTTATCCATTACACACGCCTCTCAATGCAAGTGGACGAATGGGAAGGCTGCAACAAGAGCTTAGCAACACCATCAACAGTTTTTTAAATGAATATTGGGGTGATGCGAATTTTGCGAAAATCATCACTTTAAAAATTCACGCCATGTTAAACATATATTGCGCGCGCGAAATTTGCAATAAAAACTGCCGATATGCGCAATAAAATAAAACCCCCCGAATATTGCCGAATGCGAATATTTTCCGAATGTTTTTCATAAAATTTGAATGTTGCCTATGCCGCTCATCACTAGTAATGAGTAGTGGGTGATTTCTGTAAAAAAAATATTAATATTGGTTTTGCTCTGCCCCTTCACTGTTGATGATGATGTTGATGATGAATTGTGTATTAGCAACAGGCTTGTTACCATTAATAGAAGGAAGCAGCACAGCGATCACCATTCTCACCCTAGACCAGAGTTTCTCAACTCCGGTCCTCAGGGACCCCCAACAGTGCATGTTTTGAAGAAAACCTGAAACAATCACAGGTGAGGTAATTTGTGTCTCAGCAGAGCTCATGAAACCTTGGTGGTCTTCTGCAAAACATGTACTGTTGGGGGTCCCTGAGGACCGGAGTTGAGAAACTCTGCCCTAGACAACCATCAGTCAATGGGACTCTTATTGCGGTAAATAGGTTTCAATGGTTGTTAAGGACAAGTGATGAGCAGCATAGGCAACATTCGTATTCGCGGCATGCCACGAATTTTATGGAAAACATTCGGAAAATATTCACATTCGGCATCATTCAGTTTTTTTTTTATTACGAACAGTTTCTATTGCAAATTTCGCGCGCAATATATGTTTAACATCGCGCGAATTTGAGTGCAAATTTTCAAAAGTGAAGATTTTCGCAATATTCCCATCACCCCAATATTCGATTTAAAAACTGTTGATGGTTGCAGGGAGTGTTGCTAAGCTCTTGTTGCAGCCTTCCCATTCGTCCACTTGCATTGAGAGGCACGTGTAATGGAAAGAAATACAGAATATCCGGAATTGCAAATATTCAGCAATATATTCACCATCTTTGCGAATTTCCAAATTGCCGATATTCGCAATTAATATTCGGAATCCAAATATTCGCGATCATCACTATTAAGGACCACAGCAGACCACATGCACCAAAGGTGTGACTTGAGATGATTTTGGATAATATTTCTGTATAACTTTTATGGACAGTTTAGAAGAAAAAGAAGAGAATCTAAAAAGCAACTGAAAATTTTCAAGATTACACCCTATGAATATATGTTATTTTAATATTTTCCTTATTCTTGTCTCATTACACAATACAATCTAATACCAATTTTGTTATGTCTCTTTTTGTTTGAAGGACTAACAGGATTATTTACTAATGAATTTAGAATAAAAAAATGTAATTGTATATTATCCATAATGTAATTAATACACAATGTTATTAATACACAATGTTATTAATACACAATGAATTATGAGATTTTCAATGTTAAAATAATTATATTCATGAAAGCTTCTATTTTGCAATTTAAAAATTCAAATTCAATGTTAAAAGCTGTGGAAGCATCCTCACATATCACGTTCAAAGAAGAACAGAAGCCTTATGAAAATGTAATTGAATTCATACATCCAGCAGATAGTCATCATAATCCCTTTTACTATTCTTCTCAAGAATAAAGGTCAAGCAGTGGTTGACGTCTGTATCATACCAAAGAGTCCACTCCAAATACTTAGGGCCAAAGGAGTAAGAGAAAGGAGGTTATATCTATATAATTCCCATCATATTCCTATACATATTTATAAACAATTTAAATTACAGGACAAGTATTAAATTACATTCACAGATCATGAAAGAAACAGCTGTCATTTACAGTGTAGAGGAAACGCTTGTCTATATTGATTTCCATCGGACATCTTGAATGATTCATTTGCTTGACCATAATTGAGAACGATTAGATTGATTGCTTCATTTTCTGTCTCATGCATAATATTACAATTAACAATGGGGTTTTTTGAAGAGTTTTATGTTCTGTTACCATATGGGTCAGTTTTAGATTTGAGATTGTGAGAAATGAGCAATGCAATTCTTCCAGTAGTTCAAATATGCAAATTGATGCTGTCACTTTTTCAATATACTGATTTTTTTATAAAGTCTGGCAATCACGGAAGTTTCACTTTTAGGGAGCTTGTTAAAGGCTTACAAAAAAGTTTACTGGGTTCAGCTATTATATTATTTCCCTTTTTGCTTTTGTTTTGTCGAACCTGCAGTGCATACAAAGGAAAAGAAAAAAAAATGAATTTCTGAATTCAGCTAATCCTTAGGCTAAGCACTGGCAAGTTCCAGAGAGAATTTTTAATTGAGCTTGCACCTGCTTGTTGGCATGTACTGCACAGCAACTGGGAAATACAATAAACAATACAGTAAGAGAAGAAAGAGTATAGAGAATGACAATGCTGTAATGAACAGTGGGAGGCTTTTTTGACAGGAAAAATAGGGCAATTCTAAGATTAATACTGAAGAAAATGATATTTTAAATGTTAGGATCCGGAATAACTCAACCATATTTAAAAAAATAAAGGAATTTAAAGAGGCAATGTGCTAAAAAATATACTGTAGTATACACTTGTCACTGTTCTGTAGGTATAAATATATTTATACATAAAAGGAGAATCCCAATCCATTTGATATACATGATAATAGTATACAAAAGAGTCCAGCATCTCCCAACCTATAATGAACCTTCTATGATGTATAGAAATCCTTACAAAATATAGTATTTAACCCCCTGGGCGTTTCACAGAGGTCCAGATTTCTGTACCAAAAGCGTTACTCTGTTTTTAATTGAAAAATAAATGTTGCAGGCCTGTAACTTTCCAAAATATGTCCAAACACAGGTCTAGTAGACATCCCGAATATATAATGTTTCAAACGCTTTAAATATTTTAAAAACATTACATTTAATGATAAAATTAAATAGAAAACACAAAAATCTGCTAAAACTAGAATTATATTATTTAATCAACCAAATGTGACAATGCAGTCTGATACTCAGAGCAGGGAACAATATCGTGCGCTGGCACATTTGCCGGCAGATTACCTGCAGCTTGCCTGTGGCTTAGAGCTCGCACCTGCGGGATTTGGGGGAGTGCACCCTATTGATTTAGCTGAGCCAGAATGCAGAAAAACTGTACCCGTACTGCATTTATACATGCAGTACGGTCGCTGTTTTTACGTGTTTTGGGTAACCTCCATTGATATCCGGTGATCGGAGGTGTCTCTGGCGGCAATGTGTGGTGCTGCAATAAAGACATAGCATTTAGCAGCTTCATATCATCATGGCGGGTGCACCACTCACATAGTGCGAAGTGGACACTGTACAATTCATGGCAAAGGCAATACCACTTAAGTTTAAAAGTAAGAAATTTGTTTAATTAACATATCAAGCAGTACAAATTATATTGTGTCATAGTTCATATACTGTGTCATTATTCATATATTGTTACATCATGGTGTTATAGTGGTTGCTACGCCACTAAATTCTGGATTAGACTTTACCTTTGCAAAGGTAAGAGAAGGAGTCAAGAAATGCAGCAAAGAGGACAGGGTGAGAAAATGAGGGTCTGTTTCTTGTAGATTGTTATGAGCACCTTTTTCACCAAACCTCTGCGAAAAACAGATGCAGATGTAGTATCGACCAAAAATATTCCTTATTTATTGTTATTCTATTGATGTTTATTAGACTACAGCATTATGTTTCCTTGTAATGTCTGCTTGCCAAACTAAAAATCAATTCCCCAATAGCATTCTCCACTTGAGGCTTAATTATGAGAAAAATGGAAAAGAATAAAGAAATATGTTATAAGATATTACAGACTTCTGGTGAAAAAAAGAGAAACCTGTGTGTGTTCAGTAATTTTTGGCCCAAAGCATTACCTGCATAGATAAAAGCTTTCCATGATTTTCACATCTACTTGTGAGGCTATGCAGAAGGGAAAACGGCATACACTGGAGTTTTGCAGAAATTGAAATGCATACATAATTTGTGAAATACTAGTATAAATATTAATTATTTCATACCCATTATTCTGTTGTGATGACCTTATTTATGTAGCCTTTCTGTTTTTAAGAAACTTAACCTAGCACTAGAAGATAGATTCGTCACACCATTTTTAAAAATTCTTTATTTTATAGGGTAATGAAAGTAACAATTGATATATAAATGAGTGTTTTCCACAATAATGTAAAAAGACAACAGTAGTATTGCTGAACTTTAAAGAACAAATGTAGGAATCCGTGTTGTGTGAGATATACCTATGTGGAAAAACAAAGGGTAACCAGAAAAAGGAGGGGGTACGGCAAACCAGTTCTGAAGGTGGGGACGTAGAATGCAAATGAGTGAGGACATAAGGTTACTATATAATTGGTTGTCATTCCAGTAGAACCAAGTGGTTAAAAAAGTCTGTGCGGTTCATTTAGTTATGCAGGGACCCTTAAATTATTGGTTATTTCTGGAAAACCACTACGGGTAGTGGTAGGAGGTGACATTTATTTATATTTAAATCTGTAAGAGTATGGATAATTTTGCATATGTTTGACCAGAAATCTTGAAGAGGGAGCCAGGACCAGAACAGGGGTAACATAGTACCATCACCAATGAAGACTGAATGATTAGCTGTTGCAATATAGCTGGGGTTCTTTACCAAAGGCTTAAGAATGTATAGTTAGCCTCTTGGTATTTATTGGCTATGCTATTCTTGTTTGAAAAAAATCACACAGGAAGGTTCAGAGAAATGACAATTCAATGCTACTTCCCAGTGTATTGTCCTAACTAGTGATGACCGAACTTCGGCCGTGTCCATTCGTGAACGGGCGGAGCGGACTTTTAAAAAAGTCCGCCGTCCGCCCGTTCGCGGACACATTCAAATTCCCCAAGCCGGAATTTCACTGAAAGACTGGGTTCTCTACCCGGTCTTCAGTGAAATATTCTTCCTGCGGCTCGCTGCTAATGATCCCACCGGAGGAAGAATAGAGGGCTCCTTCTCACCAGCGAACAGGGCGGGTCGAACACCCGTACTGTCCGCCGGCGAGAAGGAGGGTGAACATGCTTGTTCGCGGCTGAGCTGTCCGCCTTGCGGGCAGTTCGGCCATCACTAGCATAGAGATGCTCGAGCCAAGCTGGTTGGAGTAGCGCCATTCTCCAAGCATAGAGATGCTCGAGCCAAGCACCTCTATGCTTGGAGAATGGCGCTACTCCAACTAGCACCTCATGTGCCATGGTCGATTCTGCATAGGCACGTTTCTAGGGTTGTAGACAGACAATGATGGGGCAGGTAAGTACTGCCCTTATTTTAATGGCAGTAGCCATGGGTGCTGACATTTCAGTGATTGGCTGGCCGGAACATTATTGGGTGCTATATACCCCCGATGGCGCATGTTCGGCTCAGATAGAGTCAGAGACTAGTGTTGAGCTTGAATATTCGAATTACAAATATATTTGGTGAATATGGGCTATTCGAGAATTGCAAATATGGCAGTGGATATTCACAATTTTGACTATATTCTCTATTGGTATACTAATGGCCATGGATTGCGAATATATATTCGCAATATGAAAATAAATAGCACATGTGACCATCATTTTAAAGGTAATTTGTGAGATGATTTTAACTGCAACTATATTTCTTGCAATGCGCTCACAATTGCGAATATTTGCGAATAGCTATTGGAATTTGTAAATTCGAATATTGCCTATGCTGCTCAGGGAGTGACATATACACAGTTTAAACACAGTAAAATATTGGTATCTGTAATCATAAAATAAATTATTACAATTAACAACATTCAAACATGGAACCCCTGCCCTAAAACCTGACACTCCCAAACAAAAGCACAGTTTTTTTTACCAAGTAAGTACCAAATAATAAAATAAAACATACAATTCGTAGCCCCCCCCCCCCCCCCCCCCCCCCCCCCCCCCCCCCAAAAAAAACAACACTTTACCAAAACTAAAACTGGCACTTTTACAATACCAAAACAACACATACACATGTATATGCCATAATAACAATAAATATTAAACATACAATGTGATTTAAATGTGATATTAACCCCCTATAGAAATCACAAAACTGTAACACCTTTAGCTTGAAAAACTCATTACAAAAAACAAACATATATATACATTTTAATATCGGTAACATGTAATAATAACATTAATTATTACATGTAGCCGATATACATATACAAATGCAACACATAAGAAATATACAAAACCCCCAAAATCACATTAATTAAAGATAATAAAGAATAAATTAAAGGAATAAAGAATGATTCAGGAAATTCCAGGATTTTTACATGATGAAAACTTCTGCCATTACTTTAAAAGTTATTTATTTAAAAACCACATATGCTAGGATCATGATTTTTGTTTTGCAATGTGTCTAAAAATATTTTTAAAATGCTCAGAAATTCTGGTAATGATAGTATGGTCAGGGATGTGCAATTTAATAGAAAGCGTGATAATTTTTTCCTTAATTGAAAATGCTGACATTAGATGTGATTATACAATGCATCAATATTTCTGCCTTCACATACAATGTATCAACCTCTATACAGTATGTGGATATACACATCTAAAAAATTACTAGATGTTTACATCCACATTTAGAGGTTGATACATTGTTTGTGAAGCCAAAATATTGATACATTGTATACTCACATTTAATGTTAGCATTTTAACTTAAGGAAAACATGATCACACTTTCTATTGAATAGCACATCCCCTGAACCAGGACCAGACACCCTCCCCACCCAAAAATTTTTTTCGACTTGCTTACTTTGTGAGCTGATTGCAAAGCCTCTGAAATTTTTATCATCACCAAATTGCTGGAGACGTAGAGAAGGGCTGTGGGAATATTTGAAAAAAAAAGTTTTGCTCTAGCACATGTCGTTTTTGCATAAATGAAGTTAAAAAACAAGTTGAAATTCCGATTTTTAGAAATGTTGATTTGACTTTGAACTTAATTTGTGAAAAAATATTTGTGTAAGAGACATACTTTTTTGTTGTATACCCCCAACCCTTCTCTACAAGGGCTTTGCAATTAACTCCCTGTATGGTATGAGAAAGATAGTTAATACTTGGTGGTTATGCCCCTGACAAATCCAACATGGTAGGCCAGACACTAACACATTTGGAAGTGTGTCCCCCAAACATACTGTACTTTGAATATTTATATCACAGTTTAATTTCTGTAGTGCTCACATACTTGGTTGTTTTCTTCGGAGTTAGGTTTTGCTTTGCCACCATGCTTTAGTTGAATGTAAAAATTTGGAGCTTCTTATAAGTGGTTTGACAACCATCATCTTTTAATGTGATAGTAACATAATGATTGCTTGTTTGTTCAATTATCAGAATGTGATACATTCTGTCATACATTCTGTCATACATACATTGTCATACATTTTACTATAATAATGAAAGTAACTTCCACAATAACGTCCTATATAAATATGTATCCATACCTGTTTATGTCAAAGAGTGGCAAAATGTTCTCACATTATTTCTGGATAACTGCAGTTGGTGAACCAGAAGCAGGGGCAGAACATGTTCTCTTCATCAAAGTGCTACTTGAGCTTCTGCCACCAGCATGCTTCACCAGTGACTGGTGTTCTGTTGATGGTAGTAAGTGTTATCTGAACTATCTGGTAGGGTTTCAGGCATGAATCCTTTTCAATAGAAACAATATTCCTAAAGCTTAATGACTACAGTTAGCCAATTAAATAATCACTTAACCTGCTGGGCATTACAAGGTTATCTCACCATTTTTTATAGCGCGATAAGACGATGTCGGGCAATCGCGGCGCAGTACACTGTACTCCACCATGATTCCCCACCCTCCTCCTGGCTCTTTACACAATGCTGTTGTGAATAAGACACCTGCGATGTGTGCAGGGAAAAGCTACGTCCCCTCCGTAGAGGTCTATGGTGACGCCAAAAACTCGGGGTCATAAGACTGCTATGCAGAAATGCTGCAGGCTCACAGAGAAGTGGTGACTGTGCCCGATCCGAGCATGGGTGCAGTTTGATCCAAGATCCGTACTGGCTTTGGGCGTAACACCAGGGAGGTTTTTAAATTCTAAACTTTCAGCATTCGATAGCTAACAGGATGAAAAACCCTTTTGAATATAATAACAATAAATCTGACAGAAGCAAGGCTGAACTTTTTGTAAAAAATTCCAAAAGGTACATTTGACACAAAAACAAAACCGTTACAATTATTTATTGTAGACTCAGGTTTTTAATAGCACACAAATCTACTGTTTCAACAAATGTATGTACACTTTCTATATCCACTGTATGTGATTTTCGTGTCTGTAGTACTGCTGTAAATGGAGGTAAGAATTCAATTACATTTTATATTAGAAAATATAATAATAACAGAATAAATGAATATGTACAAATTACTTTGGACAATATAGGAACATTCAGTGTGATCACACAATAATGCAGAAAGTGTATTCTATGGTTAACAGAAACAATGTACTATGTTTATTTTAGCAGACAAGAACATCATGTTCTATACTTCAAGAATGCTGTATGCATTACTTGTATAGTGCAAATATAGGAAAGGTCTATGAGAACACAGTATGTATTATCAGAGGATCATAAGTCTACCATTTATCAGTGAAGGTCACTTTTTGTCCAGCTCTAAGAATTCTACAATGGCAAATACTTGTTTCTGTGTTTCTTTCTTCTGTCTTGATATCACATTTAAAATGTTCAATGTTCAGTGTTGATCTTATTCACAATAATTAGATTTCTGTTATTTATTAATGGTTAAAAAAAATATTCATGTTTAGAATTGCTTGTAGGTAGCCTGGCATTCACAATAGATGCAACGACTAAAGGATGTGTGTGCAATAGTAGGGTACTATGGTGGTAACAACCAAAGAGTAACAGTGAAAAATTTATATTAGGACTATTTTTAGCCACTTGCAGAAATGTTCTAGGCCTAGGGCTGTGCTAACAGTCCTTCATTGTAGAAAAAAGTGAGCCAGAGATTAAATCAATCTGTGATGCTACTGCAGGCAGTTGTTGGGTGGAGTATCACAGGTAACTGCCCTGTGAAACAAATAGTTTGTGGCTCTAAGGCTAAGGCTTTTGACAGTCTATTAACTGTCAATGGACTGAAACCCGCAGCAAAACTTTGCTTGTTCCAATGGACATTTCATTTGAGATGTTGATTTTGGCACGGTGCAGTGCTGCCATGAAATAAAAAAATGCGGGAAAACCCAGTATTTGTTTCCGCGGCAGTGAAGGCAGGCAATGGGTTCGGGCGCAGCTAAAAAAACATGCTGCATCTGCTCCCGAACCAGCCTCAGCCTTTACTTCTTTAATTTCACTTAGTAATGGTGAAAAAAGGTTAGAAAAATCTAGCAGATTTACATCAGTTGAGATCATATCATCAAAAAGTTCCAGCAATAGTACCCCAATCAAAATAGCAATCTTTTAAGATTTCAGTCCACTTTACATAACCACTTGGGTCTACCAGATCATGCATAGCAGAGCAGCAAAGGGAACCTAGTGCTGGGACTTTGGGGCAAAAAAAAATTATGGCAGAATACTTTACCCTCAGTTTCCTGATCTGATCTTAAAGAGGAAGGAGACTACCCACAAATTGTACCATCCTGAAAAAGTGGTCCAAGGCACCATGAAACGCATTGATGTATATAAAATACAAGATCCTGTACATTAACTGATGGAACTATCTCTCTCTGAACTTTCTATTTAACCTGGATGGCAGAACAGGAATTCAGTAGGCCAAATAAATGTTTTAAATGTATCCTTAAATACAACCAAGATACCATTAACCCAAAAAATTCTTGGACATACCCAACTATATGTGTCATTGAAGAAATATTCTGAAAAATGTACAATTCTACAATTTCCCACTTTACACTCCCAAGCAACTATCGAAAGGCAATAGGGGCAACTGATAATACTGCATAATTCTCAAATGTTATGTCCTTTATCTACAAGTCAAGACAACTGGTTTCTAGCTTCTTAGGTTTCTAGTTTTCTAATCTTTTTTTAATGTGTTTTAAAATTAAATTCTACCTTGTAGATAAAATGGTAAATCAGAGTCAGGGAAGGTGAAACTTTTCTTAAGAGGAGTTGAAAGCTTCTAAAGCAAAGTAAAACCCTCAGCAATGTAATTAAATGTTGGGTCTAAAATACAGGGAAAAAATATATAATCTGCGTTACATAACTTGAAATCATGTGTAGAGATTACATTTTTCAGCTGATTTAAAATAATAGGTTTACCATAATACATTATTATATAAGTTACTATATAACATTATTAATAATGTGTGATGCTGTTGGGAATCTCTGGCTATTGGTCTCAATCCACTTTTAATTGACTGGTCGAAATTCGATAGGTTGATTTCTATTTTACAAAATTCTACCCTGAAATTTTGACTTAAAAATAAATATACAATTTTATATTAAATCATTAAAAGAAGGATAACTTATAATGACTATAACCTGATTAACTCACCCACACCTATGCAATGAATAAAGAGGTGACCTCAAAACCATTCCTAAAGGTTTTAAAAATGAAAAAAAAAACTATTAAGATGAAACACCAACTATGTTAATTAACCTCCCTAGCTCTCTGCTGAGGGACCAAAAGCACACCATAGACTTTAATGGAATATTTTTTAATGTTGTAGGGCTGTATATTCCCAAAATATGTCTGTACATCCTAAATATAATAATGTTACAAAAACACACAACTATGTAAAACAAAAAATTACATAAAAAAATTAAAAATAAAATAAATAAATAGATGAATAAATGGTATCAATTGAATGATAACCTTTCTAAAATACTTCTTTTGTAAGAAAGATTTAAAAACAGTATGTATTCATATTTATGTTTTGTTTATAATAAAATAATTTGTATTCAATTGGAAATGTCTTTTGTGGTTTTTTTCACTTTGAATTGTATTGGATACAGTTATCACTCTACCCAGTACAATTCCTTTTGGCCCCCTCTTTTGTCTGGTGTGATGAACACACCAGGGGAGAAAGGGTCAACTGCAAAGGGCACATCTGGGTAATCACAATGGGAACAGTTAAATCTCCCGCTGCCTCCTCCAACAGCTTGTTCTTTAGATCAGAGCCACATAGCAGCGCGGAATGTTAAATCTGCGCTGCCGGGGCTCCGATCTTCACTGGATGGCTCCATCTCGTCCATTGTAGGACTGACAGGACAGAGCTGGACGAGATGGAGCCATCAGGAATGGCTTTTTTTTACAGGTAAAAATTGTTGTAATTACTAATAAAGTTAAATTTTAATAGGAGCTCTTTTCTTTTTTTAGCCCTTTATGGATAGGTAACAGGTCTGGGAGACATCTAAACTCATTCCACTTTATTTTTATAGGTAACAATTGCGTTAATAATTAAATTAAAAACAGCTTTACAGGTGGTTAAAAATTTTCGCTATTGATCATCTCTAATAAAAAGCTCTTATTGTGTATTGCAGAGTGCAGACACTAATATAGAGGTTCAGCACTATGGGGTTTCACTCCACCACCCAGTTTCCAAAATGTAGAAGTTTAGACTCATTCACAGGGAAAGTGACATATATGATGCAGCCTGTCTTATTACTACAGTTGATGTTTTTATTTGAGCCCCCAAAAACATGAATCCCCCTCCGAAGTAGCAAAGCAGAAAGCGGCTGCACAGCTTACAGGCTGTGGTCAGCTTAGATCCCGGAAGTGGCAAGGGGCGGAGCCTGTCACAGCTCTGTGTACGAGAAGAGGGCGGGCCATGCTGGCTGCCTTCTCTCCTCTATGCAGCTCTCAGCCCATCAGAGTATGCAACTGTTTAGCCATACAATCTTTTTAATTAATTAAAAAATATATAGTTTTATATATATATATATATATATATATATAGTTATATATTACAAAAGATGAACAATGTATTTTCAATGGCTAAAATTGATTGAAAAACATGTACACAAGTTAGAGGTAGATTTTACAAGGAAGAGGGGAGGAGACCTTGTTTACACATTAGTTGTCCCTCCACCTCACTCACTCAAAATGCAAAGAGGATACAAAGTGCAGAAATGTGTATTATGATGAAAGATGAAAATATGATCCATAGTCCAGACATAAATCCATGAGTTCAAATAAAAAAAATGCATAAAAACAATATAATCACCCTCTCTATGGAATCAGTGGGGAACATTGTTACAACTGTGCAGGTAGGTCTGTTGAAGGACAGAATTATTTAATAAAAAAATGTTTATTTTATTTTCTGAACTTTCATTTACCGTTTAGGAATGAGTCAGGGGTTCGGGAGACCCCTATACTCTTTCCATATTTAGATGTTAATTATTTGTGTAATTTCTACATATAAACATATGTTTTCATTTATTTAAGTAGAAATCTTAAATGAGAAAATTTTACTTTAAACAGAAATTCTGCTGGGGTGGTAAATATTGTTGTGGTAGAAACTCAGCAGTGGAAACTCATCAGAAATATGGTCTCTTATTTAAGCTCCTATCTGCCTTTAAGCTGTTTTTACCTGAGAACATTTTATATCTAATTATTACTTTCCTTCCAAAACAGACTCAGCAAATATATGCTACTTTCCCTTCTAAAACTCTTGTTGGTCAATCACGCTTCCCCTGTCATTTGTCCAGATTTATTTTCCTGAGCAAAGTACATTTACCAATCAAGCTGTCTGTGTGCCATATACAAATGTCCATTTGTCTTACGTCTGTCCAATATACATCTGAAGAGGATGTCAGAGCAATGTTTAACTGTAATGTTTAGGAAGAGAACTGTCAAAGTGTAAGTGATGGTGAACTTGGCTTCCACATTTCTTATTCTAAAAAATGATCATTTAAGAAATCAAGGCAAACAGAAAGAATTGATTTCATATAAATATCGATTTACAAATTTGACAAACAAACTGGTTAACTGCCGTTCATAGAGGTTGTTGATATTTTACCTTAGCTCTGAGATTCAAATGCCTGTACATGTAGATGTAAATTTATAGTTGTAATTTTATATATATATACACACTGTATATTACATACATTCACACACATACTCACACATACACACACACCTCTGTTTTTATATGCCAGGCATCTTAAACACAATAAGTGTTCAATATTGTGTTTAAACACAATAAACTATTTTAAAACTATAAAAAAAATCTATAGATAAATTTGCATTGGAAAAAGCTTATGTAACAGAGCATCTGTTGGGTGTCAATCAGACAAAGGCTTACCTCATAGGCGATGTATAGCTAAACTGGGCATGCTCAGTGTGAGGTGTGGGTGTGACATGGCTATTCCTGTAGAGGATACCTTATATGTAATAAGAGAGTTTATAAATTCTGATGAGCACGTGTGTCGGACACAGAAGACCATGTTGTCGCCCGCTGTAAGACCACGCTGCTAGGTTAGCTAGGGTAAGGATTTTTGTATGTTAATTCTTTGTATTGTAACTTTTTAAGATAATAAACAAATCTCTTGTTTAAGCAACGATTTTCTGTTCTTTAGATAAATGGCGGTTTCTTAACGAACGCGCTATTTTACATGCATCCCCTTAACCCATGCGTAGGTTGTGGGAGGGACCACCAGCTGTTGACGCTATATGGCTCCAAATCAGCCCATGGACGTACATCTCAGGATCTTTTACTGCTGGTAAGAATTATTAAGGATACAACTTCCTTGATGTATTTTTTTTATGTGACCAATGATATCAGATAAATGGCTGAGTGTACCTATGTGACCAATGATATCAGATAAATGATCTATTGTACCTACTACCAAACAACATGGATGGAGATAGACCATTTATCCCATGAACACTGCATTAAATGATGTGTTCTCTAATTAGAATTGAACATACTTAGGCAGCACCCTCTGCCCCTCAAATTCTTAGAAGTTCCCCCAGACCCTGAGGTAGTCCAATACCTGGATGAAACGTGTCGGGAAGCACCTGGGAGAACTCCCTTTCCTTCGACTCATATATATATTAGGCCAGGAGAGTACTAAGCTTATACGATTTTTTCTATGTAATTTGTGGTGTTAATTTGGACTGTAAAAATGCTATTGATTGGCTAATGCACAATCATTTTAACCTTTGTAAAATAAATATAATTTTAATCTCACTTGTTTGGAACACATTTTCTTGAATTGCCGGTAGAGATGGTCGAATTTTTCGACTTGCTAACTTTGTGAGCTGATTGCAAAGCCCATGAAAATGGTATCATCACCAAAATTGCTGGACATGTAGAGAAGGGTTGTGGAAACATAAAAAAAAAAACAAGTTTTGCTCTAGCACATGTAGTTTTTGCATAACTTAAGTTCAAAGTTAAAGTAGAAATTCCGATTTTCGAAATTTTTATTTGACTTTGAACTTAACTTGTGAAAAACTATTTGTGTTAAGGCCCCCATACACGGGTCGGATTCCCACCGGATTCCGGCACGATCGATTCCGGGCGCGTGCACGCAAAACGATCGTGCCGGAATCGCGTGCAGCCCACCTTGTCCGATCGATCAGGTCCGATCGTTCGGGGGCCCAGAATCGGATCTGACAGAGAACCAACATGTTGGTCTTTTTGATCCGATTCTGCACACATCAGGGGGAGTTGCAATTTGTGAGGTGGACAATCGGACACGTTATCGTCCCGGAATCCGTTGGACAAGGTGGTAAGCAGCGATCGGATACTCTTAATTGGCCGATTGATCGGAGCTCCGATTCCCGGAATCGATCGGATCAGTGATCAATCGCCCATGGAATCCGACACGTGTATGGCTAGCTTTAGAGACATACATTCTACAACCCTTTTCTACATCTCCAGCAAGTTTGCTGATACCATGTTCAGGGGCTTTGCAATTAAGTCGAAACCGTCAAAAATTCAACAATCTCTAATTGCCGGTGAAGTCCCAGAGACCGCCTGTCTCTTGTAAGGCTGTCCACCCAACAACTTTCTTCCACTATGCGTATTTGAAGCCGCTTTTCATTTTATTACAGAGTTCAGTCTTTAATTAAATAAATCCTGATTAATCTCACATTGAACTGTCCTGGTAGGATTTTCTCAATATTTAGACTAGGCTTATACTATTGCATACCAGGCAGCATCCCTACCATTTGTCATCTAGAAAAAGTACTTGTCTTTTGCAAAATTTTTAAACCCTTTTAGAGTGTTTGATGGACAATATTATCAAGCACTTTTACAAAGTTGTGGTTGCATTTCTTTTTTAGTGTTTTATTCTGACATGACGCACCTGAGAAACATATGACATCTCAAACACCTCTGCTGACTTGACTTGGAAAGCTCTCCAGATGCCTTGCAGGCATTTTGTGCGTGGTTGCAAAGCAGTTTCTATTAGTTTTTAACTGCCCAGGGTATCATATATCAGACATGCTGTCCTACATGGTGGAAGTACCACTGTATGAGATCCTTCTAAAAAAAAGGAATAAGTACATTATGCCATACAAAAAAAAAATTTGCACATGCATACGAAGTTGAATGTTCAAAGGGGAGTGTGAAATATTATTTTTTACATTTAAGTTAAGAACCAGGCATTAATAAGGGGAGTAACCATAGAGCTTGGTCCCTCTTTCAAGACATACCAGGCTTGGTCACATGTGAAGTTACCCGAAGCATGCACACCATTAAACCTTGTGCTCCACCTTCCCTTTGAAGATTCTCCATACATGCACAATAGTGTTTAGGTCTAGAAATATTCTTGGTCAGTCCACCACCTTTAACCTCAGTTCTATCAGTAGGGCAATGGTAATCTTGGAGATGTGTTTGGGGTCATGTGTTGGAATACTGTTTCTGAAAACCAGTTTGTGAAGGGAGGGGAGTACGTTCTGCTTCAGTATGTCACATTACATGTTGACATTAATGGTTCCCAGGTAAAATACAATTATCTCAATTTAATGCAGACTCAATGGTCTGACCACTGACAATCTGATCCGGCTCTCTCATCTGAACTGTCTAACTGCCGGCGGTGCATGCTGCTGATCATAGAGATCGGTGTGCCAGGTAGTGATGGCGCGAACTCGGAATTTGATGTTCGCGAATGGCGAACGCGAACCTCCGCAAATGTCCG
>CM070034.1:30667509-30679314 GCA_036250615.1 Ptychadena robeensis | reverse complement strand
CTTATTATTTAGTGCACATGGTTTGTGAGGGTTTTTTGTTGATAAGTCCTCATAACTCACAGCTACAATAAACCCCATAACAAATGTATACGAGTAATTTCTTTGTCAGAGGGCAAATGTACAAAATCAGCAGGGGATCAAATACTTTTTCCCTCATTGTATGTTATATTTGCTGTTTTAATGAATGGTCTAATAATCAGGACAAGTAAATTGGCAATTTCAAATGACATTAATGTGTATCACCAAATTTTTCATTAATACTAGTGAAAATAAAAAACTCTTCACATCCTAATTTCGTTCACCTATTTTCCCTTTTTCTGGAAAGCATTCTGTTCTGGCACATGCAGAGCAGCGCAGCTGCTTGAGGAAAGAAGAAAAAAAAAACCTGAACAGTAGCCAGCTGTTCAAAAACTGTGTTAGCTCTGAGCTCTCATGAGAGATATTTTTTTTCCTAGAAAATAAATTATAACATGTCTAAGTGGTGCCTGACAAAGCTAAATGGAAGACATGCTGCTCTACTGCAAATTCAGCTGCAATCTCCAGATACAGAGAAAGGCAAATAAAAACACTTCATCAAATTTAGTCGAAGAAATTCAGTAATGCCCAGGAGGACCACTACACTCTAATTACTGATCAATGCACGCAACTTTTTGTCCAACCCGCAAGCGTTGTCAAGCACTGTCACTTTGTTTAGCCAGAAACATCTACAGATTATGCGAAACAACATGAGATCGAGTATTGGGCTGCCGGGTACAGATCTGGCACACTTCAACAGAATTTAGACATACAAAACAAATTATGTTATCAGTGTGCCATTTAAAGCTGGGCATAGATGGGCCGATCCCTCCCCGATTCGACAGCCAATCGGATGCCGTGCGTGTCCCACATCTGATCGGCGGTCAGGTCGGCAGGGAATCTGGTGCGCCCACTGGTCATTTTGACCAACAATCTGCTGCATGTCAGATCGCACAGTAATACAACATGACAGATAATTCAGATCCCATTAGTTTGGATGGGGACACAAGGTGTTTATCATTTAAGATCTTATTTATTTATTTCACTTTCATTTAAACTATTCATTTTGGTTTTATTGCATTTAAAATGTGAACCTTCTATTTTGAGTTTAACAGATTTAGCCGCCATCCATTGTACCACTACCCCACGGCACGGCACAGATCCGAACACTGATAACAGTATGCCGTATTATTGGAATATCATGCAAGTGAAAATATTTCAACCCTCCAAGGGCAAGCTGAATTGTAGCATACATGATCAGCTGTGAATTTTTTTTATTAATGCTCACTGTGCATGAAATACTTTTGTATCGATTGTGACACGGAGCTCCCTGTGAATATCTAGTGGCACTCAGGAGTCTGTAGCGCTAGATGGAAATTTTCTCAACGCTTGTTTTGGCCCACAGGGTGAGCACGCTGTGTGTCAATAAACTAAGCTATTCACATTCTCATGAGTACTCAGAATATTTGTGTCTGCCTACGGTGACAAATAGTAATGACCAAATTGGCCCGTAAATCAGGGAAACTCACAAATAGCACTTTCGGTCTGCTGTTTTAGAGAATCATACAACTGAATTCATATTGGCGTTATAAGTTTTAAATTATTCATAAATAGCAAAAACATGGATCTACATCAATGGAACACACACATACATTCCAGAAAAGGTATAAATATCCAAGAAGGTAAGAATATAAGAAAAAAATGCTGGAAATTTAGGGAAGGGTTGTGGGAACATAGCATAAATTACGTTTAAATTCAAGATACCGTATTTTGCGTCTTATGGTCCAAATGAGCATCCCCGCGGCCGCGCCTGGGCTTCCCACAAGCTTTCCCGAGCTGTCAGATGAGAGATACGGCTACAGCTAGATCCTTCATTTGTACTGTTTCTACCAGCAGAGCTCTGCTGATAGAAGCAGTACAGCAGAGAGACATACATGGAAGCTGCCAGTCAGCAGCTTCCATGTATGTCCGCCTGTTAGCTACGATCACCGTGCAGCTCACAGCTGGCAAGAAGCTGCAAAATCCACCGTTCACCCCCTTCTTCCTGAAGTGTGCTCTCTAGTGACACCATTTTTGTGGCTGAAATTGGGTACTGCAGGGGATTTTTTTCCTATTGATAAGAACATTTCCAATTTTTTTTTTCTGTTTTTCCTGCTTTAAAAACAGGGTGCGTCTTCTGGTCCGGTGTGTCTTATTATCCGAAAAATATGGTAAGTAAGAGTGTAAGAAAAAAAAAACCTCAATTAATAGCATTTAGCTTGAAAAAGGACCTAGCTTAAAAAAAGTTAAAATAATCTTCCCTCCAGAAATCGGAGGGGAAAGTGCCTGCGTCTTATGGTCCGAAGGTGCGACCACCAACAGCATCTCAGATGCGAGTGGTCGCACCTTGGCTCCCGGACAGCCTCTTTGCTCTCCCAAAGAAGATTAGTCAGGGAGGTGGAGGAGCTGTCAGACAGGAGATCCACCCACGGCCAGATCTCCCATCTGTACTGTATTATTTGTATCAGCAGTGCCCTGCTGATATAAGCAATGAAGGGCAGAGAGAAAGATAAAAGTGCATGCGATCTCTCATATCTATCTCTGGCTCTGCAGCTTCACACAGAGCCATATAGGGTCTGCACAGCTTCCCCTCTCTCTGATGTGTGAGGAAGATACCCCCCAACCTATTGTATACTTTGTTCCCCAACCTATTAGATTGTAAGCCCGACCAGGCAGGGTCCTCCATTCCTCCTTACCTGTACCTGTTTCATTACCTGTACCTGTGTGTTATATTGTGTTGCATCTTAACTGTTTTGTACAGTGCTGCGTAATATGCTGGCGCTATATAAATACATGATAATAATAATACCACAATATGACTCTAGTGACATCTAGTGGCTGAAATTTAGTGTTGCTGATGGATTTTTACCCCAATTGATTTGAACACTTCAAATATATGTTTTTCTGCTCTAAAAACTGTGTGAATCATGTTTCTCTACTTGTTCTGCTTTTTTACCTTTCAGGCAGCACTATGTTTAAAGATCTGTTGTTCTACTATTGTTTTGATATCATTCCCTTAAAGTTAGAACTCAATATCTTGTACATTTTGCTGTTCTCTTCTTGCACGGGTCTTGTAGTAAAAGAATAATCAACTTTAGTAAAATACTGAGAACAGCCTTAAGGGCAAAATATAACACCAAGTGAAAGAAGTCCCTCTATTTATGAAAAAAACATTTTTGCCTTGAGCTTTAATAATCACGCTTATTCTGCTTACCTTTTCTTTTGACCAATTCCTTTCCCACATCATTAACAGTGTAATGTCCTATTTAAACCCTCTAACAGTTAAGATGAATCCAGTTTGTCCAGAGTTTGTTTGAAAAATTAACCAGGATTGTAAAAATCAAAATACCCCTGCAGCTATCTCTATCCAGCCACAGCTATTATGGGGTTCGGGGACCACCCCTTCTGCATCATAGCAGGCGATACGCCATAGACCTCAATTATAATGTAGGGGCATCAGTTTCCCAGCCCACATCACCTGCAATGTGGACAGGGGCAGTGGGGGAGGGTGGAAAATTCAAGCTGACTATTGTGTACGCTGCTGTGATCACCCGTACCACGTGTAAAAATCTGCATGGTAGGGGCTGACTGCTAGGGAGGCTAAATACGTCGGCTTTGTGTTTAGAACCTCATTCATAATTAGATATACATAAGACAGACCTAAAATCACATGAGCCACTTTGTACTCCTGTATCTCATAGGGTAAAGTTATAACAATCTAGCTTTGGCTCTTAGACTTAAGCATGGCAGACACAACATCATATCTGTGCCATGTCAATTTGAGCATGGGGCCTGCGATTTGCACAGTGAAAAGTAATGGAAGGGTCAAGTGACAGATGCAAAATGGACCTGTTTTTGGGGCTTGTTTTTCACACGTTTGTTCCCAACAGGATTAAGGGGGGGCCCGTTGTAGCCACATATAATAACATATACATATCCCAAACACAGCCCATTGGGATTCATAGATGCATCACAAGGCCTTATCTCCACTAGCTTTATTCAAGCTTTGAAATAATTTTCAATGTTAATCAATATGGCTGTTCACACTGGAGCTTGAGTTTCGCTTCATTTTCAAAGTGGCTTGATGTAGTGCCCCATCTTCAAGCCCCGACACATCAATTTAGAATTAATTAAGAGTATTCTTAAAGCAGTTGGCATGTTTTGAAAACGTCTTCTCAAAAACAGACATGAGTTTTCATGTTTTCCATGCATTACAGTTTGAAGTTTTATTGCAGGAAACGCCTGTTGTATCTTTTTATTGGGAACCCTCCATCCACAAGAATTGAACAAATAGTTTCATTAAGACAGCTGAAGAAAAAGTGTATTAACCTCCCTAGCGCACTGCTGAGGTACAGATTTCCTACCAAAAGCGCACCATAGACTTTAATGGAAAAAAAGTTTTTTACATTGTAGGCCTGTAACTTCCCAAAGTATGTCCATACAGGAGTCTGGCAGACATCCTGAATATACGGTAATAATATGTTCAGATGCTTTCTGAATAACTCATAAAATCAGATAATGAATAATTTAAAAGAAACTGTATCAGGTAAATTTGCATTGCAACCACTAGATGGCGCTGCAGATGTGCCAGGTTACATAGGACAGCATTGTAATACATTGAAGCCAATGTATTACATTCAGTTCTCTGAACTTGATGTTCCTGCCCCCAGAACAGAGGTCTGTCACACCGGGAGAGAGGAGCAGGAAGAAGACAGCTGTAGGAGGAGATGGATGCAGGTAGCACATCTTGACAAAATCCCTAACCCCCGCAGCTCACCCCTTAACCACATAACCCTCAGAACCCTTGACCCTAATCCCTGAATCCCCAAATCCCCTCACCGTAACCCCAATTCCTCACCTAAACCTCCTAACCAGCATAATCCCTCACACTAACACCCAGAGCACCTTAGTCTACCCACACCCCCAACAGTAAGAAAGTATCCCTCTGCCCAGTGGTGGTTTTACATAAGGGCAGTAAGGCCATACTGCCCATATGTAAAAGCGCCCACATCCAGGCATAGGGCAGCATCTGGAAGAGAGAAGCAATAGCAGAGACTTACCAGAACAGAGGGAGTGCCAATCTGCCTAGGACCTCAACAGCCTCTTTCTATAAATAGAAAAATGACAGCCTCCCATATGAGATAGCTGGATAGCTCATCTCGATGGGTAGGATATGTTAACGGAAACACCAGCACCAGCACTTCCAGCCTTGCATGTTACTGGGAGCTGCTAACCCTTGGCCCCATTTTAAAACTATTGTTGAGCAGCATAGGCAATATTCGTATTTGAAAATTTCACAATTTTGTTGCCTAATATTCACAGTAAATTCAAGAATTTGTACTTTTCAATTATTATTACCTTCATGTGCATATTGCAAACACAATGTATCATGTATATAGTTACATATAGTGTATACAGTTATGTGTTGATATAAAAAAAAATTCAAATTCTTGAAGTACTGATATTTGTAATCAAAAATTTCAATTACAATATTTATTATCAACACTATTTAAAACACACTAGGTGAATAATTTAATAAACACGACTTTTCATGGACCCATTTTTTTGTATTCTTCTAATGAATTACTAATTTAGGGCTCTTTTCCACTATATGGGCCCTGTTGCGCTGCTGGCAGTGCATGGTACATAGGTTTTCCAGTTGTGATTTGTTGGTGTTCACAGTTACAATACAGTTGTGCTTGCTATAGTTGTTTTGAAGAATACAATAATTATCACATTTGAAAATAAGCATTTTTTAAGCATAAAACCACTATTTATTCTATATTACTTACACACAAAACACTGACCATATCAATGCTGTATAGACAAGGCATTGTGCATTTTCTTTTTCTTAGATATCAGGAGTTTTTATTACTACCCTGCAAGATCAATAGTTGTAACTTATGGATCTGTATTTGGTCTTTCTTTTCTCACACTGAACACTTACTCTCACAGAGCCAAGGCTGCTGTGAGCAGATGCTGCTACAATGTAGTAAGCAGTAGGAAGTTTGTTCCTGGGCACAATTCTTTCTTTGATCACAAGAATTCCATTATTTATAATGGTGATCACAAGATTGAACTGGTTACAGATCGATCATCCAGGGTCCCCAGCTGGACTGTGCAGTCATCTATGGGAAATCGAAGTGATCTTTGAAGTCCACTACAACTGAAACTGACACAACTATAATAAACATGCCCCTGGCACACGGAACTTGCTGCAATTGTGTATTTTTTATAGAGGGATGGGGGTCATAAAGAGCTGATCTAGGAGCTTTAACTGAGCAAAGATTAATTTCTTCACTTCATTATTATTATTTTACCTCAATTGTGTTATTCTTGTCTTCTTGTTGCTTGCAAGCCCCCATAAAGCCTTTCCCCATAAATTGCTGATTAAGCAATTACCATTGCTTAATGGGAAGCTAAACAATTCCTTATGTATGAAGTTCAAATATTCTGACTCTGACAATTCCCTTTCTGGGACCTCTGTTTCTATGCTGTATATACAACGATTATTGTAGAAATTTTGGATTGGACAGCAGGACCCAACAAATACTTTCCGCAAACATCTTTATTGAATGCAGTATCCACAATAGATGTGGGTAATCAATGGTGGTAAAAAAGAAATGTCCCATAGGCTAAATTTGCACTGTCGTTTCCTGAGCTGCTTTCAGTCCACAGCAGCTTGAGAAAAAATAGTGCGCTCCCGCAGTCGCGCGAGAGTCCACTGCCTAGGAGCAGCTGCAAAATGGAGGTCCTATCTTGCTAAAGGCTGAAAACCGACCAGTGGACGACTAATGTTGCTTCCGCCAGTCGGTAACATTTATGGGTGATTTACCTGGTGGCTGTGTAAAAAGAGCCCTCACTCACCCCAATTTGTGTCTTGTAGAGATGCTTAAAAAGATACAGCATGTTGTCATTAAAATGCAAATTGACTCCAGACTGAGGTTGAGCTTATCAAACTCTGCAGCTGCTTTGCTTGATTGGTTCAACTTCAGTCTGCATGCAATTTGCATGTTAAAGTAGCCATACACGAGGCGATTCTCCCTTGATGAGGGATCAGCCGGCCCCTCAGCTGATTGTCAGGTACCCTTTGTGTGCCAGCAGTCCCCATTCAAAGTAATGGGATCGGCCGGGAATTCACCGGCATGTCAGTTCAAAGTGCAATCCGACATGCTGGAGATTCCTGGTTGGTCTCACCAGGTGGGCCTGATTAATTTCAATGACATTCTCGTAAAAAAAAAAAATTACAATCGTAAATTGGATTTCCAATGTGGTAGCGTTTTTATTTATTACGATCCAAACCGATACCGCCGTCGGGATACATTGGTCTGTTTTAATGGATCCTAATTTTTATCTCAGAGTGTATGGCTAGCTTAACCACTCAAGACCTTCTTGCCAGCTCTAACTGCTCAAAACTCTCTAGCCAGGCCTAACCGTGCAATACCCCATAGAGCAATACCAGCCGTTGCGGAGACTAGTTACAGTCTCAGCGCTGAGCACAAACTCACACATCAAGGCTAAAGCTAGCCACACACTGCTCGATGAAGTAACAGATTAAAGGAACATTGGGCACCGTGCGCACTCACAGCACCCGATGCTCCTTTAATCTGTTACTTCATCTGAGCCATCCATGGTTCCTTCGAGGAGGATCAATGGATCCTGCTCTAAGGAACTCGACCAAACAGGTTTCCAACATGTTGGAAAACCTTGGTCGAAATCCACTGCATTGAATAGGGACAGCGCTGTCCCCATCCAATGGAATGGACAGGCTGACAGCTAGCCGCACACACAGAGCAGCTGAGCCGCACACACAAGCTGTGTGTTCAGCTAGCTTCTGTGTGTGTGTGAAGAGGGTGTGGCCAGCATGGACCCAGCTCTGCCAGACAAGGGGGGGCTGGCTGCAGTCAGGCTGCTCTTCCCAGTTGGAGAAGCTGTCTGCTTCTCAGGCTGTGGAGAGACCCATAAAAATGTATACCCCCAACACTTTTGTACATCTCCAGCAAGTTTGGTGTTGACACCATGTTCAGGGGCTTTGCAATTAATTTGAAATCGCTGAAATGGCCGAATTTAAAAAAAAAAAATTCGACCATCTCTAATAATTGATGATGAAAAAACTTGACATGCTAGAGAAAAAGAAAAACTATATAAAACTCAAATGAAATGGTCTCCAATACAAATTGTGTGTTGCCTTGTCTTATTATTTACGCTTTTACTTTCTTAAAGCAGACTAGTATTCCACATTAGTGATGAGCGGCATAGGCAACATTCGTATTCGCTGCATGCCGCAAATTTTTGGGAAAACATTCGGAAATATTATTGCGAATATCGCAGTTTTATGCGAATATCGCGAATTTTATATATTCGCGAATATATGTTTAACTTGCATTGAGGGGCATGTTGAAAAAAAATTCGCATTTTGGACGCCATCTAAGTGATTTTCGCGAATTTTCTAAAGTGCAGATTTTCGCAATATTCCGAATATTCACATCACCCCAATATTGGATTTAAAAACTGTTGATGGTCGCAGGGAGTGTTGCTAAGCTCTTGTTGCAGCCTTCCCATTTGTCCACTTGCATTGAGAGGTGTGTGTAATGGAAAAAAAATACAGAATATCCGGAATTGCGAATATTCGGCAATATATTCACCATCTTCGCGAATTTCCGAATTGCCGATATTCGCGATTAATATTCGGAATCCGAATATTCGTGATCATAACTATTCCACATCAGTATTGATCCTCATATTCCTGTTGTTTTTCCTGTTGTTTATTTTTCATATGATTATAAGTATCCGTCTCTAGTACATTGGGTTGTCATTTGCATTTTGTGGTCAGCACAAAGGGATTTACCTGCCAGCCATGTAGAACAAATTAAATGGCAAAGTGCATGGGGTATAACAAACTGCATGAGACCTTTCGAAAATATTACACATAACAACTGATATTTATCCACAACATTAAATGTATGTTTCTAAACAGTATGTTCAAGTTTTATTTATGGATAAAGTAGCAGCAATAATATGGCTGTGTATTCATTATGGTTTCTTAAAGTCTCCAATGCTTTCAGATGTTCATATTTTTTTTTTTAACTCTGCATGTGTACAACCAGGACTGAAACTGTTTGGGAACAATACGATCCTTGATGTGACTTCATGCTGTTTAAAAGCCGAAACAAAATGAATAAGAAACATGAGAGACGTTTGGATCAAACAATTCATACACAAAAAAAAAACACTTTTTGCAATATTCAGTATATGGAGTCATAGAGCTCTATTCTTCCAATATGAATTTGAGACTTTTTGTATTCCCAGGCGTTTGTGGAATGACCCATTCCTTTTCCCTACATGAATGTCACAATTAGAGCATTTTCATTCAGCTAAATAAAGGTTTCATTTAAAATAAGAAGAAAACAAAAAAACAAAAACAAAACACTTATAACTAATTAATGTTTTCCGTACCGCACTGACTACTTGTCGATGATATTTGGTGCATTTGTATCTGTACTTCACAGAAACAGAGACGCAGTCTTGATCGACTGCTGGGAAGTGCTGGGAAGGCTTAGAAAAAAAACCTTGCTTCACACAGCAGCATATCTGAAAAATGTGCTTCTTATTTCTATGAGGGTGCATCTTGCTGAAAATATGTTCCTAAGAATCTCTGTGTTGTTTTCTTTCCCAGCATCTTAAATTAGAAAAAATGCTCCTTTATAAATAAGTATACACAAGTCTTTGTAGAGTGCATACTTTGTTCTCTTAAGAAGACCTCTATTGATATACTTACTTTCCATTTTTGGTGATAGGTAGTGATGAGCGGCATAGGCAATATTCCAATTTTCGATATTTTGCGTATAATTCTACTTATATTTGATTTGATATTAGCAATTTTGAATATTCACAAATATGTAATAATATAATATTCCCAATGCATTCACATTGCCATTCCCTTCAAAACAGGTGGTAACATGCTTTTTTTTTGCATTGCGAATGTATATTCACAATGCAGGACTGTAAAGCTTCCTGGTGCATAATATAGCGAATATTCGCGACATTTGCAAAATCTCGAATAGCTGATATTCATCTAATATATTCGCAATTTAAATATTCAAGCTCAACACTAGTAATAGGTAGATAAAAGGTCAAAACAGTGAAGAAAGATAAAGGCTGAATTTTTAATTGCCCCGTGAACGACTGCAACAGTCAGTTTCCGTGCTTCAACTAAATTGACCTGTAATGAGGTCATTTTTGGGCGGCCTGCACACAAAAGGGGCTCGTGACAGTTCTTAACCTTGCGGCTGTGCGAGCAGCTGGTCGTTTCCCAGACTGCTGCGGCTGAAAGCAGCCCGGGAAACGACTTTGTAAATCTAGCCTTACTAATCTTTAACCTCCTGGGTGTTTGGCCCCAGTTTATTTGGGCTGAGTTTCATGCATCGTAAAACTCAGCCCGAGTTAAGTAGTGAGATATTCACCTCTCCGCCGTCCGGGTCTGCCCCAGATTGCGTCACCATTGCGTCAATAGAGGGTCCCAAACAGCATTTTGTTTTTCTATGCAAATGAATAGCCAATGTGGCTGCAACATGTTTTAGGCCATGGACATGCAACCCATGTTGTTACCCTGTCCTTTTAATGACAAATCTATAGGTATTAATGATAGAAAGGTTCATCACCGTTTATAAAGGGAAGTAACATATCAGAAATTTTGTTTATCTCTTGCAACAATATGTCAATGGGAATCCACCCTACTGAGCACCTTAATAGTGCTCCAAGCTGTTGCACTAGTACAGTATTCCAAATTGAGAAAACCAGTTGAATGACTAGGGAAATGTCTTAAAGTAATCTTCAATCAGTTTTTTGACATGTTTTAAATGGAGAAAGATCTGTAAGCTTTTAACCCTCTGAGCGTTTGCCACGTGGCACGTTTTTTTTTATAACTGTGCCATGGGCAATCGCGGCGGAGCACGATTGCCAGCTCAGCTGAGGGATGTAAACAAAAGTCCGGCGTCGCTGGAGACGCCGGACTTCTGCTGACAGAAAGCGACACCCCTCCAGTTTGACGGAGGTCTATGGCGCCGTCTACCCCCGCCCCCTTCGCGTCACCGGTGAGGCGATCGGGGGCGGACCCAGAAGCATCGGCATACATGCCGATGCTCCCGACCGCCGTCAGAAGACGGCGAGACCTCGGGTGTTCCTCCGGCTAACTCGGGCTGAGTTTCATGATGCATGAAACTCAGCCCGAGTTAATTCGGGGAGAACGCTCAGAAGGTTAAAGGAGACTTAATAGTGCAACTTATTGCCCAACTGTCAGTCTGATCAGCAAATAGTGTTGACCTTGAATATTCGAATTGCGAATATATTCGACAATATGCACTGGGAAGCTTATGGCCATGCAGCGTGATAATATAATCACAATTCGATAATAAATATCTCATGTGACCATTAGTGATGGCGCAAACCCGAAATTTGATTTTCGCGAACGCGAACCTCCGCAAAAGTTCGCGAACCCGGCGAACCCCATAGACTTCAATGGGCAGACGAACATTAAAAAACAAAGGGACCCTTTCTGGCCACAATAGTGTTGGAAAAGTTATTTCAAGGGGTCTAACACCTGGACAATGACATGACAGAGGGGGATCCATGGCAAAACTCCCAAGAAATGTTTTTTCACGCAATAAATCCGCACTAAGGATTTCTACAATCATAGTCAATGGGTTTTGAACATAAGAGGGGAGCTGGAGAGCACTAAACAACATGGTTGGT
>CM070034.1:30652175-30663022 GCA_036250615.1 Ptychadena robeensis | reverse complement strand
GCCGTCCGATGTACCCTGCAGCAGCGTGATGACGTCATCGCGCTGATGTCAGATATCGGAGAAGCCAGGGAGAGCAGAACTCTCTCCCTGGCTCCTCCTCCTCAGCCGAGCTTTGCCTGCAGACCCAGGCAAAGCATTGGACATCGCTTTATTAACAGTCATGTCCGATAAGGCTGTTTTTAAGCGCTCGAAACTGCCATCGATTTGACCCATATCTCCACGTCTGTACCCTGCTTAAAACTGGTAGAGTTTTCATAAAAATTCGACCATCTCTAGTGAATACTTTCAGGAAGCATTGTATAAGTATATATTATATATTAAATAATAAGAATGGCTGAAATAAATAGCTGCCTGTCTAGGTTTCTCAGCAGACATTTGTAAACTGGTTTCATCCAGGATTATAATTAGCCAAGTAAATGCTGCCAACATTTTGGATTTTGCTTTTAACAGACAAATTGTTTCCTGTGATAGCAAACCCATTTGTCTCCTGTATGTTTTGCTAAGCCACTAGAACAAAATATGTGCCCACGTCAACTTCACATAACCTATGTGAACTATAAATAGGAAATAAAAATCAAAATAATGGTAGCTAAAGCACTTTATTTGCTAAGGCTCTGAAGTGGGCCATTATAATTTAACCTCCCTAGCACTCTTGCAAGGTCCAGATTTCTATACCAAAAGCGCACCATAGACTTAAATGGTGCATGCCTTAAGACTTTTATGTTGTATGCCTAAAACATCCTGAATATAATAATGTTTGAAACAAACAATTAAATTTCATTTAAAATAAATAATAATAAAAGGTATAATTTGAATGATAAAATCTCTAAAATACTTATTTTGTATTTTAGATTTCAAAACTGTATGTATTTATATTTATGTTTTGTTTATAATACATTTTTATTACAATTGGAAATGTGTTTTGTGTTTTTTTTTACTTGAATTGTATTGGATACAGTTATCACTGTATACAGTACAATTTCCTTTGGCACCCTCTCTCCTCTGGTGTGATGAACACACCAGGGGAGGGAGGGCTAACTTCAAAGGGCACATCTGGGGAATCACCCTGATTCAGAAAACTGTTTTTGTGCAATTTATTTTTGATACTCCCAGCGCCTCCCCGATATGACTTCATCACGTCACTCGGGGGGGGGGGGGGGCATTAGCTTCATTGCAGAAGCCTGTTCAGATGATGCCACCGGGACAGCGCAGAGTTTGTGCTGCCGGGACTCCGATCACCATCTTGTCCAGAGCAGTACTACACTGAATGAGGTGTGCCGTCAGAAACGCTAGGGGGGTTGAACTTTATGTATCCTAGACCACACCAAGATCCTTTAAACAAACAGAATCAACTTTCTTTATAACATCTCCAATTGTTTAATGAGAAGCTTCAGTGCTGTTTACTGAGAGATGCATTGTAATTTTTTTCTATTGCTAGCAAATGCCACCCAAACTCCAAAGTCCAATATGAGACTCATTTGCTGCATCTCCCCCTTATCAAATAAACACCGGGAAACCCGGAACCAAATTTTTAAAAGAAAAATGCCATCAAGCGACTTTAACAGGGAAACTTCCCACCATGTGTGCACTTTTGTACACAAAACTACAAGCCTGTGGCTGGCTTGATGCTTTTCCCTCCCTGTGCGATTCTGTGAGCATTTGCCAAAAGGAGCAGTGAAAGAACAGCACATAGAGTCAATAGGCAGCTGAGTGATGTAGTTCTTTGTTGCATTTGGCAACATCAGCCTTCCAGACTGGAAGAGTTACTGCCCAAAACACTCTCTGTGTGTTTCCCTTGCCAATTGTGAGTGTTACATTGCACACTAAGATTTAGATATTGACTCGCATCTCTAACTGGATTCTTTTGAGGGTTAGGTTCTAAAGCAGGGACGACCAACAGGGGATCTATGGGTAGATAGCAGATGCTATAAGAGAAGTGCTGAGCTTGAATATTCAAATTGCAAATATATTTGACGAATATCGGCTTTTCGAAAATTCGCGAATTTTACTGCGAATATACGCAATTTTGAATATTCTAAATATTATGCACTGGGAAGCTTATGGCCAAAAATATAATCGCAATGAGAAATACCGTATGTGACCATTCATTTTTAATATATTATCACAATGCGTGGTCATACACCATGAGTTATTACCTGAATTATTCCCAAAATATCGCAAATTTTAATATTGTTTATGCCGCTCATCACTATACGGGAGTAGATTTCTTCTTTCTCATAAACAGGCCAATTGCATGGGCAGAATTGTATTGACCTATACATGTTCATGCTTTTATGCAAGGTAAACCTTATATATTTTAAAATTGTATATGGTATATATATATTTACCATTTATATTGTTGGGTGATCATTTTGTGATTTGAAAAGTAGCTTGCAAGACAAAAAAGTGTGGGAACGACTGTCTTTATAGTCTCCTGAGTTTTATGCCTCCTTTCCCTTCTCGACTTTTGGACTAATTTTGCACTATGTACGTTGGGAACTAACTGAGAACCTTCTGCTTGTTGCAGTTTGTATATAAATATTTTTACCAGTAACCATAGGACCGAATGAAGGTGCCCCCAAATTCTACTCACAGTTGATTCCTTCATCTTAAGGTAGGTATTGTCCTTTTCTAACACTGTCATGATTTCTGCTGCAAGCCTTGGTAAAATGAAACAGCAGGCCACTTTGGCCTTCAATAAACCCATCTTTACAGCTGAGGACAATTTCCATGCCAGATAACACATTCCTTATAATCAAGTATTTTGCTTTGCTCTAAACCCTCTGCTTCAACAAAGCCATTGCTGTTTTGTCTTTTTTTGAAATGTCAATTTGTGTCTTTTGTATTTTAGAATTTGGTAACAAACGTATGCTCAAGGTCAAAAGGATAAACTTTAGAATCAAGCCTTTGAAAACTTTGACAACTGGGATGACATCTCTGTGGACATTAAATCCATATATATACTTATTGCTAAATGTAGAAAAAACAAGTTCCCAGTAGTATTTACCTAATGCATATTTGCATATTTTTCTAAAAGAATTAACTTTTGGACGTTTAACTGATTTCGGTAGTGAATTTTCCCTAAGATACATATTTGCAAAAAAACTCTACAGCAGTCAGCCAGAAGTGCTGCAGGCAAAGCACTTGTGTTTGATGGTTGTCATTTAAGAGTCAGAAGAACTTTGCATTTTATTTCTGAAACTATAAAATACTTCAACTTGTTATTTCCAAGCACAGAACTTACATGACCCACATACTGTATACCCCAGATTGTTAATGAAATACATTTCTTTAAAAATAAGATTTGGCATAGGGTCTTTGAAGTGTTAAGAATCATCAAACTAAAATCATCACAGGTCATCATGAATGCCAAAGTCAGGACAAATCTGCAGCTGATCAAAGGATTAAAAGTTACTGCCAGACTTGAAATATGTTCTATACATTTTTCAGTTAATATACTTGGTAAAGAAGATTTTCCAGCTATCACATGAAAGGCAGTCTTTTTCATCTAACGTGGGTCTTCACTTTCATTTACATATAATCTAAGGCAGACTTTGGGACATTATTTGATTGCTAGCAGATGTATACCCTTTCTGGACACAGGACAAATTGGATTAAATTAAGTCCTCTGAGACATCACTTCTTGATAGATTTCTCCTGGCACATTGAGATGTCAGTTCTGAAGACAAGTTTAAACTTTGATACGAAAGTAAGGTAAATCCAATTGTTGGAAAAAAAAGACATGATCTAAGGAGGTGAGGATTATTAATTAGAATTCAGGGTGAATTTGAGGATCCTATGTGCATGATTTAGAAAATGTTAAATCTGCTGTATAGGAAAGTTAAATTCATTACTAATGTCCAAAACAACATACAGCATCCTTGGACCCCCTAAAGCCCCCCATACACCTTCAGATTCCTCCATACAACTTCCATGAGACCTACCAACAACTATGTAGTATAGTGACCTCCCTGATAGAATACATAGTGATTGGAAGGTGTAGAAATGTCCTCCTATTACATGGTTTTGGTAGAAGAAAAGTTGGTTGTACAGAAGTTGCATGGTAATTGTATGTGGTGTATGGGGGGCTTTAGATGTAGGCGTTTTTAGCTTTCTCTAAGGTAAACTCAAGGGTTTCTGCAATCAGGAAAGGCAAAAAGCAGCTGATACCTGCTGAACAATGACAGAGGCGCACAACCTAGTACAGCAAATGGTTAAATAATGTGGAATAGGATAAGATAAAACAAAATGAAAAAATAAAACAAAATGGAACAAAACAACAGACAAGATACTCACATTAAGAGAGGTTTACAAGGATGGATCTCTCAGGGCCGTGTGCTTTCCAGGAAGACCTCACTTCCTGGATAGGGGTGAAATCACTTCCTGCTTACAGATGCTGGGGGGCTCAACAGGAACAATGGGACGCGTTACGAGCTCTTTTAAAACCATCATACCTTTTTATTGGCCACGTATTGTCTAATTTGTCTACTTTACAGCCTCTGTGTATGGCTTTTTTTTCTGTATACTATCTGTAATATTCCATAGCTGGTGCAAATATGGGTGGCATCCCCATTTTGTGGACATTTTGTGAATTACTGGAGATGGTGGAATTTCATTTTGAAAACTCCACTATCTGACTTTGAAAGTGGCTGCTGCATTTCCCACCCTATGCTTATATTCAATATAAGTTTTCCCAGTTTTTGTAGATAAAATTAGGTACCTCTGCTTATATTCTGGTTGACTAAAACTCGAGTATGGTGTAAACAAAAGACCTACCTTAATGTTACATTGGAAAACTGTAGGTAGTCGGGTTAGTAAAACTTCCTGTAGATATAAGGTGGAAATTTAGGCTGTAATCAATGATGTTCATTACATTTCACCACAACACCTTAGTTATTTAAATTTTAGCACCTATGCGTGCCAATTCATACAATGAATTCATCAATGAAACTTGAAAAACAAAGTATACTCCATCATCCCTGACATGCATCAACATATCACCACTCTTCAAGTTGCTTTTGTAACTACCTACTCCCACCATGTCATCCACCACCTAAATAAATTAAACTTTCGTTTTTTTAATGGTTAGGCTAAGTTTACACTGTCTCTTGTCAAGTTGTTTTCTGGTCTTTTAAGTGACCAGAAAATGACCTTGCTTTAGGTTTAAAATGAAAGTCAATGAGGTCGTTTAAAGAACAGAAAATGTACTGTCCTTAATCAAGCAGTACGTTTTCTGTCACGTTCAGAGGGTCGTTTGGTCGTTAAACGACCCCATTGACTTCAATGGTGAAGCTCTGAAAGTGACTGAAGCAAGTTTGCAGAGCTTTTTTCACTCTTTTTTCAGTCTTTCAAAAAACGACCTGGTAGTGGCTATCCCTTCAAGGCACCCTGCAGGGTCAGGTGACCTCCTGTGGCAGCTTGAAGCTCACTCCCTGCCCCCCTGGACGTTTTTCAGTCTTTAAAGCTAGAGTATATTTTGTACAAAGGTCTTTGCTTTAAAGCTTTTTTAAAGCCTTTCTGCCACTGGAGAGGGTCTAGGAAGCTTTAAACGTGACGACAGTGTAAACTTAGCCTAACTAGGGTTGTAATTGTCTATAGAATAATCAAAAGATGTACATTAAAAGTCCCATCTGTTCATCTTTTCCCTTAGTAAATTATACATTCTCCTAAATTTCTTTTGTTTTTCAGTATTTCACCTTCTAATGTAGCCATTATAATAAGTTTGAAATAGGCTCATTAACCTTTTATTGCACCATGGTAAAACTTCACAATGAGTATTAATTTCCAGATATTATCAAGTAGCAGGAATTTCAATAAAACTCATTTGAGGCTTTCAAAGGAAAAAGGTGGCGTTAAGGTACTGCATTTTTTGGAATGATATGCTATCTTGAGTATTTGCATGATCTATTCAGCTGTATTTGCATATAACATTTCAGCTGAATATGAGCTATTGTCCCTAGATTACAGGCTCTCTAGTTTCTGTGATAATTTTTATGCAGGATGAGAAATGCTGTGTTATATAAATGATTTTGGCACAGATGCATTTTAGATAAAGAAAATTGCTTTGGGTGGTAGAAAGACATCTCTGATTATTTCCATTATAGTGTGATGGATCATTAACCCCTTTGTTGTTGACATCCTATGGAGATTCAGTAAGCAGTCTTAATTATTTTAAAATACACTTCTTTGTTATTTAGTTGGTGATTAAAAATGCATTAAAAGATGGCAAGGGAAGAATATTTCCGTTCATTAGCTGATCTAAGAACCTAATCACCATGTACTGCTAATTTTCATATAAATCTTAAAACAATAAGCACACTACAGTAGAAACAATTTATGTTGACTATGTTAGTAATGAACGTAATCACAATAGAAGCAGAAAAAAGAAAATGATTATCTATTGAATTAGACAAAAGTGAATAGCTTGAATCAGTTGACAATAGTACACATGTTCCTGTGTAAATACTGTATCAAGCAGACTGTGAATAAAGAGAAAACATTAACCTTATGATGCCGGGGAAATCATGGAAATATAAAAGCTTTTAAAGCATTTAAAGCTAAAAATCTACAGATTATTTATTTTTTTACCATACAGTTTTGGACAAACAATATAATTGTAAAAGTATTTCTACAGCCCAAACTTTGTTTTATGCCTTCTATTAATAATTTTCTATTTGAAAGATGTCCATTGACTTCCTCTGTTACACACAGGAAGTGAGCACAATTCTCTTAAAAAGTAGATTGCCTTAAAGCAGAAGTTTCAAAAAACCACCACACATCCTAGCCCTCCCTGGCTTCATCCCTATCGGTCTGGGCCAGATGGCGTCCACTTTGGCTCATGTAAGTCACATTAAGACCAACACATGAATTGACTGTAGGCACCACAAAATTACATTCAGTATGGGCAAATACCAACATCTTTTCTTCATGGCTTGTATGTGTAAAATTTAATTATGTGATTGGAAACTGATTTTTTACAGGACATTTTGTTGAATATTGATATTGAAACCCATTATATTTTGATAATTTTTGTGGTATTTGTGTCATATGCTTGAGTTGGGCATAACTTTTTGGTTCTGTATCACACAGCAACAGTTAAAAAAAATTTCCGGATTGGATCCCTGAAGAAGCCCAGTGGTGCGAAATGCCCTGAAATTGATAGGGCCCTTCTATGTCCTCATACCATCTTAGGACAGTATATTATTAGATTGTAAGAGGGTCATGAGTGTAAAGGGTATAAGCCATATCCCTACATGCATAGACCTTGCATTTGGACATTGATTGTTTGTTTATCTATATGTGAACACACAACTTGATTACCGTGATTGGAATGCTTGGACCATTGTAATAGCACAATACAATTGTATGATCTCATGATACATGGATCCTGATTTTGTACCTTGAATGTCCAGGCTGGAATTTCCTAAAGTAAGCTATATGGTCAAATTTTTTGGTCTTTTTAATTAATTATTATACTTTAGGGATGTGGCACACTACGAGGTTGTGATACTTTATAGATTGTCCAAGAGAGTTAAAGGAACTCCTATACTTCTCACCCATTCTACCATTTAGGTCCCTAATTTATTACACAGTAAACTGCTACAAATATAAATATTATCCAGACTAAGCATTTAAATTGAAAAGCAAAGGTTCATTAAGAACCCTAAACCCTCGACTTATCCACTGAATTATAACAAGACTTGAGGATTGATACAATCAATCAAATGATCTAAAAGACAGCATATGCAATGAAATGTTTCCATTCTATTGACTTAAGAAATGTATCACTTAAGTCAAGCGTCTGAAAATATATAGCTTTTTACCTGAAACAACAACCAAAAGTGAACATAAAATCAATAAAGCAGTGATCAGAGATGTTTCAGTTGATCGTTTAAGTTTCTTGATTGAATCGTAGATTGAATCGTGATCGGACAGGTTGAAAAATTTTGGTTGATTGTACAATCATGGAACTACATTCCTTGTGGCTACTTCCCTTAACACATCATTTCCAATTGAACTAAAATCGTAAGAGGAATTCAATCGATGATTTTGGATTACTTCAATTAACTTTTCAGTCGAAATTGAACAAAAATCGTACTCCCCATGTGGAATACATAGATTAAACTAAAATTGATTTAGATTTTTTCATCGAGCTACAAAATCTAATCTAACATCGATTGAATGCTTAATTTTAACCATGTGTGGCTAGCATTAGGAAAGGAATCAATCAGCATTGAAATCAATCACACTGTGTGCTGGTACAATGAATTGATTATTTAAAGTCAATTAAGCAAAAGTTGATGTGTGTATGGCTACCAGTATGTATTTTTAATTTGTCTGTATTGTCAATATTCTACTGAGGCTTCTTCTATTATTAGAAAAGTGGAACTAGTGGATTAATTCTCCCTGAAGTGTAGAAGCCCCTGTTTATAAAAACAGGCTTCTGTGTTTCAGAGTTTGCCACACTTCCCTAACAAACCCACCCCTTTTCTTGTCCTTTAATAAATTTTCATTTAAAAAATTCATAGGGTCTGGTATGGGTACTGGAAGGGTGCTACACATTTCATTTAATTTGTTTCCCTGGTATTCATCATGGCAGTGCCTGGCATTCCAAACTTTTTGTTATCCTTCACATATTAGCCATAAATTTGGCCTTAATAAATAGACTATAAAAGCTGTCATTACTACTTTCATTGCATAACTGTAATTTGATATAATATTTCTCTTTTGGCTTCGGTAGTGAAGCCATCTTTTGGTCACCCACCTAAAGAAAACATACAGTTAGCAAATAACAATTGTAAATTTAGATTGTAATTGAGGCCAAATATCAAAACAAACCAGGATATGTTATATTTCTTTTTTGAAAAGGTTAAATTAATGCTAAATTAATTATGAGTCAAGTAAAGTGAGTCAAGGGCCAACGCCTGCAGAACTGGGAGCTAACCTGGAGTGGCCAAAGGGGTACTGTGGACTATTGTTTGCTTTGGTGCACTGGTACACTTCTAGCCGACGAGCAGTACAGCTGTTCGACCCAGCCCGTTCGCCGGCGAGAAGGAGCTCACTATTCTTCCTCCGGCGGGACAGGGTCATTGAAGACCGAGAAGAGAAGCCGGTCTTGTCGTGAAAAGTCGTCTCCGAAAACCGGAAGTGACATCAGTGACGTCACATCCGGCGATAGGAACCAGGAACTATGCATTCCAGGTAGCGGATGTCACTGACGTCACTTCAGGTTTTCCTGGTTCAAATTCCCTGCCAATAGGTGGGGAATTTGAATCTGCTGGCGAACTGGCAGACAGCAGACTATTTTAAAAGTCCGATTCGCCTGTTCGCGGACAGACCTGGGGGAAGTTTGGCCATCACTAGTGCACAGAATGATATAAGAGACTGGCGACATTTATTACTCTCATAGGGAATTTTAAATTTTTTGAGAAGGACAGTGCAGCTGAAAGAAATCCCAAGTGTAGTTTGGGGTTACCAATATTTGCATCTAAAATCTACCCCCAGCTACACTTGGGAATATCACCAGGGGGGTTAAATCTAAATAAAGCATCATAAACACAAGCAAACTTGCTCTTTGTTCCTGAAATTTTTTTTGTTCCTGACATTTTAAGGGGGGAAAACCTATTTTATTTCTTAAGGTTTTTAATTTTTTAGCTAGCACAATCAAGCCTTCTTAAAACAGAAGGTATTTACACGGCCCAATCCAGCACAAATCCCAAAACTTTAGATGGAAGCCCTCATTTTGGGACAGTGGGCGGAGCCATGCAAATTATTCCTTTTCGCCCCATCAGCCAAATGCACATCCAGAAACCGCTGGTGTACAGTGCAAATATAGCCTTTTTGGTACAGAGCCATTTATTCCAAACTGCATACAGCTGTTTCAGGCTACTTGGCCATCATCAGTGCAGTGCATGGAAACCATGGCTCTATGGTGTGGGGCTTGGAAGCCGAACAAAGAGAAGTACCCGTGAAGGTTATGGTGAGAAGGGATGAAAGGAATCAAAAAGCCCTCAACTCGAGCAGTGCATAGCACAATCAAGCCTTCTTAAAACAGAAGGTATTTACACGGCCCAATCCAGCACAAATCCCAAAACTTTAGGTGGAAGCCCTCATTTTGGGACAGTGGGTGGATTTAAAATCACAACAATATCATTTGTAGCTGGGAAAGTACTTCAGAAAGCTTTCTGATGATTATATTTCATGCATGCTAAAAACTATCTATATTAGTGGGTCACAGAGTATTATCAATATTAGAATTGCAATATATGGCTAATCTGCAGTGGAAAAGCAAGTCAAGTGCACTCATCAGTAAGTGTTCCGCTTATTATTACAAAACACTTTAGGAGGCCTCTTCTTATTCATTGCATCTCCGTAGTTTCATTTAAAACTAATCATAAACATTTAGCATGGTCCCTTCATTTTGCGTGAACCTAATAACCTCATGCAGACATTAACAGACTTCAATATGTCTGTTAACAGCAGGATTTATAGCCGAATGATTTCTGAGGCAAATAATTTCATCAAATGTGATAATGTTTAAAACAGCAAATCAGTCAGTGTTGTGAAATATGTCACACGTTAGATTAAAAAATCTTAAGTATTGCCAAGTATGCATTTATACTTTTTTTATCATTTGAAATCTAGAATAGTTTTAAAGGTTATACATTTAGAGAGCTATGAGAGTCGTTATTGGTTTCAAACATCTTTTTCATTTAAATTAGAACTCCAGCCTTACCTAAACATTTATACATGTACATGATTCTCTCCTGTTCTGAAATTGCTGACTCTGATTTAAAGCGGAAGTAAACTCAAAAAAAAAATCCCCCACATACATTACACAGACATAT
>CM070034.1:30573313-30585827 GCA_036250615.1 Ptychadena robeensis | reverse complement strand
CCCCTCCCATGGGTGTGGTCCTAGACAGCACTGGCTATATAAGGGAAGACCTTCCCTGTGACTTGTGCTTAGATCTTGATTATCCGTGTACCATACCCTGTTTTGACCCCGACGATCCTGATTTCTCTACTCCCGACTTGGCTTGTTCCCGATTATCCCCCGATTGCCGCCTGCCTCGACTCTGCTCGTCACATCGTTTCCGAAGTTTGCTGCCAGCCCTGACCTACGCTTGTCCGACCATTCTCTTCCCTGTCTCATCCCTGTTTGATACCTCGCATCTCGTGGCGCCACCTTCAAGGGGAGCTTCCCTCGTCTCCTTATGCTCCTTGGGGTTCAACCGGTGGGTAACACGGGGGTGGCAGGACCTGCGTGTACAGCACGAGAAAAGACAACAGGGTCCCCTCAAGGGACCCTGCCTATCTCCCATTAGGGGGGCTCTGGGGGAAAACCCTGTACACGCTAGATCCCCTGCACCCTGTGGAACCTGCGCCAAAACTGGTGACCCCACAGGGAGGTAACACCGACCAACTTAAGTTGGAAGCATGCCCCCCCACAGTGCCCTTTTTTATGTAACATTGGGATGTTGGCATTTTTATGTAATACTGGGATGTTGGCATTAACACCTATCTCAATGGGAAGGATATTAAATAGTAATATGGTATCTATTATATTATTTCCATTTCGAGTTGGTCAAAAAAGTTTCCCAAAATTCTTCCCTAAAAAGTTTGTACTTTCACATTAATATGGTATCATCCCCAATATCTGGAGATGTAGAGAAGGCCTGTATGGACCTTAAGAGTCTAAATTACAATCTATAATATTAACAATATTTATATAAACAATATTTTGTGCATAATCAATTATTTCTATTAGTACCATCCACATGTTCATGTAACCCCTTATTATTATGATTGTTTTCACCATTGTAGCTGAAATATCAATTGTAAAAAAAGGTGGCTAAATAAATTTTGACTGGCATTTTGTCCGCAAAATATAAGTAAGACCATACTGATTGATTTAACTTTTTTTTTAAATGTTGACTATCTGGCTTAATAAGTTCGTTGCAAAGCCCCTAAACATGGTATTATTAACAGAATTGCTGGAGAAGAAGAAAAGGATTGTGAGAATTTTACAAAACAAAGGTATTGCTCTGACACATCTAGCTTTTGCATACATTTAGTTCAAAATGAAGTTAACATTTTTTACCCTTACCTCCATTTCCAGCAATTTGTGATGATATTTTTTTACATAAACTCACAAATAAAATAGTCACAAGCTCATGACCACCTCTATTGTCTAATACAGGGGTCAGCAACCTGCTGCTCTTTGCCTCTTTATTCTCAGCTTGCATTCTCTCTCCCTGCCACCAGTGCCTACATTATGGAAGGAAGAAAGAGTGGTTTACAGCTGCAGAAGGGATGGTCAAAACATTCGCAATGAGAAATCTTAAGTCCAAATATCAACTTTTCCGCACAGTGGAATTTCTACGGACAAAATTTCTAAATGTAAAATATGTTATAGTGTTGTCATTGTGGTGTTTAAATTATACAATGATACATCAAAATTTTGCAGTAGAAAATTTGCAGGAAAAGTTGAAAATTCACAAATTCAATTGGGAAAATTGGAATTTAGGTTAAATCAAATTTACTTAATTTTGACCATCTCTAGCCAGCTGGGGGGGTTGTGGAATGATAATATTCGAGAAGGCATACCTGTCAAGCATCCCGTTTTGGCCAGGAACACTTTTTAGTTTTTCTGCACGGATTATTACATTTAACACGCATGTGCAGATGATGTTTGTGTGTGTGTGTGGGGGGGGGGGGGCAGTTAGAAGGCAGAGTAACGCATCCAAAGTTAGCCAGCTAATAGGAGGGACAGGAGATAATCATCCCAATACCGGAAGTGAGGTCCATGGCATTACTTTCTGTATTTGGAACACAGATGTTCTACAATCCAAATACCAGAAGTGACATCAGTTTCCATTATTCAGTGATGGGAAACTTGACAGGTATTAATAAGGGTGGGAGGAGAGCAAAGTGCTAGAGAAGTTCTTTGGTCTGCTCTCTCTTGGTCTGATTGAAGGGAGGAGAGCTGCCCAGATTTTCACTGTGGTTTCCTGGTTTTGACATATCATGCCTCCCCGGTCGGTGGCTCTTTAGGTGCAAAAGGTTGCCAACTGCTGCTCTAATACATCTAATTACTAGTTTAAAATGTATCTCTTCACAAGGCATCTAAGATACTGTTTTTATTTGGATACAATGCCTGGTAGTGTTCAGTGTGACATCTACACCAGACATAACATTATTGATATTCAGATTTAAGAGATGGGAAACTACACTCTAGAAGACACTGCTTTGGGCTGCATTGATGGGATTTTGTTTATTTTTAAATGAGTTTTGCATCCTTATGCAAGTCTATGCTAATGTAAACGCTGTTTGATTTGGGTCAAATGCAGATCAAGAAGTCAGGTGCAGATCAAACTTTCCTGTCAGTGAATTCTGAATGAATTCAGAAGCATTACAAACTGATTTCTTTGACACAAGCTCTTAAGCCTGCCAACACAACTCTACATAAATTTATGAAACAAACAGTTAACAGAAACAAGAAAAAAAAACCCTCCATGAATAGAATGTATATGTTCTTCTTCGATGTAAATCATCTGTGCCATCTGCCTTCCCTTTTCAGCCTCCATTTTGAAATTGGAAACTGTGTCAGATACAAAATGGATCTTTTACAACAATTGCCACATTGCTTAGTACATAATTATCACTCACATTGAATTCCTATAAGTAAAAAAAAAAAGGTAACATAAAAATTTTAATAGATCTGAATAGGTAAAAAAAATAAGATTCAAATCTTTCAGGACATGCAGTTTATAATATTTGAATGTTAACTGTGATTTTACACAGAATATTTCATTTCAGGAGGTTGTTGACTCTTAATTCTGGCAACATGATCCCACTGCTATAGCCCAAAATTAAATTATACATTATGTTTGAATATCAGTGCATATTTTTTAAAATGTCAAGTAGTGTACTAGTATTTAACATCTGGCATGTTTTCCGGAAGCGTTACATCTATGTTAATGTCACTTGTTTTAAATGCAAATCAATTCAAGCAACTGTGCCACATTCTAAGCTGACACTTCTGTGGTTTAATAACTGTAAGAGAAACAATAACCTTAAACTTTGTTTTGACTCATCAGATTTGCTTAACTAAATATAGGAAAAGTTAGTTTTGAGGGAAAAAAAATTAACGGTTAATTATTGGTATCTTGAGATCAGCAAGCCTTTGTCCAATTCTTTAAATTAGGTACACCAGACCAGCACATATTAGTCTGTATTTTACCACAATTTTTACCACAATTTTGATTAATATTTAGAAGTTTTATGAATAGAGATTGTCCAATTTGTTTTTAAAAATTCAACCATTTTAAAAATTTTGAGTTACTGTATTTTTCGGACTATAAGACACACCCAGATTTTAGCACAGAAAATCAGTACATAATATTTTTAATACCTTTTCACATCAATTGGGTTAATGCAATGGATTTAATAAATGCAATCTTTAATTCAGCCAGTAGGTGTCACCAGCAGCAGTACACACACACAGCACATAACGTCACCTCTTCACTGATCAGAAGGAGGGGGGCAGGAAGTCTTCTCTCCTCTGCTGTCCGGCTGGCGGTTTCTGTGTCCGTGGGAGCTGCAATGATTGCAGTCTCCACGGACAGGAGAGAGGTAAAGATGCCAGTTCATCTATCGCTCTCTCTTCATTGCCTATGCCAGCAGGGCTTTGGGCTCTGTTGGCATAAGGAATTATACAGTTCAGATGGGAGAACCGTACACTGGCTGGCATCTCTCATCTTGACAGCTCCTCTAGCTCCCCAGCTCCCCTCCTCCTTGCCGGGAGAGCTGGTGGGATGCCAAGGCATTTGGGGGTTAAAAAGTGTGTCTTATGGTCCGAAAAATACGATAATTGCAAAGCCCCTGAGCATGGTTTTATGGCCATCTTGCTGTAGAGAAGGGTTGGTGGTATACTACAAAAAAGTATTGCTCTAACACAAATATTTTTGCATAAATTAAGCTCAAAGTGATTTTGAACTTCATTTAAGCAAACATCTTACAACATCTCCAGCAATTTTGGGGATAATACCATTTTCAGAGGCTTTGCAATCAGCTCACAAAGTCAGCTAGTCGAAAAATTCGACCATCTCTACCAATGAAGGTAACAGAGAAACCAAAATCTTTATATTGCTTCTTTTCCTTGGTCAACTAATATAAAATTTATAAACCAACACGTTGATTGCTGTAACAACAAGAAGAGGAAAATATTCTAACAACAAAGTTGTGTGAATTGTTAACTTAAATTTTTTAAAGATAATTTGAAAAGGTTTTCAACCATTGCATACTTTCTGCACAAAGTTTTGCAATTGGCTTTTTTCTGGACATTTATTTCACATAGTGTTGGTCCTGCAAGCTAGGATATCTTTATATCAGTAATTAGCTTTTCTTTATTTCTCAGCTTTAATGACACCAGCCTGTATTAACACTGAACTGAAGCCTCTATTTACACGAGATATATATATATATATATATATTTTTTTTTTTTTTTTTTTGCTTGTCTGTATTAACTGAAGGAGCCTTTTCTTCATTTTGACCTAGTCAGATTTTTAAATGTTGCTCGCAGGTCGTTGCAGGTGGATTTTAAAAGATAGTAATAAAAAATAATTACTATCAAGATTTTTTTAATCAAATATTAATAGCAACAGTAATAAGTATAGGATATACTATTACACTGGTACATTTTTCAAGGTTTCCAGCCTCCAGATTGTCTTCACCATACTTTGGCTGCAAGGACCCCATCTCTAAATTACATTTTTCTTCAACAACCAAGGAATCCTCACTCCTTTTTATAATAGAGGGGGTTTTAATTGGTCTAATCAAAGTCACACAGGTGGCTCTAAGATTTTTTTCTGGAAAATAAACTTAAAATAAACCTTAAAAACCCAGTCTCCAATCTTGACATTTGAATATATAAATCAGGGCTCTAATTTACCAACGTATGATTTTTGGCACCAACTTTACTAGGCAAAGTAGCAGGTTTATTTCACTAGGTACTGTATGCAGTAATCACAATGCTCCATCTGTTGCAGTGCTGTTCAACATTCTACTCCTTCATGAAAAAAATAATTGAGGAAATTACATAGGACTACATAAGTTTGCTACCACATGATAGCACTTTGGCCTATCAACTGAATATTCAGGTGGTGATTCATGCTTTGTGGAGAAATAAAAAATGTTTCAAATAGTTGTTCATAACCAGGATTATTAAGTAAATCTTCAAATGAAATAGCTGTCATGGGTTTGGGGAAAAATCATGTGCCTACTGCTTTTAGAGTTTCTTACAAAGCAACAAAGCAGACATCTTACATTACCTCAAATAGGGGAAGTACAACCCTGTTTCCCCTATGATAAGCCATTCCCATTAAATAAGCCACCCCATAATTTGTGCCCAAAACGTTAAAATAAGTCACCCCTGCAAATAAGACACCCACCGATACCTGCCCCTGCCCGAATCTCCCATTTGGGTGGTACAATGGGTAACTGTGTGACTCCGTCAGGGCTGGCTGCAGTGCAGATAGGACGAGCAAGCTGATGATCCCTGCCATAACGGAGTCTGTTACCTGGCCATACCGGTAGAACCCAAAAAAAGTGAGTCAGTGACGGGGACAATGATTTGCACAGAGTGATCAGAAGGAGACAATGATTGGCACAGAGGGATCAAACAGGACAATGAATGGCACAGAGTGATCAGAATAAGACATCCCCTGAAAATAAGACCTAGGGCATATTTTGGCGTTTCAAAAAAAAAATATAAGACACGGTAGTACACTTTAAATTGTTGCTTGATGTTGCCATCTGGGTTGTGATAATAGCAGCCCTAGCAGACTCTAAACCAGGTCCCAAAGCACAGACCATGGACCAGTATAGTTTCCTTGCCAGTTAGCTGTAGGCCATACATGATTGGAGGTAAGAGTGCAAATAGTGGGAGCTGTCAGATAGTGCTTCATTGCACAGAGCTTTCTATGACAGTACAGTACAAACAGAAAGGTAGAAAGAAAAAGGGGTGGCTGTTGTTTAATACTCTGCTGCTTGAAACCTCCAGATCTGCTGCTTGAAAGCTCCAGATCTGCAGCTTGAAAGCTCCAGATCTGCAGCTTGAAACCTCCAGATCTTATACGCCTTCAATTTCTGACTTTCCTCAAAAAAAAGCTTATGTAAGAATGTGAGTGTTGGAGAAATTCAGTTAGCACATAATGATAAAACATTCCCATAAAAAAGGACTATAATGCTCACGGCAAGAGGGCGCTTAATCAAGCTATTTACTTTCCTGGACAAGTCATAATTTTTATCAAGAAAAAAGTCACATGAAAATGAATACATTGAACAAGTGAATAAATCAATGAAAAAAGTCAACCTGAACTCTTGTTTGTACAATTGTAGATGTAGCAATCAGCTACCCAGTCCTGTGATTGTTTGGTCGAATTTGTATTTAGAAAAATATTAAAAACCTTAAAAAGACCAATAACTGTCTCACCACTAGATCAGCTAAGGGCAGGGCTACGTGCAATTTTAAAAATATATATATTTTGTATTCTGTTTTTACCAGGCGTTAAATAATAAAAAAATAACAAAATTACTAGCTTCCTCAAATATCCACTTTGAGTTGAGCTTTAACATTCTTATTTTCAAATGTAGGATATATGCTTATTTATGAAGATAAATTCATTTCTAATTAAGTTTGTTCTAAAATAAAGAGTTTTTGTACCCTGTTATAACAAAAACTTTTTGTTCTGCCTCAAGTATTCAAAAATGCATGTTATGCCAATATTTTTTAGTTATTTTAATTAATAATAATTATATTATTATATTATTTAATTATAATTGATTAGTTCAGTTTATAGTTATTTTTTCTATAATGTCAACTTTTTGTAGCCACTCTATTTTTAAGCATATAAAGTCATAGAAAGCATTTCCATCTTAAGAGACACAGGCAGACACAAACATATTTCCATATTATACTTACCATAAATGTGCTGAAAAGACCCCCCTCTACTTCTACTCAAGTCAGGGTCAGAGTCAGAGTAAGATCCCACTTATCTGTCCAGGTGTTTACTGGTCACTGGTTCACAGGCACCAGCAGCCTCTATAAATGGTCCCATGTGTCTCAGAGATCAGCGCCGTCTAGTGGACTATTTGTTCATTTTTACTGGAGAAGGTAAATTTTTATTAAAGATCCACTTCTTCTGATTCATACATCAAAAATCAAAAGTTTCCATTTCCATTCCATGTTTTGGTCCTAATAATATTAATAAAGACTTTTTAAATGGAAACCTATTTTCATGTTTAAAAACCTTGAAAACCCATCCTGTAATAACAATAAACCTGTGTTTTCTGAACTTTATTGAGGAAGTGGCACTAAGATTCACATGTTTGACTCTTTCCTAGGGGCAATGGTGCTTTCTCTATATATTTCTGAAAGCTAGGGGAGTGGGAGCTGTCTCTAGTCCAAATTTTTCTGAAAATATGAAGCTAGGGTAGTGGGGACTGTCTCTAGTCCAATGTGTGCCCTGCCCACCGATATCAAATATAAACACTATTGTCCCTAAATAGGAGGAAAGAAAACCCCCTTTCCACCTAATAAGCTGTTTTTTTCAGGCACAGAAGGTCATACACTAAACTTTTGCAATTAATATAAAACGTCTTTATTGGTAAAAGGACCAAGCATAAGGTAAAAAAAAGTTTTTCAATATTTAAAAACATCAGTAAGCTGTCTCACAAGGAGAATACATTGATATAATAAATTTTCTACATTACCAAATGATACATATCATGATTAGAATGGCATAACAGGTGTTGTTCGTTATTACACTATTCAATGACAATGCAGCTATTCATAAATAGTTCATCAGTTCTCCAGCGCGTTTCGCCCGATACAAGCCTCCTTAAGAATATATATTTTCAGATGTAACAATGAACATTGCGTCATTAAGATGAAACCATGACTTCCCCATTGGTTTACCACAGACTTACTGGGTTATATGGTGAAACAAGACTTATTCTTGTTTCTAGAATTCATTCACATTAAATTGGATTTTATAAATGAACAAAAATCAGCAAGTATAACTATATTTGTAGGTTCCAAATACTTACTAAACAGGTGCTGCATCCAATCACCTGATATGGTGGTACTTAATATTATACAGCCAATCAATCTGATGTGAAAACCATTGGCTAGTCATGCACAGAGAAAATGAGGAACCCTCCCAAATAGGAATTTCTATTCCCTCACAGGCAAACAATGATGTCCTGGGGGATCCTTACAGCAAGGGGGGCTACACATACCTAGAGGGCAGAGAGAGAGGTCAGGCCCATCATAAAGAACATCCACCCATAAAAACACCAAACCAGAGCAAATTTCTCAACTTACCCCCTATGTTAGCAGAGTATAAGCGTGTGTTCAGAGTGGATTTCGACCAAGCAGAACAGAGACATTTTTATTTAGAAATAGTCTTAAGTTACTGAAAATTAAAAAAGTAAGGTAGGCCATATTAGTGAGATTGCGGGCAGTATTCAAGAAATCATCCAAGAGGCTGAAAAAAGAAAGCAAGGAAGAAAAAAATGTATTTCTTACCAGTGAGGGTCGAACTGTCTTCAAGGCGGACAGTTCGACCGTAAACATGGATGTTCGCACTCCTTCTATCCAACAAGCAGTAGCGGTGTTCGACCCGCCCCGTTCGCCAGTAAGAAGGAGCTCACTACTCTTCCTGGAGGAAGAGTACTTTCACTAGAAGACAGGTCTTCTAATGAAAATCCGGCTCCGAAAACCGGAAGCGACGTCAGCAATATCACATCCGGCAATCGAAACCAGGAACTGTACGTTCCAGGTACCGGATGTAACATTTGGTTTTCTTTCCTTCTGTTTAGGGACAACAGTGTTTATATTCTATATTTTTTAGATTTAGAAAACTTCACTATCTGACTTTGCATTTCCCCTGGGAGCTGCAATCAATCAGCCAATTAAGAGGATCCGATCGCTGCATACCACCTTGTCCAAGTGATCGCGTCCAATTGATCGGGGGCTCAGAATTGGATCCGACAGAGAACCAACATGTTTGTAATGATTGTGGTGTACTGCTTCTTCTCCTGCAGATCAACTGCAATCTAAAGCAATGTCCTCTCTGTGTTGTTAATCAAGTAATGGGTATGAATTCACCAGTCAATTATTAAACTTGTCCACTGCCCTTGATCTATGCTATATGCAATCATCTAAAATGTAAACATCACATCAAAAGAGTATTTGACATAAGCGTTATATCACTGTTTAGATTGAACACCCACTGAAAGCATTCTATTGATTTCTTTATAACCTGGGCGTCGCTGTACACATTAGTATCTGTAGTGATTAGATCTAATTACAGTGTGGTCACCGTGGAGTTGACAAGTGTTAAACGATCTGAATTCCCTGCCCCATATCATGCTTCCAGTAGACCAGTACTGCCGTGGCAATAATGAAAAAGAAAATTGAACCAAGATGGAGTGAAGAGTATAAAGTGAGTGGGAATAAATGAAGAAATATCTGCTGCACAGCTTCTCGGCATTTGTTATCTCAGGATACATTATACAAAGCAAACATCAGCATGTCTTTGGAGCACTTATTTCCCATGCAGCAGCAAGGATTCACTTTGTTACAAATGATGAATGGACTTATTTTATATAAACATATTTCAAATATATTCTGTAAAGCATTTACGAAATTGCTGAGAGCATATGAAGATTTTTCATAATACTATTCCTAGAAGACTGAGGTCAGTTTTATTAAATCACCGTTATGAAGATAAAATAAACATAGTAATAACTTTTTTTTTTCCTAAAGCATAGTTTTACTGTTTAAATACATTTAAGTCAAGTGGTCAGTATTGTGTCTACAAAAAGTAAAACACACATTCGCCTTTTCTGACTTTTTCTTGTCACTCCTACTATAATTATAATTATAGTTATAATCATATCTTCTTTCTACATAATCATCTCGATTATGTAAAAAGAAGATATGTACTTTATTTACTTAAGTATAAGCCAATAAGAGTTTAAGGCAAGCTGTGCATTTTTACCTAAAACCTAAATGACTGGAGTAAGGCTATGTCTCCACGGCGTTTTGTGATCCATCTAGACCCCCTGCATTAAGTGCTTGACGGGGGTTATGACAGATCACATTTACCTGCCCGGCGGATGTTTTGTTCTTACCGCGCTGCTTTGTTCTTACCGCGCTGAGCCGATCCACCGATGCAGGGGTTAGCGTAGTGCAGTACGTTAACTCCTGCATCGGCGGATATCTGAACAGAGCATCTGCCGGGCAGGTAATGTGTATGTGATCCATTGGGACCCCCGCCAAGCACTGCGCATAACGTAGGGGTCCAGACGGATCACAAAATGCTGTGGAATCATAGCCTAACAGTCTAGGGAGGGAAATACAGCAAGTAAGGCACAGGAATACACAGAAAATGTGCTTTTGTTTTGGGATCATATCTAAAGGTGGTTGTGAAATTTGAACTGTGCTAGGGAAATAATAATAAAAAAAGTTTTTCCCACAATTTATCATTTTATGATGATATGTTTTGGGGCCGTGCAAAAAACAAAATTAGCCTGTGAAATGATCAAATCTCTGCTCATGTATAAGCTGAATGTATGAATTGGTGCTGAAAAATTGGATTATACTCCAGTATATACAGCAAGTATCCCACAATAGTAATAACTGTATTTGTTTGCACCATAAGATGCACCACTCCCCCAATTGGGGGGGATTGGGGGGGGGTGTCTCTGTGTCAAAAAAGGGACATTCTTGTCATAGATAGGACTGTAGCTTCTGCCAGAAGGGAAATGTGTGCCCACGTTGGTTGAAGCTGCAGTCCTATCTGTGATAAATGCTACTGGCAGATCCCATCTTCTCTCTGCCAAATGCACACAACCCCCCCCCCCCCTTCCCTCCCTCCCTGCACTGACAGATAGCCTTGAAAAGAGAGGATGAAATCACCTGGCAGCACACACAGCATTTAAGCTGGTTCTCTGGGGTGGTTACTGTGATCTCCACCCAAAATAGAGATAGTGACCTAGCACTAATGCTGTGTGTGCTATTTAGAGATTCTTATCCTCTCTCTGCCAAGTGCACACAATCTTCCTCCCCACAACAGCTGAGCAGAGAGAGGAGGGACTTGTATCCTCTGGAGCTGTAAGGAAGATTCAGGATGATTTTTTTCTTTTCTGTTATGTGTCTATAAGTGGTTCTTTCTACACATGTCTGCATATGTGCATGTATGAGTTTTCTCCATGTGTCTGCATATTTGTGTATCTAGGTCTTTCTTCATGTGTCTGCATGACCACATGTCTGGGTCTTAATAAATGTGTAGAAAGTAGCATATGTGTGTGTCTGGGTCTTTCTACATGTGTCTGCATATGTGTGTGTCTAGGTCTTTCTATGTGTGTCTGCTTATGTGCATGTCTTGGTACACATGTCTGCATATGTGTGTCTTATAGTGATGGCTGAACATCGGCCAGGACTGTCCGCGAACGGGCGGGTCGGACTTCTAAAGACGTCCGCCTGTTCGCGGACAGATTCAAATTCCCCGCCTTGAATCTGTCCGCATCCAGGATGGAACGCATCCTGGAACGCATAGTTCCTGGTTTAGGGAGCCGGATGTGACGTCACTGACGTCACTTCCTGCTCCGACCCATTTTTTTCACTAAGAGACCGGCTTTATGCCCGGTCTTCTAGTGAAAAGATTCTTCCTCCGGCATGATCACACAGGTTGTGATTCTGGCGGAGGAAGAATAGAGATCATCTTCTCGCTGGCGAACGGAGCGGGTCGAACACCCGCACTGCTCGCCGGCAAGAAGATGGGCGAACATCCATGTTCGCCGCCGAACTGTCCGCCTTGCATAAGTGTAAATCTTACTGAATTTGGGTGTTGTCATTTGCTAATGGCAGTGTTATGGTTCTTGTTATATGACTGTAATAATATTTGAAATAGTAAAGGTGAATGGTTGGCTATAGATGCACCAGTGCCACACCCCTAATAAATTACCAAAAAATGTCCCTAACTGAGGGGGGAATAATCCCTCTGTAACTATTACTAAATGAGGGCTTTTTAGGCACCATTTGTTTCTAAGGCAAATAAACCTGATGTTGTAATTGAAAAGTCTTTATTCAATAATTACAGGACTATTACTTGGCAATTAGTGATGAGTGGCATAGGCAATATTTGAATTCCCGGCATTTCACAAATAATTCTAATATTCAATTTAATATTCGAGTGTATAGCCATGTATTGCGAAAATATATTTAAAAATATAATCACATTGTTATTAGTGATGGCGCGAACCCGGAATTTGATGTACGCGAACAAAGGGACCCTTTCTGGCCACAATAGTGTTGGGAAAGTTGTTTCAAGGGGTCT
>CM070034.1:30555281-30568533 GCA_036250615.1 Ptychadena robeensis | reverse complement strand
GAATTGACGATATTCGCGATTAATATTCGGAATCCGAATATTCGCGATCATCACTAGAGAGCACACAGGACACAGGGCTGCACAGTGAATCGCTGAGATTGTGATGTCACAGAGAAGAGGCAGAGCAGAGGCTTATGGGGCTCCACACACAGCTGATGTTTTCCCGGCAGACCTTTCAGCTTTGACAAGCGACCTCGGCGCCGAGGCACAACGTCACAGCATGGGAGGTGCTACCTCGGAAAAACTCGTCTTTCCTGCCTTAAGATTTATTTTTTTGGACAGTGATTGCCCTATCTATTGGCAGCCTGATGCCGATAGTGCAAAGTGACCTACAACGTGGTAGGTCCGCTTTAAGTAAAAGTGTAATTTCTTTTTTTTTTCAAAATTTAAATGTGATTTTATTTACACAACATATCCATAAGGAAATTGCTGTGCATGATAGAGAATCACATGTGTTTGAGAATTTTTTTTATCTGTGCTTGCATGAATGGGTATAGTAGCAATCCTTTTCTCTTGGCAAGTGTAATTGAGAAGCATATCCAAATAGATCAGTCAGATTGTAATTTCCAACTGTTTTGTGGTAGAAGTTACAGCAATGGATTCTGTAACAGACACCTGCATTTTTCAGCTTAGGTAGGAAATACTATGTGCTGCTGACTGATAAATATTTAATATTCTTTGATTTTCTAATTATCTCCTCTTCTAAGTGGCATAAGGCCAAAATAAGTTGTTGTCACTGTAGTGGTCCTGTGCTGGTTTCCTATCAAACAGAATACTAGCAGAATCCCTCTGTTGGATTTCCTACATGTATATATCTCATAATCAACAGCAGTGTGGCCAAACATCTGGCATTGACAAGCAGACGTCTTTGATTTATTGGTTAATATCACAGCTTGTTAGCGAATGGTTGAAAAGGAGAATAAACTAGCATAAAATCACAGAGAATAAATTATAAAGGAAATAAACCGAAACCATTGCATGTCCCTGCTTGTCACATCAATGAGCAAGGCAAGGGAAATGAAGAGTGATGGGGACACACCCTTCCAAAATTGTTCACTGATGCTTTTTCAGTCAACCGGCAACTTTGTGTAGCTGAGATATTTTCATACCACTATACTGCAACCCACAAAGAAAACATTTGCTTGGGGCTTCTACATTTCTTCTTTAGCATCTTACTCTACCCCACTCTCCCCTTCATATATTATTTTAATGTATCAGGTATTAACAGTATATAGCATCAACATATTATACAGTGAACACAACAACACACACAATGTACACACTGACTCTCAGAGGAGCTTCACAATCTAATGTCCCTACCATTACCATGCCATGCCAACAGTTGCTTAAGTGGAAGCCAATTGACTTACTAGAATGGCTTTGGGCATGGGAGTACTTAAAGAAAACCCATACAGTCAACAATAGTGATGAGCGACAATATGGCAATATTCGTATTCTTGATATTTCACAAATAATTCTACTAGTGTTTGATTCAATATTTGTGAATATTCCCAATTCGAGTGTATGAATTCTTAAAATGTATTCACAATAATCGCATTGCAATTACCTTCAAAATGTCCAGCACAAACTATAAGGCATGCTGCACGGCGTTACAATTGGCTCAACGCTGATGGACGCCAATGTAATATATGGCTAGCACTTGTTATATTTGCTAGAAATGACCCCTTACAACCATCCTGTACCTTACGAAATGGTATAAAGCTATCATCTTATTTAGCTCATCACGTTTTCTTCTTTTTAAATCAAACCAAATCTATACTAAATATTCAAGATTATTAGAAAACAGGTGAAAAATTCAATTTTGCCATCCTGGCAAAATATATGTTTTGTGGTTTATAGCTTGCTTTTGCAGTTTTTGCCAGTAATTTTTCATTTAGCCTAACAGTAAACATAAGTTGTTTTCTCTTCACAAACCTGTTTTTGGATTTGTGTGTTCTTTTTTTAGAAAGCTCCCTAGTTTTGGAAAACCAAGTAATCCAGATGTTTACTTAAAATGCGGAAAATATGAACGTTTTTCTGTGTTTTATGCTGGAAAATGTGTTGCCCTAGTCTTTTAATTAAAGTCACTGGGATTATTAAATCATGAATAAATCTGTTTTAATTAAAGAAGTAATTCATCTTGTTCAGTGTAAAGAGATTCCTAATTTTTGCAACTATGAGGCATAGTATTCTATAGTTTTAATTGCATATTAATAATATTACATGTGCCCAAACTAATAAAATTAGGCCAATTTGTACATTTTTCCTTTTACTATTTTGTGGATTTCTTTAGTCCTTGTCAGGTCAAGCTTTTTTTTTTATCATTTGCTCTTTAACTAAGCTTAAATGACAAGGTGTGAAATGGCATCAACTGAGATAAACACAAGATGTGTATTCCTTAAATCTGAAGTTTAATCTGATTTTATATTACCTTCTTTGGCTACCATCAACATGTTTTTCATATTTACTACATTCTTTTTTTTTAGATCCAATGAGTTACTGTAATAACTTTGTCTCTGTATTCCTTTATGCAACATAGTCAGTTCTGTATTGGTGAGAGGGTGTAGAATTATGTTACAATAGCTTTCTGAAAACAGCACCCTGCCTCAGTACTTCTCTTAAGATCCCTTGCATGGATTAAAGCATTGAGCTTTCTTGGGAGCATTGAGCATTGAGCTTTCTTGGGAGCATGTACATGTAACCCGGCCTAGGGAATATGCCCATGCTGAGCCTCTTATTGTAAATTAACTGAAATCCAATCAATAAAAAGTGTGGGGCAGTGAGGAGCTAATAAGGCCAGCTTATGCTGCATTTCTAGAAGAATTGCTAGCCATTTGAGATGGTTGTGACTAGTTATTTGGGAGATCATTGCAAAGCCCTGGAATCTACCCAAAGAAGGGACTGCACTCCCAAACAACGAGTCCAAATGTCACAAACATCAATGAGTAGGTCGGGGAATTCTAAAACCTACCAACTGTTTCCACCTCCAAATCCATACATTGATGTCTTTCTCAGCAAGCTAATGAGGGTTCCCTGTTTCCGAAGAGCCCACTTATTGTCTTAATTGAAAAGGCTTTTGGGAGATGTCATACTGGAGGAACTTAAGCCCCCCATAGGCAGGCAGACTCCTCCATGCAACTTCTGTACAACCAACTTTACTTCTACCAAAACCATGTAATAGGAGGACCTTTCTACACCTTCCAATCACTATGTATTCTATCAGGGAGGTCACTATACTACATAGTTGTTGGTAGGTCTCATGAAAGTTGTATGGAGGAGTCTGCCTGTCTATGGGGGGCTTAAGACTTCTAGCAGATGCTTCTGAAACTTTTTTTTTGTATAATCCTGGCAATGCAGAATAAACGTAAATGTAAAAAAAAAGCTGAGGCATGCTTAGAAGGAGAAGAAAATTTATGGTTTAATTTAGATAATGTTGGGCCATACACTTTAACTCCGTTTAGACTCTGTGCATCAATTTTAGATTATATTACTTTGTTTATTTCTATGTTTGCTTATAATTTGGTTATAAAGCAAAGACTGACATAAATGCACATTAAATATGCTGCATACTAACAGGTTGTATTCCCATGGAGACAGATTCACGAACATTCCGCACAATTAGAAGTACACTTTGTGTTTGTGTATTAAGATAAGTTTAATTGCTTAAGTGAACTTGTCATGTATCACAATGCTTCAAAGAAAATGTATAAGTCACTATGGTATTTAAATTTGTCTGGTTTAATAGACAGTGAGTCAAAAGCATTAACATACAACGCAGCTGTGCATTCTTTATGATGACAGTTAAAGCTAACATGATGGTGTAATAAAGATTTTGAGTCTTGCGTCTAGCTTAATGGAAGCTGATTTTCTTTCCCAAAGGTAGTTGTATTGGTACTAGTGATAAACTTCTGTTGCTGCTGCTGAATCACCCTAGTTCCTTTTGCAATTAGTTTCAAGTCTATAACAATAGATTTTAAGCAGTGTCAAAAAGAAATACTGCTAAATTTGTACAAGTAGGCTCATCCCAGTCAATACACTCATAAATGGATTGGGAAGAGGAAATTAAGCATCTCCTGCCCAAATAGTGATCCTATCCCGATATCCTAAGAATCTCACAATTCACAAGTCTTGATGGGACTTGAAGATTCCCAAAGACACATCATTAGAAACTTGTTAGATTGTCTCACATGAATGCAAAGCACTATACTACTACATCTGATATCAAAAATTGGTTTCTTATGTATAAATTAAGTCTACTTGTCATTCTATACTCTGTTTGCATCAGTTTGAACTACTGCTGTGGATACATTTAAGGAAGGATTTCAGCAGATAAGCTGTGAGCGTCTGCTACAAGAAAGCCATGGATTAAGGTGTCTATGGCCAGCTTTAAGGTTTGGATAATGAATATCAATTAGGCAAACTAATTTGTTCAAAGCTAGAGATGGCCTAATTTTTTTTGACTAGCTAACTTTGTGAGTCAATTACAAAGCCCCTAAGAATATTATAATTAGCGATGGCTGAACTTCGGCCATGTCCATCTACGAACGGTGGGTCGGACTTTAAAAGAAGTCCGCCTGTTCGGGGAATTTTAATCTGAAAAACCGGAAGTGATGTCAGTAAGGTCACATCTGGTACCTGGAATGCATAGTTCCTGGTTCCGATAGCCGGATGTGACGTCACTTCCTGTTCTCGAGCTGGTTTTTCACTAGGAGACCTGCTTCATGCCCGGTCTTCTAGTGAAAAGATTCTTCCTCCTGGCAGGATCTCACTGCTCTTGATCCTGCCAGAGGAAGAATAGAGAGCTCCTTCTTGCCAGTGAGCGGGACGGGTCGAACAACCATACTGCTTGCCGGCTAGAAGGAGGGCAAACATCCATGTTCGCGGCCGAACTGTCTGCCTTGTGAGCAGTTTGGCCATCACTAATTATAATCACCAACATTGCTGGTGATGTAGAGAAGGGTTGTGGTAATATTACCAAAAGTATTGCTCTAGCACATTTATGTAAATTTTAATCATAATGTAATATAATATAAATATATGCAACATGTGCAATATCAATAATTTTAGTTTTGTAATGTTTCCACAATCCTTTGCAATGCCTCCAGCAATGTTGCTAATGATACCATGTTCAGGGGCTTTGTGATTAACTCTCAAATAAACTAGTTGCATTTTCTCTTATTTTTGTTTATAGATATCCTTGAAACCTAGCCATTTAACACATTTTGCTTAATAAATCTACCTTTACGTCTTTTGTAGAAAAGACATCACCATACACAATTGATATGACCAGGTTATCTGCATGAGAAGAGGGTGGCATACAATGTTTATACCAAACAATAAGCTGTTCATCTCAGAATTAATAGTTTTCAATAAGACCCATGATTTAACTTTGTTCTCAATTGCCAGTCGGTTTGTAATTTGTTAAGGCTTATGGCTGTTACTTATCAATTGTCAGGATCCAGGACAGAGGAGGCGACCAGGAAGGCAACACACACTAACAGAGTTGTGGGCGAACAAAAAACAGATTTAACGGAGACTTACAGGCAGGAACAAACAGGTGCAAAAGTCCAGGGTAAAGGAGTGTCCAGGGTTCAGGGACAGGGACAAAATGTAGGAAGCCAGGGACAAGTAATCCAGACAAGCAAACAGCAACAGATACAGATAAAATGAACAGCCAGCATGGTCTGGATGAAGCACACCTAAATAGCCCTCCTAAGCTAACGAGGAAGGTGTGAGCTCCACCCAGCCCATGCTTGCAGGGAGCCACCTGCTGGTGACTGTGGGACTAACCCATGGATGGGCAATCACAGTGCCACCAGCAGGCGTTGACCGGAACAGCCAGGGTCCTAACATCAATATTGTAAAGCTACATACACACAGGTCATAATAAATGGAAATAATCTTTCATGATTATTCCCAGCTAGATATGATCAAAACATTTTGTTGGGGAAGTTTCAACTAACGGGCTTTGGGAGTCAATTGTAAAGCCCATGAACAAGGAATTATCACCATAGACCCATTCTCATCAGAGGGAGCTCTATGGGGAACAATGCTATGTTTAGGGGGATTTGAGTGTAGCAAACCCTGTAAATAATAATTTTTTTTTGTAGTTTCACAAGTTAGTTTAATCAAAAAAAGTAAATTGTAGGGAGGATTTTGGTTTGGGAGATTTCAACTTGAGAGTTTCTAGAGGCAGAAAGAAGAAGTTTAACTAGCTCAGTTATGGCCCCCATACATGCACAGATAGTAGTGGCCGACAGATTAAAAGCGATCGATTTTTAGATCGGTCGACTGAAAATTGGTGCATGCCCACATGGTCCAATCAATTAAATTTGATCGTAATTGTGAAAAAAATCGATCAAAACATGATCGGACATGTCGGAAAATTTTGATCGGTTGAGTACAAATTGAGTAAAAAATTGGTTATTCCATGTGGAGTATATTCTATTTTCCATCAACCAATCTCCAATTGTACGATTGAAAAAAATTGATTGTTTTTAGCCTGTCGGATGCTAAAATCTGTGTATGTATGGGGGGCATTAGGCTTTAGTAAAGTGATTGGGTCTGATGGTATTTATCCTCAATTTTTAAAGCTTTCTGGTATGGTTGTTAAACCATTGCCTGATCTTCAATCAATCCCTTTTAACAGGGGTAGTGGACAGCTAATATTGGTCTATAGGACAGTCATCTTAACATGCATTTGCCCTGAAAACTAAAGATCAGAGATCATTTAAAAGCATACAATGTGTTGAACCTAATATGCAGCAATTCAACATGATCGGGCATTGCTGGATAATTGTTGATAGCAGTAGAAACTGCAGTTCAATATATCTAAATGCAAAAAAATGCAATTCATTGAAAATTATCATGCTAAGAGCAAAAAATGAAAACCAACCTTGTAAAATATTTTGCTGAAAGAGTAGTTGATGCCTGGAACAGTGTATTTCAACATGAAGAACAGCAAAAATTCCTCACTGGACACTGAATAGAACTGATACTATTCTTGATCTCAGCCAAAAGGCAAAGCAACAATTTAAAAACACATGTCATCCCATTAGTAATTGTCTACAATAAATACTGATCTTTAGTAAGCTACTTGGCAATATTTCCCCAGCAGCGTTGCACCGTTGCCAGTTTTCATTGTACAGTTCTTTATAGCATTGAACACATATGAGTATATCTGACTAAAACGAAACAAATAAAAGGAAAGGTTTTACACTTCAAAAAATTATTTGGGATTTAGCGGTGTGCCAACAGATTTGTTGTGTTTTAATGGTTGTGATGCACCTGATCGGGACCCTTTGCCATCTGAGGACTAGTGCTGTGGGGATGAGCCAAGATTTTTTCTCTTTTTCTTGTGTTGCAGCTTGCTTTCTGAAGGCCAAAACAGTATATCACTTGTAGTCAGCATCATCTGGGTTTCCCCAAAAGAGGAAGAATTACTGCAGCTTACTGATCTTTTGTTTTAAAGTGTTCACACAGCAGCCTTACCATCAGGCAGGACCAGGAAGGGAGATCATGTATCATAAATATATAAATATCTTATCAGTTAGGTCCCTGGACCCCAAAGACAGTTCAAACAGAAGTCTACGATATTTTTAGAGAACAAAAACTGGCCAAAAAGAGAACTCTTACTACACACACAAGTGTGAGAAAAGTTGAACACAATAACATACTACTAAATCCGGCCATAGACGTCTCGATCTATGGACGGCTTTTAGCAGACTCCTCACAGTGTGGCTAGAGAACGGACAGGAATCCTGTGTGTTCCACTAACACACGCAATTCCTGTCAGATTGTAGCCAATTAACTCTCCTCCCCCTCCGAGTTAAAGCCTGCAGCACAGGATCGGAGGATCGGGCAGAAAAAGAACCAGCAGAACGGATCCGTGTGCGATCCGACCTGTAGGCTCTTTTGGTCGGATCCTCAAGGTGGGCTCCCCTATAAATGCGGCCAACCGTCCTTTGTGTGCTCGGCAGTCGGTCGGCCGCAACTATGTCGGGGAATCGGACCGTCTTTGGGCGGCTTAAGTGAGGTTTGAGCTAATAGTTGTGATGAAGTCTTTACTGTGCATAGCACTTTCTACATTAATGTCATGTTGGTGGTGATATAATGCTATAAACTTTTTGGGTTTGATTTAGCTTAATGTAATACAATGGCATTGATATGAATGGTTTAAGCTATTACAGTACAGATGAATGATGATTATAAAAATTCTGCAAATGTGTGCTTTAATTTTTCTCATAGGCATCATTTTCTAACTCCCTAAGTATCAATTGTTTCACCATTTAAATTATGTAACATATATCTCCAAAGCATATCTTGAAATAATATTTGATAGTAGCGTATCTAGGCTTAAAATCCTGATGCAAAAATCCTACAAATGCACAGGTATATGAAAGGGGCATTTAGTGATCACCCCCAACTACCCATCAAAGCAAGAAGATCACTTGGTCATATTAAGCAATGAGCAGCAGCTAGATGTGAGCTATAGAGGAACTGCACCCAATTGTCAGTAAGAATATGTATTTACGTTAAATTTACACCATTGTTATTTGAACTACATCTTTAAAGCTTCCCACATATCAACTTTTGGCAGAAAGTGTTAATGACTCTTTAAAGCAAAGACATTTCTACACAATGTACTCTAGTTTTAAAGCCTAAAAGAAGTCCTGTGGGGTGAGTGTTCAGGCAGCCACAGGAGGGACTACAAAGGTCACCTGACCATGCAGGGTGCCTGAAAAGGTGGAAAGGAAATGAGACTCATATGTCAGAGTGAAAAAATCTTTGCAAAGTGCTGCAGTCAATTTTAGAGATTCACCATTAAAATCAATGGGCTTGTTTAACAATCAAACCACCCTTTGAATGTGACAGAAGGCATAAAAAACAAACAAACAAACAGAAAACTTACTGCTTGATTAACGACAGTACATTGTCTGTTCTTTAAACAACCTAATTGACTTCCATTTTAAACTTGATGCAAGGTCATTTTCTGGTCACTTAAAAGACCATGCAAATGTACCCATAGTAAAAAGGAGTCAAGGTTAATGTTAAACTACCCTGCTTCTATGATCATGCATGTACTACTAATGGATCATGCATGTCTATGAAACTAATGCAATTTTTTATTTAAAATATAACACACTATTCCAAATACTGTTTAGTGTTGACTTAAAAAAGTAAATTGAAGCGAGAGTTACTGACAAATTTAGTTATAAATTTAGTTTTTTGTTGTGATAACATTTGCATTATAACTTCTTGTCTAAACAAATCCTAACATACAAACACAACTTTAACTTTCATCTTCCAGTGTATACAGCTGTACAATTTAGACCCTTGATGTAAATAAATAAATGTATTATTTGGTCTCACATACATATTCTGTGATCAGGCATGTAATCTGTTTATCAATTCTTTTTATTCTAATGACAATATCCATAGCCAATCTGTTCCAGTCATCTTCCCTTTAATCTTTGTTACACATTCACATTGCAAAGACATTTAAAGGAAATTGCTGAAGTACATGGCACATCCTTCAAAGCTAAAGTAGACTGTGCATATTTTATGCATGTACCAACATTTTAGACTGACATTCCAAAAATGATGCTTAAAAATATGTATTTATTCAGCAATTGCATGCCGCATGGTAGAAAGCTGCTTTTCATTATTCTCATGTGGTTTCCAAAATGTCATTTTTGGATACTTCTACCATACAGTCATGTTCATTCCTTAGTCATTATGATGAATATGAAAGTGCATCTTAACTCAAAAACTAGAATGTTATATATATTCCATTTCACCAGTCCAGATGTAGTGGTTGCACTAACTGTTCCTTTCTCTTAATTCTACCTGATGTCCCTGCCTTGAATAACAGCAATCACTCAATATGTAAGCCATACCTGTGCCATACCTGTACCCTGCTTTAGCTGGGATGTGTAGGGTGGAAAGTTAGGAGGAAGGGGAACATTACCCTCCCCACTTGTTGAGAGAATGTGCAGAACATCACTTGCTGCTTTTGGAACACAGAAGTGGCGGCTTGCACAGCGCCCGTGATGTTCCACTAAGTTTTGCCTTGTTTGAAAAGGATAAAAGTTGGTAGATATGATGTAAGCAGCACTGTTTCCTTAAGGCAGGATAATAGAAACCTACCTATCTTCAATTTACTTTAAAAAAAGAATGCACTGGGCAGCATGGTGGCTCAGGTGATTAGCACTCTGACCATGCAGTGCTAGGGTCCTAGGTTCAAATCCCATCCTGGGCACTATCTGCAAGGAGTTTGTATGTTCTCCCCATGTCTGCATGGGTTTCCTCTGGGTGCTCTGGTTTCCTCTCACACTCCAAATACATGCAGTAGGTTAATTGGCTTCCCCAAATAAAGATTATCCTCTGTTAGTTATGTGTGACCTATGATATGTGTTTGTTACAAAACCTCTGAAAATGATATCATCACCAAGATTGCTGGAGATGTAGAAAAGGAAAAGATTGTGGGAACATTCAAAAAAATTTTTTTGCTGTAACATATTTTTTTGTTTTCGTTTTTGCGATGTTCTAAAATTTTACTTGACTTTGAACATAATTTATGCAAAAACTGTTTGTGTTAGAGCCATACTTTTTTTGTTGTATAGGCCAACCCTTCTCTACATCTCCAGCAAGTTTGGTTAAGGGGCTTTGCAATTAACTCAATGGTCAAATTTTTTATCTCTAGTCACTGACGTCACTTCTGGTTTAACACGATTCACATTCCCGGAAAATAGGCAGGGAATTTGAAGTTTCCCGGGAACAGGTGATCATCTGCCTTTTCCGACCCTCCTGTTCTCGAATAGACAAGGTCAATGTTTGGTCATCACTAATGACTTGGCTAATGGCTAAATGTATTTGCTTAAAGCCTCTTAAAATGGCAATTTTTCTGGGATGTTCCCAGTGTGCACTTATTAGTATCAATCAAAAGTAAGTGAGTAAGGACAAGCACTGAATCAGTGCTAGTGTGTGTTTGGGGAGGGAAATGTTAAGAGAAAATATTACTTTGTTTGGTGTCATCTTATGAAAGAACTACTGGGGTTTTGATAGAATAACCAGGCTCAGACACACGATGGGGCCTTCATCTCACAACCTGCAAGACATATAGGATGTGCTCCTGAAATCTTGGTGCCAAATACCACAAAGTGCTTTCTGAAGTTTTTGTAACATGGCCACAAAATGGCTTCACATGTGAGACATGCACATTATTAAGCAAATAATTTAAACGTGCTTTATGTACTTTATGTTCCTCATGGTCAAACACAAACTTCTTACCTGCATTTTTAATCCCAAATGTCCCTCTTTAACTCTCCCCTGCAATCAGGAGTGCCTAAAGTCAGTAATATCATCATGTCTCATTTAGCAGCCTATAGAACAATGATTTCACCATTCATTATCAGTATCTAGATACATCAAGTGGCCATACACGTAAGAGCAGTTGGTTAACCCCTGTAGGCATCTACAGATGATTAAACATGGCGACTGTCACAGACAAGAACACAGCAGATAAAGCATTTTTGAGGATTGTGCAGTGTTTTTCCTCTTTTCTGATGGCTCAGATGCAATTAAAAAATTTATCTTTTTTTTCCTCAGTTTTTTTTTCATTTTAGGTGCTGTTCAATCTATGATGTTCTTGTTCTATGAAATAAAATCCTAGTTTGACAACACTCTCTCGACATTGTTCATTTACATTTAGATACATACAAACATTATGTTTTTGTTATCCTCTCTGGAGAATACAGTTTTTCAGATTTATCACCATGATCATGTAAGATAGATATGAAGAACAATTCCAAAATTACATAATTTTAGATCATTATGCATTTAACCTTAATAGTCAACCAAGCCTAGCTTATTTTTAAATCACCAAAGTTTTCTACTCTAATAGTTCTTCTTTCTGTGGAAAATACTTTTGCTAACTAAAGATTTCATCATGATGCAACATTTCCTCCCTAACTTTCCATTTTAATTACTCAAATCATCGGCAAATGCAAATTTTAATTTAGCTTAAGAAGAGTAGAAGAATTAGAGGATTAAAAAGAAATGGTTATCATCCGCCTTACATTAATTGCATGTGATGTACCTAAAATATATTTTAATAATTGGATTAATTTCCTGTTTGTTGGATAATCTTTAAATGTCAATATATTTCCATTTATCTAGTTTGTATAAAGCATCATAGGCAACGTCATTTGTTAAAGGATTTATTTTACCGTTTTACATTGTTGAAAATTAAGTCAGTTTCTTTTTTAATGGTCATATCTCTCTTGGGGATTATTAGGGGGACAATAAAGTGCTTTGTATCTGAGGCCAACATACACTTCAGCAGTTAGGTGTGTAAAATATATGGTACAATAATACTAGCAAGGAATTAGACATTTCTTTAAAATGGATTTTGTGTGTACCGGACGTGGTTAGCAGCCACAGTAGCATTACCGTTAGCATGACCAATACTAGCCAGAATTCGTACTGCATCCACACCAATTTTTTTTTATGTGACTGTCCGCTCTCATTAAGACAAAGTTAGGGTGACTGTAAAATTTCAAACACATGAAACCAAATCAAACTTGGAAAGTCATTACATTAAAATAAATCTACACACTTAGTAAAGTATTTCTCAACCTAAATGAAGAACTTTTCTATGCTTACTGTGCATGCCCACTGTAGTAAAGATGTTTGTATACTTAGTTGTAGTCTATGGACATGTGTAGTTAGCTTAGGGAAATTCTCACTCTTACTGCACGTCCATACAGTTCACCTATGGCAGTGTTTACTAACATTCTGTAGCAGACATGTGCATAAAGTGTAGAAAGTGTAGAATATTTACCGCTCTACTATACAGGGAGTTCAGAATTATTAGGCAAGTGGTATTTTTGAGGAATAATTTTATTATTGAACAACAGCCATGTTCTCAATGAACCCAAAAAACTCATTAATATCAAAGCTGAATATTTTTGGAAGTAGTTTTTAGTTTGTTCTTAGTTTTAGCTATTTTAGGGGGATATCTGTGTGTGCAGGTGACTATTACTGTGCATAATTATTAGGCAACTTAACAAAAAACAAATTTATACCCATTTCAATTATTTATTTTTACCAGTGAAACCAATATAACATCTCAACATTCACAAATATACATTTCTGAACAAATCAGTGACCAATATAGCCACCTTTCTTTGGACTCAAAAGCCTGCCATCCATGGATTCTGTCAGTGTTTTGATCTGTTCACCATCAACA
>CM070034.1:30540870-30555181 GCA_036250615.1 Ptychadena robeensis | reverse complement strand
AAGGAAGTTGCCTAATAATTATGCACACCTAATATAGGGTGTTGATGACATTAGACCACATGCCTTATTATTACAGAGATGCACATCACCTAACATGCTTAATTGGTAGTAGGCTTTCGAGACTATACAGCTTGGAGTAAGACAACATGCATAAAGAGGATGATGTGGTCAAAATACTCATTTGCCTAATAATTCTGCACTCCCTGTATATGCCCAAAAAAGAACCAGGACATGTTATTGTTTACATATGTGTACCAGAGAGTAGAGATGGTCGAATTTATGCAACAACTACATGTGCTAGAGCCCAGGTGCCCAACCTGCAGCCCGCATGCAGCGCTTTGGGTGTTCAATGGCAGCCCCCTCATTCCTCCGAAACCTTGCATAGCAACACACCTGTCCCCCCCTCCCCAGCTGACAAGTCTTCGCCAGGAATTTCTTAGAGTGGGAAGAGGAGGAGAGGCGATACACTTACGTGATAGGTGTACTTAAATGCCAATCTGGGACCCAGATGGTGCCTAAAACAGTCCCTCGCTTCTCCTCTTATCTAGTGTTGGCGGGGGATCAGCAGACTGGTGAGTGCCTATGCTCCTACTATTCCACCAATGAACAGGGGATGATTGTCTAATATATATTGCGGCAGAGGCTTTGATAATATCTATGAGGCACATAACCTATGACGATATGGCCCAAAATGTACATTACCACACTACAGTCTTCTATAATTCTTAATTCTTATAAGTATTTAAAAACATTGAAATGTCTAGATATACCTAGATACCTGCTGTCATTTTTTATAAAAAATGCTTATACAAGTCAGTATAGGTTAAAAAAGTTATGTGCGGCCCTTTAGTGATCCCGAGGGCCGCACTTGTGGCCCTCCATATCAACTCAGTTGGCCATCAATGTGTTAGAGCAAAACCTTTTTTTTCCCACAACCCTTCTCAACATCTCCAGCAATTTTGGTTATGATACCATTTTCAGAGGCTTTGCAATAAGCTCACACATTTACCAAGTCGAAAAATTGGACCATCTCTACCAGAGAGGTCTTAGCATGGATTAGATTGGTGGACAATGTTACAAATGTGCAGATAGGAGTGTGAAATGGAAAATAAATAAAATAATAAAATAACTTATTGCACAAAATATCACCATGCTGGAAACTACTGAGGGAAACTCATTCTTGTAAAAAGAATGTCTGGGTGCTTGACAAGAGGTTAGGTCACCTAAAACAAATAATGCTTAATGTTTGTATCAAACGTTATGACATCAAAGCCAAAACTTCACCATTATAGACTTATCTATATTACCAAGGCTGGAACGCCTTATGTCCTAAACAGCTAAATTGCACTGAACTTTCTTCAAATTTTGAATTCCAGTATGTGGGTCAGCTGTCATATCAATGAAGGTCTAAAATGCTCCTAGGTGATTTATTATTATGCCTTCATAATACACTGTGTCCCCATCTAAATGCTACTGGACTGCCACAAACATGTCAGATGTAAAGTTAGTTTTCAATCATCTGAGCATTTAGTCATAAATATTTGCAAATATATTCAACAAGATAACAATGCGCAGATTGATTGATTAAAATGGGCATTGATTCTCTAATTATGCTCTAGAGGGTAAGGAACTTCTATTTTCCTTTGTTTATATTCCTTTTCAATCCACTTGTCATACTTTGATGTTATTTCCCTGTACAATTTGTGTAAATTGCTTGGAACAATGTTTGCAGTATGTGACTAACAAAATAGGGAATGATATTCATACATTCATTACTTGCTTAAAAAAGGTGTCAAATTGCCTAATTAAATGTCTGATACAGTAATTAGGCGTCAGGTATCTTGATTAGCTTTCCACTGGAATGAACCACTGAATATCTGAACCTCCATAGAGAATTAAATGTATGGTATCTCCAGTTTAACTCAAGACAAAGGCATAGAGCATGCACAGGAAAAATGAAAGCAGAAATATCTTCTACAGCCTAATGCTTTTAGTTATATCTTTGATTGGGCTGAGATAGTTCTACAAAAAAAAAAATCCTATTCTATCAGCTTTGACATAAGAAAATCTTATAAATGAGTTTGAGGTTAAATTCATACATATATGATATATACTATGAAAGGGTCTGGTCCCCCTTTCACCTTCAGAAATCTCTTAATTCTTTGTGGCATAGATTCAGCAAGGTGCTGAAAACTTTCCTCTGAGATTTTACCATCACACAGATACTGCAGACTTGTCTGCACCTGATCCAGTACAACCCAAAGGTGTTCTATTGGTTTGAGGTCTATTGACTGTGGGGGCCATATCAATACTAGTGACACTAGTGATGACCGAACTGTCCGAACATGAAGAAGGTGACTATGAAAACCAGTCAGTGATGTCACATCTGGATATCAAAACCAGAAACTGTGCGTTCCAGGTACCGGAAGTGACATCACTGTTCACATATTTTTTTTATTCAAATGCCCTGTGAAAAGGCAGACATCAGACTTTTTTTTAAAGTACAATTTGCCTGTTCACGAATGGACCTGGCCAAAGTTCGCCAACACTAATCAACACATTTAACTCATTATCACTTTCAACCGTTTGAGATGATTTGAGTTTTGTGAATGTGTACATGAAGATGAGCATATATAAATAACAAAATGTAGGTAGGCTGTATGCTGTTTTCTTGTATGGGACGCTAGAGGTCTCAGAAAATATCTTCAATGGGAACTGAGACTCATCAGGCTGGCAAATAATGTGAAAGCTTCCAATGCCCAAAAAAGACATCTGACTTAAGAACAGCTCACACATAAGAACAGAGCCAATAAGAACAGTACTTTCATATGTCTTGGCTGTGCAGCAACTGGTGCTCCATCCGTTTTGGCCTGGGATGCTGCAAGTGGTAGCTGGAAGGAGGCTGGAGGGGTGATTTTGCTGCTCAGTGCCCCCCAGGCAGCTCCAGTTGATGAATGGAACATCCACCCCATTCATTCTCAGTGGATGGCAAAAGGTAACCTGTGGTCTGTAGTCACAGAGGCCGCAGCTGCTGCTCTTTTATGTAATAAAATATAATGATATTTACAAATTACATTTTGAGACAAACATCTGTTTGAATCACATTTAATAAAATAATCTACCTGTTCTGTCCTGCATACATATTCAACTTAAAAACAAAATGACAGTTCCTATCTCTTAAATAGCCCAGGGACTGCCTATCTATCTATATATATATATATCTTTTTATAAACTTTTTATTGTTTTTTATTTGCGGTTAACAACAAAGTAAAAAATTGAAAAGGCAAAAAACAAAACAGAAAAAAATACACAGAAATATAATTACAACATTCGCATCTAAATCCTGCAACGTGTCCTTAAGGTCCAAAAACTAGACCATACATATATCTGATAGTTTCAAATGAAGTGTCAACACCGGATTATAGTATATACACAAAAATCTGGATCCATTATGCTGTACATATGGGACAGTTTCAGTCATGTTCTCCTTTTTGTCTCCTTCCCTCTAGTGATAAGCAGCATATGCAATATTTCAAATCATGACATTTCCTGAACTATCCTCCAAATATTCTAAGTAAATTAAAAAATGTAAGGTCTCCTTTCATTTATGTTAAGTATTACGAATATTTGTCATGGTGGCATCTAGTGGTAGAATATGAAATAGCAGCTGCAGTGTAATCACTACATAGAGAACACAACGGTGCTTTACAGAGGCTGCCGGTGGCTGAGATTCAGCGGGCTGGACAGGTAAGGCTTTGTTTCCATTGAAGCGTTCCCGTGCGGTTGCAGCCTGAACGCATGCCTAAAGTTGTCGCACGTTTTTGCGACGCGATTTTTTTTTTGTATTGCAGATGTGGATGCGGTTGGGGCGCGGATGCGTTTCAAAACGCTGCAGCTAGCGTTCAGAAATGCGCCCTAAACCGCATCCGCACCCGAACTCGCACAACCGCACCAGTGGAAACTGGGGGGGGGGGCGGCCGCACGGGAACGCTACAATGGAAACAAGCCCTAAGTGTACCCTGACTCTGACCCTGACTCGAGTATAAACCAAGTGGAGCTTTTTCAGCCCATTTTTTGGGTTGAAAAAGTTGTCATATACACGAGTATATACGGTAGTTTTAATTATTTATAGCAAATGCCTAATCGGTTAACAAAAAAAAAAGCTGGATTCAATTGTATAAATAAAAAAGCAAAGAAAATAAACAAGAGAAGTTCATTAAACTTTAGATTACCTTTAAATGTATGCCAAATGAAGTGTTTTCTTTGGCACAAGATATGATCCATGTAGTTGAATGGGGCTTTTCATGCTTCCTTTCTTAAATCATTCAAATATATGTAACCATAACCAACTGGATCTGTAAATAGAGTTACTGTTCATTCAATGCTAGTAAAAAATATAAATAGATAATATATCTAAAGCCCCCCATGCACCTTTAGATCACTCTATACAATTTCATTTAGATCTTCCAGCAATTATGTAGTGCTGGGTCCTCCCTGATAGAATACAAAGTGATTGGAAGGATTAGAAAGGTCCTCATATTACATGGTTTTGGTAGAATAAAAGTTGATTGTACAGAAACTGTATGGTAAGATTGTAAGGTGTATGGGGGCCTTAAAATTATTATACCTGACCTTTCTCTATTGAAAGCTAAGGTTGGCCAGGTTTCTTCATTTGTTAGCTATGTCAATAAAAATGGTCTTATTGATTTTGCCATATGATAAATTTTGCGCACTGTGTTAAATTACTTTTTTTGTGAAAACAAATGTTACAACATAGAAAGAATTTTTTTGTAATCTTTTTAATGGTGATCAAGGTTATCCAAAAAGTAATAGTAAAAAAACAGCAGGGCAAATAAATGAATTATATATGAAAATTGTTAGACCTATCTTTCCACAGGCTCTGTCCAACATGCTTTATTAAGGGTGACAAACAAATAAACCCAACAATTTGACTTGATCTTATTTTCCTGGATTCCAGTGACAGCAAAATGACTTCCCTATAAATGTCAAGCTAAGCAAAATGAAATGACTTTATTTCAATATATTGGCAAACATAATAAAAACTCTTCAGACTGAAATTATACTATTCCTGCAGACAGATCATTTTAGCAACTGAGAGCAATTTAAGTGTCACATTATGCGAAATGCAATTTCAAGAAAACACTAAAAGTACCACAAGTGTAAAGGGATACATTTAAATAGGCATCAAATGAATCTGATGGATTTTAATATTTGAATAAGTTTAAGATGGGATGAAGGTGACAGTAGGGTGGGAAATGTTAATATCTAAGGCCTTTATTTTTAGTGGGTTTAGATATTTATGTTTTCTGATCTGTTTGAGCAAAATATCTCAAAGTTCCCTAAGAAATTGTTCCTCGTTTATGGGCTTTGCATTAAGATGCAGAAGAATCAGGCTATATTTTACCATAGTATTAAGTGAAGTTGAAGATAAAATTGCTTTTTTTTCTTTCAAGGTCTCAATTGGTCATCTTATCAAACGTCAGTACGTCACCAATAACTTGCAATTTGTATTCTATCTTTAAATGTAATATAATGTCTGCCACCCTGGCAATGGATGACAGCTCTTCACTCACTAAAAATTAGAAAGGACAGTCAGAATTGTACGTTTAAAAACATTGAATAATGTATAGAAAAGTACTCAAACCCATTTACTAGATCTAAAAATAGTTAAAACGCTAAGAAATATACAACATGTTAGAATTATGATATGATAATAATGATATATATCTATATATTTTCAGTAAAACTGACACATCATATACAAATAGAATAAAGAATGTTTAATGTTCATGACTTAGTTTAGGCTGCATAATTTAAGTTGAGCATTAGTTTAAAGAAAAGTAAAAAGAGAACAAAAACAATGACCCAAAATTGTACCCAAATAATTCAATACAAATCAAAATCATTGTTGATTCTCATTAGGATATTACATTTTAGTAGGTGACATCCACAACATTTTCAAACACTTACAGATTTTAGAATACAATTGAATCAGATTATATCAGATTATATCAGATTATAAGCTGGTCCGGATAAAAAAACTAATATAGGGTTTTTAAGGCACTGGGTCAACAAGAAAATCTTAATAAAAGGTCTTTATTTTATACACGGACCTATACAAAAATGTATCACCTTAAAAAAGTCAATAGTCAATATCACCGATCGGTGATATCTATATTTGTTATTGACTTTTTTAAGGTGATACATATTTATACAAAATTATTCACCCCCCACTAAAATTGAGTGTTTTGGCCATTTTGATATTGATTTTTTGTTTTTTTTTTTTACATAATTTTTATTGTTTTTTTCCATCATTACAAAAATAAATGAAACAAAAGCATTAATATTGGCCTCAGCCTATACAAAATCACAAGCAGTTCGCCTCCCATGGGAGGGTGTATAGAAGCTAGCATTTCACAGACAGTAAGCAGTTGTTCATCAGTATAAACACATATTAATCAATTCTTAACTATAACACCAAAACATCTATCTCTAAACCTGACTCCCTCGTCCATAGCCCCTGACCTCAATTCTGACATGGCAAGAAAGGATAACACATAAAACATACAATAGAAATCATTGCCCATATGATGAGATGGTGCTAACTTCCCCTACCAGCAACTTTCCCCCGTCTAGCTCCCCACTAAGGTCATTATTCATCTCGCTGGAGTTGTGTCCATTGGCCGTACCCCTAGAACAGCACTATGGGTCAGGTAAGGGTCCCATTTTTTATGGAACCAGGATTTGCTGTACCCACATCTAGCCTTTCAATGCGCATATTGGCCTCTAGTTGTGTGTGTAGGTGCGCCATAGATGGAGATTGGTCAGCGATCCACTCGTGTAGTATGACTCTCCTAGCTCCCAACAGACATGTTTGCACCCATTCCGTATTGGGGAATATTTTACTCGAGGTTCGTGGGCACATATAGCCGAAGAGCAGTAACAATGGGTCCTTCCGGACCGTGATCCGGATCGTGTCTTGCAAGAGGGTCAGTACCTCATCCCAAAACTTGGATATCATGGAACATGACCAGAGGCAATGGAATAGACTCTGGTAAGACATGGAACATTTTGGACAGGCGGAATGCCAAGACTTTGCGCCCTGTGAGTCCACTAGCACTGAGCCCGGAGGCTTATATGCTCGCAATAGAATGCGGTATTGTGATTCTCGCCATGATTCAGACACTACCACTCTCCGGACCACTCGGTATCCTTCGAGTATTTTATCCATCAGTCCCTCTTGAGGGAATTCCTTGCTCCATGTAGTGGATAGCTTGGGTAGACCCTGAGGGTTCAGGTTGCTGCGAAGTAAGGCATATATGGCAGACAGTTTCATCTTGGTGGCTCCCAACATGTCGTCAAAACGTGAGGGTGCGTGCAAGGAGGACAGGTTGTTAGCTAGACTGAGTGTGAATTTGGCCACCTGTAGGTAGGGCAGGGGATGCGTCTCGGGTACCGTCAGTCGGTTGTTAGTCCGGAGGTCCGGTAAGGAGTTCAGTCTTCCAGTGGTCGGGTCTACTAGGTCTTTAAAGTGGCTCACCCCCTTCTCCCTCCATTTGTAGAATAATGCTCCTGTCGTCCCCTGCGGGAATAGTGGGTGTCCTACAATCGGGAGATATTTAGAGAAGGTGTAAGGTACTCTAAATAATTTTCTAGTCTCCCTAAATGCCACAATCGTGCGGGAGCCTGGGAATTGGGCAATGAAGCAATGCAGCAGGGCCCCACGGGTAAGTCAGGCCTCTCTCCAACATAAGATTAGAGTGATGCGACGTACCCAGTGGCGGCGCCAGAGGGGTGCTTGGGTGTGCTTAGCACCCCCAAAATCCTCGTCCAGCACCCATGTTGTACATGGAAATCTAATTTTTTGGGAGGGCAAGCTCTCCTAGCACCCAGGTAGCACCTTCAAAAAAAAATGGCTGGAGCCACCCCTGGACGTACCACCTAGCCAATCGATCGCATGGCGTACTTGACTGGCTAAATTATATTTCCGGAAGTCCGGCAGATTCATGCCCCCTTCCTTGGAAGGTCGCCTCAGAGTCTTAAGAGCTATCCTCGCCCTCTTCCCCTTCCACAGAAATTTGGATAGGGCGTTATCCAATGATTGGACATCTGAATGCCAAAGGAGGAGAGGGATATTTTGCAATGGGTACAAGAGCTTGGGGAATGCTACCATTTTAAAGAGATGGCACCGTCCAAACAACGATAGCGGTAAATTGGCCCACATATCAAGCTTACGTATAATGTCACTAATGACCTTTTGTAAATTGAGGGAATATAGCGAGGAAGCCTGTTTGCCAATTTGCATCCCTAAATATGTGATATGTGTCCGGGCAACTGCAAATGTAGAAGTATTAAGCCATGTCCTTTGTCTCTGGTTTGAGAGAATCAAAATTTCGCTTTTGGTAGAGTTGACTTTGAACCCCGAACACGCCCCAAACTCCTCCAGCATCCGCTGAATTAATGGGATATCCTGCTGAGGGTAACTTGTGAATAAGAGGACATCGTCCGCAAACAGTGCACATTTCAGTATACTATCATGTAGCTGAACGCCCTTGTAATCCACCGAAGCTTCAACCCTTCGAACCAAAGGTTCCAAAGCGAGGTTGAACAGCAAGGGCGACAGCGGACACCCCTGTCTGGTCCCCTTCTGTAACGGAAAGGCCTTGGACAGGAATCCCGTTGTGTATATCCGTGCAGATGGAGAAGTATACATGGCTCTCAAAAGTCCCAAGAATCGACCCTGAAAGCCCATGCGCTCCATCACAGAGAACAGCCACGAGAATTTGACGTTTTCAAACGCCTTCTCGGCGTCCACCGTGAGAAGCGCAACATCTAATTGAGGGTGACTCTTGGCAAAATCCATTGCCAAGAGAGCCTTACGAATATTGCCTACACCTTGTCGACCCTGAACAAACCCTGCCTGTGAGGAGTGTATCAGTTCAGGCATGAGCGGCGCCAACCTGGACGCCAAGATTTTAGTGAGTATCTTCGCGTCCAGGTTGATAAGAGAGATGGGCCTATATGATCCAGGGGACAGGGGGTCCTTACCCTTCTTATATAACACTTTTATATAAGCCTGGTCAGCAGTTGGAAAGAAGCAGCCCTTGTTCCAGAGATGGTCATACAGTCTAAAGAGCGGTTGAACTATATCCGCCAGAAACAATTTGTAAAAATCAGCCGTATAGCCGTCAGGTCCTGGGGCTTTGCCAGTAGGTAGTTTAGTTATAGTCGTTAGCACTTCTTCCATTGTCAACGGAGCATTTAAGGCTGCGACCTGGTCATCAGTCAGAGTCGGTAGGGGAGTATCTGTGAGGTATTGACTTTGGAGCTCTGCATCCGCTCCTGAGTCTGTATAGAGCGTCTCATAGAACTTGGCCAGGAACGTGTTCACTTCTGCCGGATCCGTAACTACTATCCCGTCAGGGTCCCTAAGGGCCGGTATGTGTGTGGCTGGTGCAGCTTGCCTGGTCAATGTGGCCAGTAACCTCCCTGCTTTGTTTCCAAATTTATAGTACTGGAGGTCTCTATAGCCCTTCCTAACAAGTTCTTCCTGGTCTAGCCAGTGGTCACACTCTTGCTTAGCTTGAGCAAATCGGCACTTGTTCAGCACCGTTGGGGAGGCATACAGGTCACATTGAGCCTTGCGTAGAGCATGTAGGGACTCCTTGTAGCCCTTCCTAGTTCGTTTTCGCTTGGTCGCCAAATAGGCGATTATGTAGCCCCTAATTGCAGCTTTTGCCGCTTCCCAGAACAGAACCGGATTGTGTTCGTGTTGGTGATTGTCAAGCTTATATTCTTGGATTTTACGGGAAATATATTGTTTAAATTCCGGGTCATCCTTTAGCTGTCCCGGGAATCTCCACAAGATATCCGTCCCTTTAGGAACTTTTTCCAGTATGTGTAAACTAACCGGCGCATGATCTGATATGATAATGTCATGGATCTCAGGATCTACACATAACGGTAATAAACTGTCCGTGACCAAAAGGTAGTCAAGGCGTGATAAAGAGACATGCGCTTGGGACACATGCGTATACTGTTTTGAAGTGGGATGTCGCTGCCTCCAAACATCAAACACCATTAAAATCTCCCCCTAGGATCTTGTTTGGGCAGGGGTCTATAGTTATAGTCTGGGCCAAGGAGCAGAAGTATGTTTTAGTCGGAGAGTTAGGGGCATACACGTTGTATATACTAATGTCGGTATCAGTCCCTTTCAAGGTTACCCGTAACAGTCTTCCGTCATCGTCATGATAGTGGGAGTCCACCGAGTGTTTTAGGTTTTTATGCAGAAGCGTGATGACTCCCCCCTTTTTCCCTTTTGCAGGGGACACCAGAACCTTGCCCACCCATAGCTTAGCAAGATAGGCGGCCTCAGATTCGCTGAGGTGCGTCTCTTGAAGGAGTGCCACGTCTGCCTTCAATTTTTTAAGGTGTCGGAGCACCATCATCCTCTTCGCTGGAGACCGTAACCCCTTCACATTCCATGAAAGGATGTTAAGGGTTTGTAAATTACGGTGGGTCATAATAGGTTTGCGGGGTCAAACTCACAGATGTATCATATAAGCAAAGAAACCATGCATTTAGGCAATACATAAATACCATGTTACGTTCATAGAATGTGAAGCGAGGGCTGGTAGTAGAGGCAGAAAATTTTAAACTAAACCAAAATACACTAAACACAAAAACGGCGGCACTTAACATACCAACAGAGGTGTCTAAACCTCGTAGCCTTACTAGGCAAAACATTTCCTTAGTGGGCTTCTCTTTTTTCCTCATGTGTAACCATCCCTCTGCTCCCCCACTATCCCTCACTGGAGATATCAAAATGAATCAGAAGCCTACAACACATCTCCCCTTATTACAGTCAGACTCAATACTACCCCAGTACTGCTAGGTAACTGAGAGAAAAAGAAAGAGCAGATATGCGGAGGAGGAAAAAATAAAGAGATAGTAGGTAAACACAAAGGCATCACAGGTCAGCAGACATGGGGAGTCATGCTCACGTAAATCCATAGGGTTTCATCCGGCAAAGGCCGCGGTGTGGACGCCTAAAAGAGTGTGCAATCCCAAGTCTAGTTCCCTCAACGGTTCTTCGCAGCTTTGGTGTCCTTCTTCGCAGCATCCAATTTTAGCGACTTCTTTGGCGTGTCGAATTTTGTTCGCTGCGGCTTGGGCGATATAGCGGGCTTCTCAGATTTCTTCGCCGCTGAAGTGGGTGCAGATGATTTCTCCGCTGTCGGTGACGAGTCCTGAATCAGGCGGGCCACAAAACGGTCAGCTTCACCTGGGTCTTTAAAGATGTAGTCCTTGCCCTGCGGATCCGTAACCCTTAGAGTGGCAGGGTATGTCAGTGAAAACTTTACGCCTTTGTGAAACAGAGCCGTACAGGCCGCACTGAAGGCTCGGCGTTTGCCAGATACCATGGCCGAGTAGTCGGCGAATAGAAGAAGGCGGCATTCCCCATACTTTAATTCCCTGTTCTTTCTATACGCCTGCATGACAGCAGTCTTGTCTGCAAAGTCCAGGTATCTTGCCATAATTGGGCGAGGTGAGGTTCTATTGGGATCAGGGGGACCAACCCTATGAGCCCTTTCCACCTTTAGAGGGAAATCCAGCCCCAAGAGCGCCGGGATTTCGGTCGCGCACAGGTCACGTAGCGCCGCTGGTTTTACCGCTTCTGGGACCCCCAAAATCCGAACATTGTTTCTCCGGGTCCTGTTCTCCAAGTCATCATGTTTGTCTCTCAGTTCGGAGACTTGTACCTCCAGGGTATGGCAGCGTGTGACATAGCCTTCATTGTCATCTTGGAGTGCTGACACTCTGCTCTCTAGATCTGTGAGTCTGTGGGCGTGGTCCACCAGCTCCTGCTTGAAGCTGGCCATGGCTTTAACAATGGCCTTGTCTATGGCAGAGTGTATAGTTGGTTTCAATATTCTCGGTCCATACACCGTGACCACTGGGATCTCGGGACCCTGCTGAGCTGTCAGGATCGAGGGTAGGAGAGATCTGGTAGGCAGATTTGAGCGGACAGCGCGGGAGCTCCTCGGGATGTCTCCTCTACATGAGGCGCCGGAACCGGAAGCTTCTTGACATTGATTTTGATCATTTCAGTCATCTTGTTTACAATGAAATGAAGGAGGAACTAACTAAGTCAGACAAATATAACATAACATTAATAATGAAATAACTACAAATGTATTTTCTGTTCTCACATCATTATCAGTTTTATTCAACCCCCAAGTGACATTCATTCTTAGTACTTAGTACAACATCCATTTCCAGTTATAACAGCTTTCAAACGTGAAGCATAGCTTGACACAAGTGTCTTGCAGCGATCTACGGGTATCTTAGCCCATTCTTCATGGGCAAAAGCCTCCAGTTCAGTCACATTCTTAGGCTTGCGCGCTGCAACTGCTTTCTTCAAGTCCCACCAGAGGTTCTCAATCGGATTTAAGTCTGGTGACTGCGATGGCCACTCCAAAATCTTCCAGCCTTTAATCTGCAACCATGCTCTAGTGGACTTGGAGGTATGCTTGGGATCATTGTCCTGATAAAAGGTCCAACCTCTCCCAAGCCTCAGGTTTGTGACTGCATCACATTTCCTTCCAATATCTCCTGGTACTGAAGAGAATTCATGGTACCTTGCACATGCTGAAGCTTCCCTGTACCTGCAGAAGCAAAACCAACTCCCCAAAGCATGATTGACCCCCTGCCATGCTTCACAGTAGGCAAGGTGTTCTTTTCTTCATAGGCCTTGTTCTTCCTCCTCCAAACATAGTGTTGATCCATGGGCCCAAAGTCGACTGCAGTATGCCAAAGTCATGTGGACAAACCACAACAGTTTTGGGATAGTGTTCTGTGGACTGATGAAACAAAATTAGAACTGTTTGGGCCCATGGATCAACGCTTTGTTTGGAGGAGGAAGAACAAGGTTGAATGTGTTAAAAATGTAACTGCAAAGCCCTTGAACATGCTATCGCTAAACAACGGTCTGGGGTATACTACAAAAGAAAAGAAAGTACTGCATGAGCGCACAGGACACCAAGGCTTGACATCAATGTGGGTTGCCTGGTAAGCTAGGTAAGCTACCAGAATATAGCTCAGGGTTTACCGCTACTGGCAAAAAAACTACCCCACGTTACTTTTAGGCTTACCGCTAGTGAGAAGTTCTTCACTTAGGGCTAGACCAAAGGGGGCACTTACATGCATGACGGGTAAAGAAGAGTCCCTGAACCTCTGAGAAGTAAAAAGTTGTCTTTGGTGTAGTAAAGAGAGCACTCTGATTGCCGAAGGGACTGGCCATGTAACTTATCAATACAATTCATCAAAAAGAGCTCCATAGAATCTGCACCACTTTAATTTTATTGGAGAGTTTCTATATAGTAGTCAGGCGGCTGTTTCCCTAGAGCAGTATAATGAAAAGCAGATAGTACTATTAGCTCTGCATTAAATTCTGGTTCTTGAGCAAGGATTGATGAAACAAAGAAAACAAACACTAGGTTCTCCTCCATAGAATGAATCTCTTTTCGCTTACAAGATAAGACATTAAAAACTTTAAAAGAAATACCAAATAATAAAATTGAGTATTATTACAATTTTTATTTTTGTACCATGTGAATATTATGCATCAGAAGTTTGAAGATTGATATTATCAACTTAATGTAATCTGTTTCAATTTATTTACTGAAATTTAAAACGGATCTCAGCAAACAGCTCTAATTAATAGTCCATGATTTGTCCTTATGATCTTTTCTGGGTGAAAACAGTTTAAGATAATTAAAATGGAAAATTAATTTGGCATCTAGAATTACTAAAGGATTAGCTGCCTGGATGATAAATGAGGATCTTAATAAGGACATGTTTGCCCTACAGCCCTAATGCTTGTGAGTGGTGCTGATTTATGTGGTATTTTCATTTTCGTTGACATAAGGTTACATGTGTATATAGCAAACCCATAATTACCATGAAGTCCATCTTTACACAATGGCATAAGGTGCCCATACTTTCCTTCCTAATTTTACATAATTTTAAAATAAATAGTTTTTCATAAAAAAAACAAAGTATACAGTATCTAACAAACCAAAATATGTTTTTTCAAATCTATAGAATAAACAGGTCAGTTAGTGAATAACAAATTACCCCTTGATGGGTAGCCAGAAAATAGCATGTGTACCTTTTCAGCATACTGGCATCTTTAACAGACCAAAAGGCTTTCACATATGAGTATGTACAGTTGTTTGCAAAAGTATTCAACCCCCTTGAACTTTTCCACATTTTGTCACATAACAGC
>CM070034.1:30518163-30534724 GCA_036250615.1 Ptychadena robeensis | reverse complement strand
GAAAAGTTGGGGGTCGTCTTATACGCCCAGTCGTCTTATACGCCGGAAAATACGGTAAGTGTTTTTTTCTTTAGAATCTCTGTCTAAATGTGGTAAAACAAACTGAGAAATAGTTGGGAGTCCCCATACGAGGATACCTTTTGGTGTTGTTGAATAGTTTTGCATAAATCAAGTTCAAATTCAAGGCAAAAACTGTAAATTTGAACTTAATTTATTTATAAACTACATATGCAAGCAATCTTTTCTTCTATCTAGTTATGAAATAGACAAATGGAAGCCCTGCCCTTAATCCTATTGAAGTGTTGAAGAATGTGACAACACCCATCAACATTAATGGGCCGGACTGAGCAAGTGTAAACTGCAGTTATTTCTGAACAAGGTGCGTTTGGGGGGCATCTTTAATACTTCAAATAATTATTCACTTACTTTTGCAACATTTAGATAAGTTATTAGTTACATTTACACATATAAAATGACCACCTATAATAATTCTTCATTTGTTTAATTTATTTTATTCATCGTCTTTTAGAATTTCCTTCAAAGCCAAATGTTTTAACATTTATATAAAAATATAGAACAGGTGTGCACAGATCCCACTGAACAAATAAAGTCCAATGTCCACAACAGCACATGCAGATTTAAACAGACCTAGGGCAATTATATTGAAAGGATTGTATTTAAAGGCTTTTACTACCCCTAAGTCCAGCAGTAAAGTAGACACTTAAGGTAGTTGTTGTATATAAATCAAACAGTCTCTGTCCAGTCTAAGTGGTGGTGTTGCTTGCCTCAATCTCCTATCAAGGCCTCTATGGTAGATTGCAGTCCCAGGGCATACTGTTTCCCCTTACCTTAGCTTGGGGAAGGGGGTCTCGCCAACTCACATATTGCAGCTGGTTCCTATAGTCGTGCAGACAAGCCTGATCTACTCACACAATGCCCTGGCAGCACTTCTGGTCTTTAGCAGATCCAGCAGATAATTTCCCTTCTAGATTATATTTGTACTTTGTATAGCAAAAAAACACCTCCCCCATCGCACATCCAATTAACAATTTCAAGGGTGTTACATATTACAGTATACACATAACCATTTACTGTATTAAAGCACTTTCTCTTGGAATCCGTGTGGGGTGGGGCTGACAGTAAGATTTCCCTGTAATATAATAGAAGCATAGGTGTCCCAATTTCTTCACAATGTCAAGGTGGGGGCTAGAAAAGGTGAGACATATTAATTGATTACATTGTAACCTGTTTGCATTTATTTTACCACTTTTTAACATTATAAAAGCCCCCATACACCTTTAGATCACTCCATACAATTTCCTTTAGATCTATCAACAACTATGTAGTAGAGTGGCATCCCAGGTCCTCCCTGATAGAATACATAGTGATTGGAAGGTATATATAACTGCTATGTAGTTCCGGGTCCTTCCTGATAGAATACATAGTGATTGGAAGGTATATATCACTGCTATGTAGTGCTGGATCCTCCCTGATAGAATACATAGTGATTGGAAGGTATATATCACTGCTATGTAGTGCTGGGTCCTCCCTGATAGGATACATAGTGATTGGAAGGTATATATCACTGCTATGTAGTGCTGGGTCCTCCCTGATAGAATACATAGTGATTGGAAGGATTAGAAAGCTCCTCATATTACATGGTTTGGGTAGAATAAAAGTTGATTGTACAGAAATTGTATGGTAAGACTGTAAGGCGTATAAGGGCCTTAACAATGGTAGAGCTGTATGTGCATTGTGTGGGGATAATGCCAGAGGATGATAAACAGACCGAAACGTAGGTAATGCTGCCAATTTAATTTGGGCGGAGAAGGAAACAAGGTAAGAGGTAAGTAAAAATACTGTTTATATACTGTTGGGCAGTAAACTAACATATACACCTTGCAAGGTAGGACTAGCCCCATTGCAAAGTGAAAGTTATATTGAATCTGGAGTTCAGCATTGGTTGACTCAGTTATCAATTCTAAAATATAATAATTGCTTAAGGCTTAAGGCAAAAAAACTAAAACAAAACTGACCTCTATTCATTTTCATGTATAAGTGTATATAATATGCACATTTCTTATTTGTAGTTTTCTATATTTCAAGATATTGATTGTGATAACTGTATATATTTTATATATAAAAAAATCTATCAATTGTTATAATCCATACTATTGTTAATTCAGGATTACAGAATATTGTGCAGTGCCATATCATTTAGAAAATCCCCACCCTCCATCCTTAAGATTTTATATGAAATGAAGCTCCCCTATGGATTTCTTCTCTTATCACAGCAGTGGATATTTCAGGATACACATACTATCAGTCGTGCATCATTACCCTCCTACCAAAAAGAAGAGAAAATACCTGTCATTGTTACAAATTACAATTTTTTTGTGGTAGAAAACATTATTTGTTTCTGGATTAACAGACTACAGTGCTCTAGGAATTCATTAATAGATAGAGCTTAGTACCAACATCCAGCTAAAAGTGAAGCGTCTGCGTGCTTTGTTTAGATGAGATCAGCAAGTCTTATAGAAAAAGCATGTTGTTTCTCACTTTACCCAAGGGAAACTGTCTGGCTGGGATATCACATTTATTATGATTAAGTTAAAGGTGAACTATCACCAAGAACTGCAACATTAAGAAAAAGGCTGAGAGCTGAGCATGAAGATCACAGTGTGGAGATAATAGGTCCAATGCATCAAATATAATGGTGTGAATGATCTCGTGCCATTACTTCCAATGAATGTTGAGTCCACACTATATACATTATTGGGCAGATAATACAGGAAACCTGAAAGTACACTTTCCACCTTCTATTCATATAATGGATGTGAAAATGGAAGTAATTTCAGATAGCAGATGGCTATCTGAACCCAATAAAAGGCGTATATAGCTCAATTTCTTTTTTTAGCAATATAAAAGAAGAAGTAAACAGCTGCTCGGATGCAATATCATTCTTCGTTATGATGTAAACATGGAGCTTTAAAGGTGTATTCAGCTATTTGTATGTGTCTTATAGCAGATCATCAAAAATATATATCATATATATATAGCTCAGAAATGGGAGTCGAGAAATCCACCTATATTTACGGAGTTAGCATATAGAATATTTGATGTCAGAACCTTTTAACATTTAATGTTTAGAATTAGATATATGATTCCAGATTTTGAAAGAATATGGGACTGTTGGGATGCATATGTTCAAGATAACATACATGGTAATAGAGAATGAAAAATTAGGAGGTTGCCTCTTGGCTATGGATAATGGTATAATTTGTTAGTATATATGTTGTTGTGAATTGAAAAATTTGGCAATGGGCAATATTCGAATTTGCGATATTTCGTGAATAATTATACTAATATTCAATTCCATATTTGTGAATATTCAAGTGAATATTCGTCTCGCACTTACCTTCAAAATGAATAGACATGTGCTATTTATTTTCGCATCACGAATATATATTCGCAATCCATGACCATAAGCATCTCAATGCAGAATATCGCTAATATTCAAAATTGTGAATATACGCCACCATATCTGTGAAATTAGCGAATTCTCGAAAAGTCGGTTTCGGCGAATATATTTGCAATTCCAATATTCAAGCTCAACAATAATGTAAAGTGACGAGTAGATAGACAAAAGATAAGTAGAAATACATAGACACGTACAATGTTTACTTAAAAATGCCACCATTTAACAAAGAGGACTAGTAGTAGAAACTCGGCTAGGCCAATAGAATTCTGAAGGGGGTAAAGCCCCCCATACACCTTTCAATCTCTCCATACAATTTCTGTACAATCAACTTTTGTTCTACCAAAACTATGTGATATGAGGACCTTTCTAATCCTTCCAATCACAATGTATCCCATCAGGGAAGACCCGCCACTACATAGTTGTTGTTAGATTTAAAGGAAATTGTATGGAGTGATCTAGGTGTATGGAGGGCTTAATAATTAGCAAGAAGTTTAATTAAATAAGGTGTAAAGTAAAAATATAAAGTTAAAATATACTAGATGAGAAACAACTAGATAAGAAATAACAAAGGCATAAAATACTGCATTTTTAGGACTATAAGATGCACCGAACAATAAGATGCACCCAGTTTTTAGAGCAGGGAAAGCAGAAAAAAAATATTTGAAGTGCTCATGTGAATTATATCACCACTATGAATCAAATCAATGCAATGCCAACTTTCTGCCACTAGATGTAACTAGCAGCAGTACTATCACGGCACAGACTTCATCTTCTTCACTGATCGGGCCGAGGGGAATGGCTGCAGAGTCTCCTCTCCCTCTCTGGCTGTGTTAGTGGAAGCTACAGTGTGATTGCAACTCCCACAGACACGGAAATAGAGAGAGATAGATAGGTTTTTAATGAGAAATTAGTAACATGGTATTATTTATGATATTTTGATTAGTGTTGAGCTTGAATATTTGAATTGTGAATATATTGCGAATATTGGCAATTTGAGAATTCACAAAATTTGCGAATATGGCGGCAGATATTCGCAATCTTAAATGTCACCATTCATTTTGAATGCATTGCAAATATTTGCAATTATATATTTGTGAATATATTTGAAATTGCAAATATCTAATGTTAGTAGAATTATTTGCTAAATATTGTGAATTCGAATATTGCTTATGCGGCTTATCCCTAATTTTGATGAATATTATATGATGTCCATATTTTCTTAAAAACCAGATATTGTAAAAAAAAAAATATATATATATATATAAATAATTTGTGGATATAATGATAGGAAGCATTTGAGAAACATTTTTCAGTTCCATGGATGTTTAGAATTTTTACGTATTTAATATACCTGTAAGTTTTAAAAAGGGTCAGCGTTAGATTATCGGATGCCTTACAAAGAGCAGTACGGATATCCACTGGATAGTTGTATAGATTAATGGGGTGTCCACTCTAAATTTCTCAAAGACCAAGTATGTGTGTGACTTTTTTTTATAGGTGCAGAGAGTGGAAGAAAAATTTTGCTTAGAATGGCTATCTAAGCAAAAACGCTTTGTGTAATGCAAGTTTTCAATTATAGTTTCACATTTGAATAGGCATGATCAAAACTGCTTCATTTCATTCCTCCAAAATTAGAATGAAATTGCCCAATTTTCAGGAACATTTTGCCCAAAGATAAAATGCATTCAAGGTAATGAGGCAAAGTGAACCCCCCCCCCCCCCCCCCCCCAAAAAAAAGAACACCAATCAACCTCTGTCGTGAGTCAACAGCCAAGCATATCCAAACTGATGGTCTGGCTAATTTTCTGCCAGAATAGAGGATGACTGTACTCGCTACAAATTTATATTTAATCGTAATACAGCAAATAGAATAAAAGTGTGTACATGGGTTGAACACTTCCTTCACAGAAATAACAACAAGAACAGCATGACATGTTTTATTGTGTTTCCAATGTTGAAATAAAATAAGATCTTCAGCTTTTTCAGAGAACATGGTCACTTTTATATTATTAATGCAGTTTAGAGAATCGGATTAAATACTATAGAGTCCAATTTGCGAAGAATTGGGAAGTACTGCAGAGCTTTTCAAATGGGTTTTCAAAAGTCAAGGTTTATTTTTTCTGCCCTCCTTCATGTTATCCTGTATCATAGGACATATAAAGACAACTTCAACCAGGGAAACTGTATGAACATGTGACACACAACATTATATTATTACAGTATATGCAGCTTTATTAGGGAAGCCATACCCTTTATTTTCCTTAATTAAAAAAAGACAAAAGCTTAGTTTGTAGGTAAAAAGAATCTGAATGAAGAATGAAGTGTTTTACCTGATAGAATATTGTACTTTTACACACCCCTGCCGGCAGTAAACGTTGCACAAAATATAGACATTTCCTTTATGCAAGCTTTCTAGTTTAATGCTGATTAAGCTTGTAATCGGTAGCTCAATGTCATTTCTGAATCAATGATTTCATTCAAATTGATCTGTTTAAAAGGACAAATGAGTTGTCTTTGAGTAAGTCAGGTTGTTCTTTGTCTTCATTATCCAATGCTTTATCATCTAATCAGCTCGGTGCTCGAGTAAGAACACGGTTAAGGCACAACAATAATTTCTCCTACTGATGACTAGATAGAAAGAAAGCTGCCTGGGAACACATAAAACCCCTAAACATAGCCTTCGTTTTTTTCACCTAAAGACAATGATGGGCTGTTTTGATTTCTGTTCCACTCCATTATGATCACAGTGTGCCAAAGGCCAATTATTCTCTGGAACAAAGGAACTCACCCCATTGTCACCATTCATTTCTATTCCAAAATGTTCTTTTTTATATTTAGGTTTGGCTTTAAAAGACATATAAATCCTGACTGAATTACAAAAAGTGTGTTCAAGAATGTGTTTGTGAATGTCAAACATTTATTTAGATGGAAGAGAACCAAACTAAAATCAATGAGGTTATTTTTTTCTGTCCTGAAGGTAAAAAAGCTCTGTTCTTAGGAAACCAAAGCAAGGAGAATGCCGCTTGTTAAAAAAAATTCACCTAAACTTTTGCTCAGGTGAGAATTTTGGATTTTTCCCTCCTTTTTTTTTATAACATTAAGAAAAACAAAAAACAATCACATAGAAATAGCAAAACAGATTGGATTTTCCCTTACCTTTAAGGAAAGCATTAGATTAATTTTGATTATTTACCTTGCATGTCATTATCAAGTCTGAAGCAAAATAATACATTAATAATACAAGTCTTAAGCTAACGACAATATTCGAAATTTGAATATATTCGACAAATATCCGTCATTCGAGAATTCGCAATATTTTGCAAATGTGCGTGCAGATATTTGCAATGGCGGATATTCGTCATATTACGCTTCAACATTGTTTACCGGCATACATCACGCATATGTGTGCGCATTGCGAATGGATGTGCAATACACACAGTGCTCGTACTGGCTAAGATCACAGAATAAAGAAGAGAAGCTGAAAATCTGCATTGCGAATCTTTGCTAATCATTGCGCACGGGCGTGTGCAATGGAAGGCAATAGAATACAGACGAATCGAATGCGCTGCTCAGCGCTATTGTTAAATTCTGCCATCATCCAGACTTCCTAACAAAATTCACTTTTACTCCTTGGGAAAGATTACCCTTTTGAAGAGTCTCTAAAGCCCCCATACACCTTCAGATTCCTCCATACAACTTTCATGAGACCTACCAACAACTATGTAGTATAGTGACCTCCCTGATAGAATACATAGTGATTGGAAGGTGTAGAAAGGTCCTCATATTACATGGTTTTGGTAGAAGAAAAGTTGGTTGTACAGAAGTTGCATGGTAATTGTATGTGGTGTATGGGGGGCTTAAGAGTGCTCATTCAAAGGTCGATAGCCACTCAATCGTTGAACACTTGAACACAATGTGGTGACTGATGAGGGATGTCTCTTCGCCGATTGAACATCGAATCAATACACACAACTTTGCACAATCGATTCCCGTTTGATACCCTGGTCCCCATAGAAAGTAATGGCAATTGAAGAGGGATTAACCGACATGTTGGTTCCCTTGATCAATTGATTGTGCCTTCGATTCCCAAACAATTGCTGCGATTGATTGTTAAGGAATCAAACTAAATAACGACCTGTCTATGTGGAGCTTACGAGTGTCTTTAGATTTAATGTTCCTAATGATGGAGTAGAGGATTTGGCAGAGATTAGTTCCCTTTAAATTCCTTGCACCTGCCTTAGCTGACCACTACAGGAAAACATACGGGGAGGGGGGGCTTACAATGTGAAGGATAGTTACAAATGTTTTGCAGTGTTTAATCTAGTATACCATAAAATCATTATGGGAGCCCTGCTCAAAAAAAGAGTGTAGGCGGGTGCGACCTGCTTACCGTACTCTGGATATAGAGAGTTATTTTATCCTGGGGATTTTCACATGCTTCAAACAACTACATCCTAAAGATGGAAAAGCTGATGGAAATAATGCTATAATGGTGCACTAACAATACAAAGGAAAATGTTGGAAGTGAGGACCAGGCCCCAAGGTCTGGCAGTAGAAGTGGAGTTTAGCATTGCATTGTGAAGCACTGACTGTATTTGACTTGTGGTTGTTAATAGACCTGATAACTCTGACTAGCTGGAGGTAGATCCTGTTGGAAGATTGTCTCTATGGTTCATAAGCAATACCTTCCCTGGAGTAGTTCTGTTGTATACTCAAATTTAAGTCACTGCCATAAGTCGAGCTTGCTTACCTGTTATTACCTGTTATTGCCTACTACTACCACTTCCTTGGGTCCTATAATAAACCTCTAGTGACCTCTAAAGTCTCCCTAGACTTCTGCAGTATTCTCTCTACTACCCCAGCCTTTATCCCCCTCTATTTTGTTCCCGCCTCCTTCTTTTGTAAGTTAGAATCCTCAAATTGCAGCAGTGGAATATCACCTTATTATCACCTCACCTTTCTCCAAATCTAAAAGAGTATCAATTTAATTTTCATGACAGTTTTGCTGGTGGAAGTGGCTCCTGGCTTGCACAAGGTCCAACACAGGCTCTTCCCATTAGCTCAGGGAAAAGCTACCACAGCCTGACTCCTAGACTTCCTCAGCCTGGGCTACACACTCCCTGTGTCCCCCCTGGTATCCGCTGCTCCAGCACCACAGTGCCCTTCCCCCCCCCCTCATTAGGAAGCCCTGACTGACTGGTCCCAGATACTTTTGTGGAGACACACCCGGCCATCACATTAGTGTCAAACAGGTGTATGTTGGTGGAGTGGGAAGGCCCACCCAGTTCCTTCCACCTCCACTCTAAAGTCCTGATCCCTGTAACCAAAAATATATCAAAACTGGGCAGCAACCTACTGTCACTCCCCAACACTACTCTGGACTCCCTCCAGGACACACCAGCAGACCCCTTCACTGCCGCACATGGACCACCGGTCTGTCACATTAGCTATATTAAGCTTAGTATCTATTTCTAGAATGAAATCTCAATAAACTTTGACTGTAGGTAAGGTGGAGTAACATAGAGAAGGCTAGCCTCACCGCAGCACAGGTAGTGTAAAAAGACCCTTAATATCCATGTTGAGCCCAGCTACCATCAAATATCTCTAATTAAAATAGACATTAAACTGTTTGCCAGAATTCTTGCATCAATATTGTTGCCTAATATTCCCTGTAGATCAGTTGGTGGTTTTATTTTATATTTAATTTAAATCATGCAGAAACGTATCCAACAGAAATAATTTAAAAATGTGTTTTCGTTAAAATGTTTTTTTAACAATTACTCATGTGAATAACAAAATATGTTCATATATGCATTAAAAAGCCATTGTACATTTGAGGACACTTTTAAAGTAGTTAAGTATTTTCAGATGTAGCAAAATAAAATAGATTGTTCAATGTTATAAAGGACAATCAACACCGGCAGAGTAAATGGTCATTCTAAATGGACTGTAAGTACTTATTTGGTACAATATTTTTCATATGAAACTAAAATGTAAAACAATTAAATCCTTTCATAATGCATATATTATTTTTCAAAATGGTAACAATATTTTAATCCTACTGGAATAATGTTATTTCTGTATATATAGAATGTGCAACTTTCACAAATCAATGCTTTCAAAACCATGCAAAAATATTAACCTCCCTAGCGCTCTGCTGAGGTCCAGATTTTTGTACCAAAAGCACACCATAGACCTCATATTCACTCATTTGCACATACTTCATGGTGGATATTTCTTGGCGTCCTATTAGATCTTACCTCTCTGTATATATTTATATTTTTTTCATTTTCTTTTTCTTCCTTTCTTCTTTTACCTTGAGCCAATGGTTCTACCAACTATAGATTTCTTACACACTTCAATAGGATGACATGAAACTGATAATGCTTAATCATTAGATCCTACCTGGGATTATTATAAGGTGAAAGAGGTGGTTCGGATCTGCAGTGGCTTGTCTGGGAAAGTCCCCCATTCCCCGACCTAGACCAAAAAACCCCGGCTATGGGGAATCAAGCATCAATATGCACAAGACATATATAGTATTTACTTTTCCCACATTGGGGATAATTAGGGTTTATATAACTTATACAATGGTAACGATTAAGTAACATATATACATGGATTCTTATGTCTTTTCTCTCCGTAGCATCACTTAACTTGTCGATTTTCTGAAGAAGCGTCAATTTGTTGCGAAACGCGTTGAGAGTTGTTGACAAGATGAGGAATTGAGACATTTTGTTTACTAACTATTGTGTGTTGAACTGAACACCAAGATTGTTTTCTTTATACATTTGTGTATGTGACGTTTTGATTAAATATACACACAATTGGATTATATTTGATTCTGTGAAATCATTTCTTTACTTGACTTTTTTAAAGTTATAATTTACTACCGTGTTCAAAGTCCCATTGTGGTTATCATGGAATAGCCTAGGCTACCCATGATAGTGGGGTGCCACATTTTTGTTATAATTAATTGTAAAACAATTAAAGCCTTTTATAATGCATATATTATTTTTTAAATGGTAACAATATTTTAGTCCTACAGGAATAATGTTATTTGTGTATAAATAGAATGTGCAACTTTCACAAATCAATGGTTTTAAAAACATGAAAAAATGATTAACCTCCCTAGTGCTCTGCTGAGGTCCAGATTTCTGTACCAAAAGCACACCATAGACTTAAATAGAATATTGTAAGTTGTAGGCCTGTTACTTCCCAAAATATGTACAAGGGTCTAGTAGACATCTTGAATATAATAATGTTTGAAACAAACAATTATGTAAAAAAAAAAAAAAAATTTTTTTATATATATATAATAAAATCATTTGAATGATAAAATCTCTAAAATACTTATTTTGTATGATAGACTTCAAAACAGTATGTATTCATATTCATAATAAAACAATTTTTAGAAAATTTTTATTCAATTGGAAATGTGTTATGTGTTTTTTTAAATTGTATAGGATACCGTTATCACTGTATCGAATACAATGCCCTTTGGCACCCTCTCTGCTCTGGTGTGATGAACACACCAGGGGAGAAAGGGTTAACTGCAAAGGGCACATCTGGGAATCACACTGGGAACAGTCTTCTCCATACAAGACTATTCTGGTGTGATTTACATTTGAATCTCCCACTGCCAGTCCCCCTCCCCGATGTGACATCATCACTAGGGGGGGGGGGTCCATCTCCTCCACCAGCTTCTCCTTCACATTGGAGCCGCTGTAGCAGCAGCAGTATGGTAAATCTGCACTGCTGGGCTCTGATCTTCACCGGATGGCTCCATCTCGTTCATTGCAGAAAAGTCAGCATTGGGAGATGGAGCCGTCAGAAATGGCAGGGGGGGGGGGGGGGGGGGGGGGGGTAATATAATATACAATGAGTCCTGAAAATGTACTTACCTGTATGGATTCTTTGTCTCTATAGCTCACCACACACCTTTAGATTTCGCTGTCAGATTTCCTTTAGATCTCATTTTGTTTTACCAAACCATGTAATATGAGTGACTTTCTAAACAATCAAGTCTACCTAAGGTCTCGCAGAGGACCCGGCACTACATAGTTGTTCGTAGATCTGAAGGAAATCTGACAGAGAGATCTAAAAGGTGTATGGCCAGCTTATGAGTGCTGAAAACCCTCAGAAATTCAGTTTTCTGTTCAGTGATGTCTACCTTTTGCACAACAATATGGCAATCATGCATTGTTACCATCCTAGATCTGCATGTTGGCGCCTTTCCACTTTGTGTGTGCAGAGACACAGAGATTGGGATTGAATATATGAAGGTTTCTTTAGGATACATATCCCATAAGTACTTGCAGTCCCTCAGCAGGTCTGGGCTTGCCCAAAACAGAGTGACAACAAGTGTTAATGGAAGATATAGTACAAAAAGATACAACAACTAGGAAAACCAGTACATAATGCACAATATAATACATCATCTAGTTCCAGCTTTACAAAGCAAATCCAAAGGAATATGACACACTTTTGCTTGTTGGTGTGACTCTCTTTTTTTTTCTTGCTGCAGAAGGGGTCATCTTGTCTCAACAGGGACACAACCCATTATACGAGACTGATTGGGGAAGTTAACGTACATATTGTCTATGCCAACGTCCCTAGAAATGCACAAAATTTTTTATCCACCTCCAGGTGGATCCCACTGATTTAGGTTGGCCAGACGCAGGGACCTTAAGGAACACCTTCAATATAGCGATTAAGTGCTGAGGCTACATATGAATAGCATATAGGGACACTACCTACTCACCATGCATTTCTAAATCCCATGCAATCTCTAAATATTTTTTATTATTGTTGTCTTAACATAAAAACGTTTGGGAAAATATTCACATTAGCTATTCACCATAAAGAGAAAATCATTAATCTTTAGATTTAAATTTGATCGCACATAACATTGTTGAAAATTCACAATTACATTTTCTAAACAGAGTTTTTTTTATTCCCCAAAGTTCTGGCAATGCAACTCAGTGAAATGATTTTATTTCCCCAATTATTGAACCAGAAATATAGAAACTGAGCTAGCCAGGTCCTTTAATATAAACATCACCCCTGAACATAAGCCATTATCATGTGAAAGGTAAAAAGTACAACTGGATCATTTTAATTAAACAGGAGCCAAGGTTAAAAAAAGAAATAATAACACAAATAAATGATCTTCTATCTCTAAGCCAACAGCTTGAGTAATTACAGAAATGGGCACAAATGTCAGGTATCGCAGAGAACTTCTACAATGAAAGAACTACAATCCCAGACAAATAAATCGGAATACATAATGAATAAAGGCTACCACAAACATTCGCTACAGTTACCTAAAGCCATGTGTCAAAAGATTAGCATTTTTAAAATTCATTGTAAGAATATATCTTCCTGTTCAGGGACTTTTCATGCCCTTCTTAAACCTCTATATTGGTTAATGAAGCTAGCAATAATATTAAGAAATCATGGGGGAGGTTACCAGGGTTTATGTAGTTGCTAATTTCTATTCATGTAGTTGTCCATATGTTTCGATCTACTGAATGTTTTGACACGGATTGTAGCTAAATATAATACGTTTAAATTGCCCACAATTAGAATAGTCTCCCATAAGAGAATGGCTACATCTTCTACATCTATCAACGTTCACATTCTATGAACATGGTAACAAATGTTGCTACTCCTTTGCAAATGCTTGGAATCAGCAGGAATAAAATTACATACAGTGGCTTGCAAAAGTATTCCTATAATTTTTCCACATTTTGTCACATTACAGCCACAAACATGAATCAATTTTATTGGAATTCTACATGAAAGACCAATACAAAGTAGTGTACATGTGAGAAGTGGAACTAAAACCATACATGATTCCAATTTTTTTTTTACAAAGTGGGGTGTGTATAATTATTCAGCACCCTTTGGTCTGAGTGCAGTCAGTTGCCCATAGACATTGCCTGACGAGTGCTAACGACTAAATACAGTGCAACTGTGTGTAATCTAATGTCAGTACAAATAAAGCTGCTCTGTGACGGCCTCAGAAGTTGTCTATGAGAATATTGGGAGCAACAACACCATGAAGTCCAAAGAACACACCAGACAGGTAAGGGATAAGTTATTGAGAAATGTAAAGCAGGCTTAAGCTACAAAAAGATTTCCAAAGCCTTGAACATCCCACTGAGCACTGTTCAAGCGATAATTCAGAAATGGAAGGAGTATGGCACAACGGCAAACCTACCAAGACAAGGCCATCCACTTAAACTCACAGGCTGAACAAGGAGAGCGCTGATCAGAAATGCAGTCAGGACGCCCATGTTGACTCTGGACTAGCTGCAGAGATCTACAGCTCAGGTGGGGGAATCTGTCCATAGGATAACTATTAGTCGTGCACTGCACAAAGTTGGCCTTTATGGAAGAGTGGCAAGAAGAAAGCCATTGTTTACAGAAAAGCATAAGAAGTCCCGTTTCCAGTTTGCCACAAGCCACGTGGGGAACACAGCAAACATGTGGAAGAAGGTGCTCTGGTCAGATGAGAACAAAATAGAATTTTTGGGCAAAATGCAAAACGCTATGTGTGGCAGAAAACTAACACTGCACATCACTCTGAACACACAATCCCCACTGTGAAATATGGTGGTGGCAGCATCATGCTCTGGGGGTGTTTCTCTTCAGCAGGGACAGGGAAGCTGGTCAAAGTTGATGGGAAGATGGATGGAGCCAAATACAAGGCAATCTTGGAAGAAAACCTCTTGGAGTCTGCAAAAAGACTTGAGACTGGGGCGGAGGTTCACCTTCCAACAGGACAACAACCCTAAACATAAGGCCAGGGCAACAATGGAATGGTTTATAACAAAACATATCTATGTGTTAGAATGGCCCAGTGTGGAAAATGGAGCTGCAATTTTACAATATGGCCACAAGATGGAGCTGCTTTGATTACACTACATCACCATAGCAGACAGCCTTCCTAACCAAAGAATTTGCTGACACATCCATCCAAGATGCTCTTGCGAGGAAGGATTTAATAAAAACAGTAGGCACACTGTCAGTCACTGTGTGGAAGGGACTACAGCAGACAAGTGCCCCAGCAGCTGCCAGGATGGATTTTTTAAGGTTTTGACCTGCAATCCATCGACTTCGAATTCAAGGTGGTAGGTCCGCTTTAATGAGAGTGCCAGTTGGGTCACCAATCGTTATTGTTTGATTAAACATTACATCTACCCTTAAACTATGTCACTCAAACATTAAAAATAAAATTAGCAAAAACAGACTACAGAAAATAAAGAATAAAAACCTATAGAGAAAGCAATAAAATTTTATAAAAACGTTATGTTCCAGAACAAACAGGGGAACAATAGTCCGAATTTATAATCTGCTTGAACTTATCGTTATTCCATTAAGCTATAGCTAGAAGTCCTACATTTTATGTTTTATATAAAGAAAATATAAATAAAAGCAAGTTAGATTCAAGGTTCTTTATATTACAAATACTATGTAGCATAAATCTAAAAGATACAAGTGCATCGCACGAAGATGCATCTCCATTTATGTAGCTCTCCATTTCTCAGGCTGTAAATGTGTAAAGAAAATGTATCAAGGACATTCAAGAACAAAAAGAGAGAAGCAAGGGAAAACATTCCCGATCTCCGCGAGTGACTGTTCTTTCATTTCAAAGAACACAGAAAAGAGGACATAATAATTCATTAGATGGCTGATGTGAGAAACATGCTATTCTTTCTGGTATGTTTCATTATAGAGATGAGCTGACTGGTGGATAAACACTGACAGTGGATTTCTGTATAATAATAAAATAACCCTACACAACATCAGACAGTTGTGTTGATTGTTGTCATTCAAGTCAATCAACCACCTGTGCAAGCTGTTTGTCTCTGCAAGGTTCCAAACCTATTTTAATTAAAAGTACTGGCTTTGTTCCTAGTTTCATTTAAGTCAAATTGCAGAATATCTGGCTGCACCTACACAATGATGTTTAACAAGGAATTGAGAAGATGCGTGAGCTACATCGCATTTAATGCTTGACTTTCAAATGTCAGAAACTAGCTTGAGGGTTGCATCTTAAAGTCGGGGTGTTAAAGTCATGTGTATAAAATGTCATGTTTGTGTTTAGAAGTATATGCTCCTTTTGAGAAAACTTGAGAGCAACCGACAGTCATTAATATGTCAGAAATTTTAGTTAATGTAAACGTTTCCAGAACACTAATGTAAATTCATGAAAAGAGAAATTATACTTGATATGTCTTGTCTTTTTTTAATCTTAAATAGTAGAGTGTTGTACTGTATTAGCCATCGAAGAATAGTGTTGAGCTCAAATATTCAAATATATTTGGCGAATATTGGCTATTCTAGAATTCGCAAATTTCGCGACTATGTCGGCGGATATTCGTAATTTTGAATATTTGCATTGGGATGCTTATAGCCATGGATTGCGACTATATATTCGCAATGCAAAAATAAATAGCAAATGACCATTCATTTTAAAGGTAATTACGAGGCAATTGCGGATATAGAAGCAAATATTAGTAGAATTATTCGCGAAATATCGTGAATTCGAATATTGCCTATGCCGCTCATCACTATCAAAAAATAGAGAGAGTTTGGAGTTCAAACAATCCCCTTTATTGGCTTACCGAAGTCATTAAAAAAGCAAGCTTTCAGGATGTCTCAGATCTCTTTTTTGGGTTAATACAATTCTGTTTTTTGAAACTGACATATATACACAAAATTACAAGGTCACAAACATTTTAACAAAAACAAAGTAAAAGTGAAGGGTTAATTACATTAAATCTAATTAATTTGCATGGCCTGTATCATGGCAACCAATATATGATGGAAATAGTTTGTTTTATCAGAATCGGGCGAATGTCTAACACCCTATTGTGATTGATGTTTGATCAAATTATCAAAAACTCTATGGTTGATCGTCCAAAAATCTACACATATAACTTTAGTTAGTGGAGATAGTGATCAGAGTAAAGCCCCCCATACATCTTTAGATCACTTCATACAATTTAATTTAGATCTACCAACAACTACAGGGAGTGCAGAATTATTAGGCAAGTGGTATTTTTGAGG
>CM070034.1:30479849-30492779 GCA_036250615.1 Ptychadena robeensis | reverse complement strand
GCAAGTTCAGATAGTCGGAACAATAGAGGGCGATGGGCACGGAGTCTAGAGTAGCATCAAACACCGGAGAGGGGAGAGAGGACAGGCTAAGAGTAGCTTCAAAAAAACTAACTTACTGGTTAGTGGGTGGTAGGTCAGTAGGTGGTCGCTCTCAGCCATAGCTGGTCAACGTGCGCCTGTTAGGGCACTGAGTGAGACCGTGAGAACGGGACGACGTTAAGGTCAGGTGCCGCGAAGTGTAAGGACCGGGTTGGGTATATCGTGGATGCGAAACCCTACCCGCACCAAGCACGCGTCTGTCCAAGCAGCGTGCCCATTTGGGATGTTGGTTGGCTCCTTGGTGCCTTGAACAGGTCTGATCCTATTTTGTTTGAAATATATATAATCTATTGACTATACAACTAGTGGTACCCAGAAAGTCCAAAGAGTACTTTGGTATTTTGGTATATTATTGATGGGATGTCAACCACACATGGTTGAGAAGGGTAGAGGGAACAACATAAATGGGATTTAACCAATTGGTAAATAATAACTCTCACTATCCCAAGATACAAGCAATTGTCTGAAATGTTTAGGTTTATTAAGTATAACACACAATTAGTTTTTTGAAAAGCATATGCTCAAGAAAACAAACTCTACAGCACTTCCTCTTAATATGGAGGCTCAGGCAGAGCTGAAGCAACCATTCCCCATCTTTTTCTAAAGCAGTAGATCACTCCTATAGTATTAATACTACTGGCTGTTGCTACATAGCTTCATAAGAATGTAGCCAGTAGTCATATCCAAAAAAAGGAAAACAAGTGTTTAAAAAGCTAAAATAAAAGCTTATCAAATAAAGCTCCCAGAAGTAAACACATCATTAAAATTTTAAAAAACTGCAAGGGATCGGAAAGTTGGCGTACTTATTTGTTTGCTTTACAGTTGAAAAAGGAATAAAACTTATAAAATGTATCCCTATGCTTTGAACTTTTACCAAGCATGTGGATTGATATTTGCTATAAGAAACATTTTGTTTGAGCCAAGACATCTCCAAAACAAAAAATATGCACTGGGATTTCGAAAATTGGAGTTTCCCCTTCTAAATTTTCACCTCAAATTTGCACAATACCATGATTTTACAATTTGTTTTGGAAATAGACAGGTAAACTATTGCGAACAATAAATGTACTTAACAAAAGAAACATGTTAAATGTTATAATGCCATTGCAAGATGGAATGGTGCAAAACGAAATAAAAAACAGATAAAACATTAATATGCTACTAGGAATTTTAACTGGTTGCACGTACTTATCAACATTCCAGAGCATGTATGGATATGGATTTACAGGAGGGTGAGAGAAATGTCTCTTGATACCAACCGTTAGCCTTGAAAACTGCCTATGAGATATTTAAAAATAAAAAGATCATAGTAATTAAATCACTCGGAATCTATTTGTAGTTCTTAAACCTTGTTTTAGTTCTCTGTACAAATATTTCATAAGCATAAAAAAGCATTATGCAGTAATGGAAGAAGTGGAAACCTTAAGGAATGATACTCTATGGCATTTAGACTAAGAATAGATCTTTAATTATAGTGATTGCAATATAGCTATAATGCAATGTATATATATATATATATATATATATATATATATATATATATATAGTGACAGGAAGCTCCATAAGATTCAGGATGGGGTATACATCTGTCCCAGGTTTAAGAACTATACAGAACATTATACGTTTGGACCACTGGAGGGCGAGCAGGCTGGGGTAGTGATGTACACAGGTGAGACTTGGCAGAGTCATTAGACTGAAAGATAACCGCCCTGCCTGCTCTGGGAAGAGGCTCCACCCTGGGATCAGAACTTGTCAGGAGCTTCCAGACACAGTAAGACAACCAATGTGGCTGTGTATTGTTTGTTGTTTTTGTACCTGTTTTTGCTGGACTGTATGTATACTTTAGAAAAAAATCTTCTTTAACTATACATATGTGATCTTTGGGCAACAAGACACATAGTATGTAGAAAACTTGACATGAATCAACAACTGCAGTACCACAAACTTCCCCTAGCATTAACTCCTATGAGAAATAATGTTTTTAATGGTGACTGATGGATAAGTTTAAGTTTGGTAGATTCCAGGAGGGCATTACTTGCCTGTGTTAATTGTATCACATATAAAGTATGGTAAAGATCGTAGTGGGGTCGTTGGTTCTAGGCCATTTCATTTAAGGGCCATCTTAATGTTTCAGAATACATTATGGACAATTCTATGTTTACAACTTTTGGGGGAAGGTTTTAAAAAGATCCTTTTCTGTTGCAGTAATACAATGACCAGAACACAAAACAAGGTCCTTGCAAGACATGGTTGGTGTAGAACTTTATTTGCTTGCACAGAGCCATATAACAACTCAAATCTAAATGAAAATTGTGAGTCAGTCCTACCCATCTAACAGCTCCTGATAGCCCAAATAGTATCCTGGATCACAAATCTACACACAAAAACCCACAAAAAGCACACACACCTAGTACATACTCAGGGATGCATATTATGAATGCAAATGGGAAGGCAAACAACACACTGATGCCCATGGTTTTAGAATGAAATGTAAGGGAAGTTCCAAAGTATTCCTGTAATGTAGTGTTTTCACTGCAACTGAAATATGTTTTCTATGTATTCACCATTTTTGTACAAAAAAGTGCAATATATTTCCTGGAACTGTTTCCTTGAACTTACTAGACATCTTGGCTAGCATTTCAAACATGTGATATAATAAAAAAATATTAATCAAAATTATTAATTAAATTACTGCCTATGCAGACCTCTAACATGGTAAATACATACCTTGCTAATTCTTCTTTTTTATGTGAAATTAGCTGGAGAAAGATTTCTGTGATATCTCTGCATGAACCTAAAGCCAAAAAACAAAATAACAAAAAAAAGTGCTTACCTTTTGAGCTATCACAATGGTGCAGAAATGCTCCAAATCATTGACAAATATACTGTGCAGTCACCATTTTTAGGCCTTCCAGGAGCGGTAATAACTGCAGTTATACATATGACCACTGGAGGATGCCATATATATAATTTTCAATGGGGAAATGTAGTTCCATAGGCATTAACCTCCCTAGAGGTCAGCCATAATATTGCAGTATGCAGCAGAGTACACTATACTTTTCCTGCCGTCCCACTCCCCTATCCACATTGCCAGCACCATCAATGATCCCAGTTAGTGGGGTTTTTCAAACAAATTCTGAACGAACAGGATTCATCTCGACTGCTAGGGGGGTTAAAGAAGACATGCTGAATTGTATTACTTGACTGTTCAGCAAATGCTCAACTGTCAACTTCTCTCACACACAAAGAGTAAGGACCACAAGGGAAATTCAGGATTAACGGATAGGGACATACAAGTACATGAGGTGTGTTTGGGTGGGCTTTAAATACTCAATATTGAACATAATTATCCTTCAGTGCATCAACAATATATATTTGTATTCTCACTGAAATTCCATGATGTTGCACAAAATGAATGGCATAGTTTTAAATTATACTTGTATGCTTTGAAACTGTTAATATTAGTCAAATTGATATAATCCAATTAAACATTTAATAAAAAGATTAAGTGTTGTAATTAATGTATATTGTCCTAAAAACAAAGGAAACAAGAAGGCAAATATAAACTGATTAAAATAAAGCAGAATAAAGATTACAATTAAATTAAATTAACATGAGGAAATACATTTCCAGTCACATAGTTTAAGAGAATATTTCAGAAAATACTAAAACAAGATACAACTCAGTTGTGGCAAGTGACATTCCAGTTCAAGTTTGTGAAGTTTATAGTTTAGGACCCCTTTAACTCCCAACCAGCTTTTTTGCAGCTTCCCAGTCTTAAGAAAACTATGCCTACCCTTGATTAGGTCCTTAACTTTCTTCATCTTCTGATCTAATATATATAAAAATGTCTTCCCTTGTCACCATTGAGTTTTGAATATTGTTTTTTATTACCAAGCAAAATAAAGACCACGAGAATTAACTCTTTTTAGGAGTAAGCAACCAATTCCCCATTTTCAAAAAATTCAAGTTTTTTAGTTTTTTTTAATTTAACTTTTTTTTGTTATTACTAGAAGTTGGATACTACCTTGCAATATAAAAAATATGATAAGATAATGTATATAGCTTAAGCTGGGCATACACATCACGATTTTCCTGCGATCGTTTTTTAATCCGATCGCCCATCCGATTCCGGAATCGATTTTAATTTGCGAAAACGATCGCAAACTGCAACATACCATGCATAAAATTTCTGGGCGATTCTATCCTGAAAGTCTCAATATGTCTTGCACGCACACATTTATGGGGTTGGAGTGGTGTTAGCTGAAGAACTGGCCAGTGACCAACAGCACACAAACAAAGGTAATTTCCACAAGAATCATGGATTAATCGCTTAAAACGATCGCATAAGACAACTAACAGCACTCGATTCATGTGGTTTTTAACAAAATTTTCAATCAGAACGGTTTCGTGCACGATCGTTTTTCTGTCCGATTTTTGGTAAAATCGATCGCTGGGACACTTTTGGCATGCATCAATTTTTATCCAATCCGATTGCCCTATCGTTTTTGTTAAACAATTGCACTAAAATTGAACAGAAAATTGTGACGTGTATGCCCAGCTTTAAGCTGCTTTGTTTTTCTGCCTATTTTTCAACCCAGTGTGATCATGCACGTCCGGTTGTGCTAAGAATCACCCATGCACCCTATGTGTTCCGGCATTTACTTTGGATAGGGTTGCTGGCTTCCATCCAAGATAATAAGATTGACCTAAAAATTACTGCAAGCAGGCACTATGGCCGATCTGCGGCAAAATCGGGCACAAATCTAATGGTCTATGGCCACCTTAAAGCTGGGCATACACGCACCAATTCCTGCACGATCCGATCCGATGCCGTGCGCGCTCCCGCATCCCTTAAGGATCAGGTCGTGCAGGAATTGGAGGGTGCAACTGGTGTGGATTGGGCTAAAATCAGCCATCCTGTCGGATTGCACAGAGATCCATCAGGATGGTAAATTTTAGTCCGATCCCATTAGTTCAGCTGGGGACGGCCTCCTCCAGCCCAACTAATGAGCTGCAGATGCAGAGTGCCGTACGATTTTCGGCACTAGCAGGCAGGCGTGATGACGTCATCACGCTGCCTGCTACTGCATAGGATCGGATAAGGAATAGACGGTACATAAACATGAAACAAGAGACATAAAAAAAATAAAAACATAAAGCAATAGTGTTAAACATTGAGGACCATGAAAACATACCCCTGGATTGTTCATGATATAAATAAAAAAAATTGTAGAGGGGAAAAAACCTTGATTTTTTTCTCTTCATCTTTATTCTGATCTACAACAAGATTTATGAACACCTGAGACTATTTAAAATATTTGCATATATTAGCTAAATATAGTAAGTCAGCACTTATTTGCCATTTGTGTCCAGCAGAGCTGAGCTCAAGGGATGCTAAAATAAATTGTATTTAACAGCTACTCTATTTTCTCAAGAACTACTAAAAATGTCAATACATTTCATATTTTATACGAAGCTTCTCCAGTTTACAAAGATAAATGTGTTTAAGATTGAAGTTTTTAGTGGTTTCCAAAAAAAGTTTATGTGCTGGATTTCTGCCACAATTTGATATATACTTTCAACCTCACTACTATGCAAATAACAATTTGGCACAGAGATCTTAGATTTTCCTCTAGAGACAATCACATATTTCAACTTTCCACAGCCAAATTATATTTGACATTTAATTTTACCCTGACTTTCTCTATCTTGACAACGTCAGACACTTGTACGGCCCTTATGCTCATTAAGTAAGGGCCTTCTATCTCAATTTTTGTTAAACTGTTCATTTACAATTCTGTTTTTATATTTAATTTCCAACTTGCAAATTGAAACAATTCTTTGTTCTATCAGAGTAAATTTAGGTAAACATTGCATTACAAAATACTTACAAAAAGGCAGCTTTGTTAACCTATGAGGTGTTTTTCAGAAGCATAAAAAAGCTACAAAAACTACATGAAAAGGAAAGTTTTATCAAAGAAAATAGAGAAGATAAAAATGTATATATATAGTTTAAAAAAACATTGAAGTTAATACATTGAATATTTAAATCAATAAACACAATAGATCTTTATATGATACAACTAAACTAATTGCACTAAATAGAACCAAGTCTACTTTGGTATGAACTGAAAACTAGGTTAGGAAATTCTTTGTAAACATCAGTAGTAGTCAAGGTAGCCATACACGTGTTGACTTTTGCATGATAGATCTTTAGTTCAATCGTCTTGTGCAATTTATATATCAACTGTCAGTCTTAAATCGATTGTACCACACACAATAGAATTGATTTAAAACTGATCGATTCCTTTACTTAGATCTGTGCACATGCACCCTAGTACCATTGAATACCTAGAAAAGCTGTCAGATACTTGTATGATCGACTTTTGGTCAATCGCTCAGTTTCCATCACTTTTGATTGATCGCGCCAGATGGGCATGAATTGATTTTCGTTCAACATCAAAAACTTAGATTTTTTTATCAAGCAAATTAATATATATTACAATGTATGGCTATCTTTAGTCTAGGAAAATTGGAGACCGCTACTAATCTGCACCTAGTGTCATTTATATTAAACACCATGTGACATCCTGTATCTTTGTTCCAGTCTTACACCAGTCTTACACTTATCTTAGATAACAGGGATGACTAACTGGCAATGACTTAAAGTGAACTCAGAAACAAAAAATTTTTCTTAATTTTACTCCTTTTAATTACTTTCTGCTAAGCACTCCCAATGGTTTAAAGTTGATATAAAATCCAATTGACAAAAAAAACAATGGACTGTATTTTTTTGCAATACGCAATCAGGCATAGCAATTGATATATAAATTGAATATACAGCATGTTACAGCAGAGTAGGCAGGACTGGGCCATGCCGTATTTACTCTTTATTCCCCCAGCCAAGCCAACAGGCAAGAGCCATAGCTTAGTTCCAGAAAAGTGTACACAAGACCCATCACTCCACCCATATGTGAATAGCTGTTCAAGTGCCAAATTGTAACATTTGTCTCTTCATTAGTTAAACAGAAAGAGATCTTATCATTCATTTGAAAGCGTGTTGTCCATATTTTGGTATCCTGAAGCATTAAGCTGCCTCTACAATGTAAGTAAGGGGTCTAGCTTTTTTAAAAAACAAACTATGCTGTGGAAAAGGCTTACTTCATGGAATCACACACAAAGACACACAGGATTAACAAAAAATAAAGATTTTAGGAAACATCTGTATAAATTAAGAACAATAATACTTAACTTTGGTTAAGGATGCTATAGATTCTGTGGATTTTGTGATCTCAACAGACAATCAGGATGATTGACCCAATGCCAAGTAGTCTGCCACATTCACCTTGGCTTTCAGTGACATACAGAACAATGCATCTGGTGCATCCATATATGGGGAAAAGGCTAAGGTCACCCTTTATATATGCTGAATGTTTTTTCCCTATGGTAACCCCTTCAACCAATGATAGGCTTAAATCCATGTATAGCATAGATCCAGTTAACAATGTCGACTGTAACAGGATAAGTGGTTTCCTATCAAGAATAGAAGAAAAGTGCACTGTTGTTTTAACTGCAACGGAAAACATGTTTGGGCTCTCAATAAGCCACTTCCAAATAGGGAGCAAACCATAAAACTGAGGACTAATATGGCTAATTTAAGTTTCACACTACAAATTCCTTAGTTCTACAACCAAACATTACAGGAGGCACATAACATTCTCATCCACCACACACAAACTCATCTAAACAGACATGTAGAAAAGTGTGATTGACAACTATCCAAAACCCTGCCAGTGCCCCAGAGTCTAGTGGCATCCTTTATTTTAGGGGTGCACACACAGTAAATCACGGATATCATCTGTAGGGGCCTTTTTTTCTGTTGGTAGATCATAGTCATTTTAAAAGTAGCTTGCAAGCCAAAAAGTTTGGTCCCTCTGCTTTGTATCCTACCACATATCAATTTCCATTGTATTTGTTGATATACGTTTGAATGCAGTTGTGTGGCCATACAACAACACATTCCTTAGAGCATTCGGTATACATTAAAGTCTCGAAGCTCTCTGGCAAATAAAATCACAATACACATTACCTACACGAAAACCCTAACTTGTTAAGGTTAACAGATTATGCAATATTATACAATATTTTGTGATATTTATTGCTAAAAACTTTATACAAATCATGCCAAAATGACAAAGCCAGTCAGATGATTGAGTGAAATAAAATGTAACAATGTTTTTCTGTACATCGCATATTATAATATTTCATTATAATATAATTTTTAACTGATCAAATAGTAGCAAGGTACTTGACCTGAATAAGTTCAGATTTGGTGAAACAAAGTGCGTGAGGGGAGTGTGGGAATCCAGCTACAAATGTAGGCAAAACAGGCTTAAGCACGGTGAAACAAAAAAAAAGTTTAATGTGGCAAGGTGATATAACACAGTGCAGCAAAAGAAAGACAAACAAAGAAAAAACTCACAAATAACAGCCTTTACTGGCCAGGGCTCTGGGCAAGACAATGCTTTAATGATAGTCCATACACTCCAGGTAATAAGGAAGGGAAGTTTTGGCCAAGGTTCCTCCTTGAGCACAAAAACCATTTTAGTCTCTCACACTCCTTTGTGTGAGTCACCTCTCTGCCCCCCCCCTTCCTCACAGGTTGTGTTCACCTTTTCCTTTCCAAAGGTGTAGGTCCAACACCCAGAACGAAATCCACCCTGGACTGAACAGCCAGAAGCACCCTCCCTGCTTCTGGTCAGCTCCAGACCCAAACCACAAATAATACCTTGTTTTCAAGAGACCAGTCTGCAGGACCATCCTGGAGCTGCTACCAAAAGTAGCGTGTCAATCCGGGAGCAATGTATCTCCCATCTATTACCAATTCAGACAAAAGAGGGGCCTTTTAACCCTCACTTTGCCACAGGAGTTGTATCCTGTGAATGAAATAAAGATTACCTTTGGACTTTTATCCAGAGTGCAGGACTTCTCTGTTTTGGTTGATAGTAGCCAGATACCAATTGATTAGCAAAAATATATATTTTTCATCAAATTAAAATTAAAAGACATTTCTAAATTTTATTTTTAGAAGCCAATTACAATAATTTGCTGAACAACATTTTTTGTCTCTTTAATACAATATTTACATAGCTTCAACTGGCAAGTAAGTTTGACAAAAAATAAGCCAAAATGCAAATATGTCAGGTTTTGTTATTCAATATATGGAATAGTTCATTTATGGATTATTAAAATGTTCTGTTCTTTTGTTGTCTTTGAGCAACTCATTATGAATCTTCATCCAACAGTGCAAACAACATATTGAGACAAACAGTAATTATTTGTCCTTTTCTGGTTGGGATATTACTCTGGAACATGCTATTTAAATGAATAATTACCTGCAAAATAATTAAATGCTGTTGATATGGCCTAGTCATTCCACTTGTACACATTTATTGTAACCCTGTTTTCAAGAAATCTATCTCTGTCATGTCGGATAAGCTTACTGTCTATCACAAAGCTGGCATCGATCCTCACTTAATTATAGAAGAACATAGCTCCATATTAAAAGACAAATAAAGTTTAATTTTAATCACGGCTGTTCTTAAATCCATGTTTCATTATAGATTAAAAGAATCCATTACCTGAAAAGTAAAGCTTGAACAAAATTTTTTAGACTCTAAAACTATTCTTTTTTTATAATGATGTCTTTAGTAGTGGATGTAGTAGACATTTAAAAAAATATTAAATGTTCTGTTCTTTTGTTGTCTTTGAGCAATACAATAAAACTAGTTTTACTAGTAATTTAGAATATATTTCTTCCCTAGAACTTAATTAGTACTTGATATTTACATGATCAACCCTAAATGGCCCCATCTCAAAATTTGAGATGCCATGGTTTGAGAGCATGGTTTCATGCTCCTGTCCTTTGCACTTGACTCTTAGTTTCTTGTAAATAGTGATGGCCAACTTCGGCCATGTCCGTCCGCAGATTGGCTTTAAAAAATGGGCGGATTGGCTTTAAAAAAAGTCTGATGTCCCTCCGTTCGCAGGCAGATTCAGTGACACCACATCCGGTACCTGGAACGCATAGTTCCTGGTCATGCTAGCCGGATGTGACGTCACTGACGTCACTTCCATATTTACGAGCCGGCTTTTCACTGCGAGACTGGGTTCTCTACCCGCCCTTCAGTGAAAAGATACTTCCTCTGGCGGGATCTCGCTGCTCCTGATCCCACCGGAGGAAGAATAGAGAGCTCCTTCTCGCCCGCGAGCGGGTGGGTCGAACACCCGTACTGCTTACCGGCTAGAAGAAGGGCGAACATGCATGTTCATGGCCGAACTGTCTGCCTTGTGGGCAGTTTGGCCATCACTACTTGTATAGCTGTAGCATTATTGCTCTCTATTTTGTTGGTCTTCCAAGTACTTATATTTACTCCTCTTTTCCCATCTCCCCTCTTTAATCCATATTTTCTCCTCCTGTAATTATAATTTCAGTTTTTCCTGTGCTCAGGGATGACTGAATGTGTTTTTTTTTCTTTGTATACCTTTTTAGTTCATTAGTTGTTAGTGCAGTATAGCGTAAAGGTAGCCATACATGGGACGATTCCGCACAGGATTCCTGGCCGATCGATCACCGGGCGCGTGCACGCTGATCGAACGGCTAAGAATTGAGTGCAGCCCACCTTGCCCGATCGACCCTGCCCGATCGACATGGCCCCCTGAATCGGATCTGCCAGAGAACCAACATGCTGGTCTTTCTGATCGATTCAGCACACATCAGGGGGAGTTGCCATTTGTGAAGTGATCGATCAGGCACGGAATCGTCCAGGAATCGTTAGCCTAAGGTGGTAGGCACAGACTTAATTGGGCGATCGATCGGCCAACCGATTCCCTCAGGCATCGCCGGAATCGATCGGATGGGTGATCGATCGTCCATGGAATCGACACATGTATGGCTAGCTTTATAGGCAATATTGAAGTTGTGTAGATTAACAGTACAACAAAATGTCTTTACCACCGCACCTCATTTATGTATCATCCTATGTTCATTCCTTCTTTGCTGTTTATGTTTCTTTGTATGTTTATTATTGCTTAAAATAAAATATTGGAAAAAAAACAAAAACACTACAATACTTGATATAATAAAGTTAAAACCAAAGTTCAAATTCAAGTTGAAATTTCATGCTTTTGAGGTGCATTTTGCAAAAAAAAAATGTCATGATGGTCTCTACTGAACTTGCATAACTGTAACATTAATACTGTATATCTATTGTCAATTTGTGCAAAGTACCTGTGTACTGTTCACATACATATTTCCCATAACCTTCTCTTTTTGGCATGTCTTCATGTTCACTCCTTATTCCCTACTAACCACAACTCAATCTGTCTTTCTGTGTTTGTGTACTTTTCCCTTTACATTTTTTATATTCTTTGCCAGTGATGACAACTTAGTATGGCACAGATCAATGTTATACATTAAAATACATTCTTGCAGCAAATGAATAGTAATTAAAGCTTTCTAAAACTAAAGTATTAATAACCTTTGATTACATACACTCAAATCTAAAATCATTTAAAAGTCATTGTGCTCACTTGATAAAAGATATAAGATTTCATTAGACAGTATAGGAGAAAACATTTTGGACATGGTTAACAAGCATTGCCCAAGGTGCCAAAAGACAGATAAATGTGAACCTGTGTTTCCGAATATCTAAAGCTAGATATTCAGGAACTGAAAGATGATGCAAAGATAATGCCAAATGATGGCTCTTTTTCAAGTATAAAGGACCCTATATAAAAAAAACACTACTATGGCTTGATGATTGATGTTTTCATTAAAAGTCCTTGGTGGAGATGACTTTTGGATTTGGGCAAATTTTACAGATTTAACTTATGCCATTTAACTGTTCTTTTTCTTTGTCTCTGTCCTAATGTTTTGTTTTTATAATGCTCTATGCAGTTTAAAGAGAGGGAGATTCACTATAGAAAATGTAATTTAAAATAAACAAAAGTATGTTATGTTTCTACAGTAATTACAAGTAACATCTGAATAACTACCAAAACCACATAATATATACAAAATCTCACAAAAGTTAGTAAACCCTTTACATTGTGGTAAATGGCTTATAATATGTTTTCATGGGACAACACTGAAGATATGACACTTTTGCTGTCCCCTCAAAATAATTCAACATGCTAAATTAATGGCTAAACCTGCGGCAGCAAAAGTGAGTAGACCCTAAAAGAAAAATGTCCAAATTGTGTCCAAAATGACAATATTTTATGTGACATTGTTTTTCAGCATGGCCTTACTTTTTCGGACATGAAGTTCACTAGAGGTTTACAAGCTCTGCCTTCTCCGTGATGACAATAAGGAGCAGGAGGAGACCTTGCTCTCCTTCACCTTCCATTTGAGGATACCCCACAAATTTTGAATAGAGTTTAGGAGTTTAGGTTTTGAGACTTGTTGGGCAGTCAAACGACTTCTTCTTGGGTTTCATAATCAAGGCAGTGGTAAGCGGTGTGTTTGTGGTTTTAACTTGTTGGTATACTGACCTACAGCCCCGTTTCTAAATTTGGGATAGTTCTCTGCTTCAATATGATGCAGTAAATGTTAGCATTCATTACACCGACACCATGCTACTCCCACTACTATGCCTGCCTGTTGGCAAGCCATGTCTTTATCACCTGGTTGCTACCACACACAACTGTCACCCTCTGAACCATTTAAGTTTATCCTGGTCTCATCATATACACTAAGGATTCTTGTCTTCAGTAGTGATGTCGCGAACCCAAATTTTCGGGTTCGCGAACGGCGAACGCGAACTT
>CM070034.1:30458506-30469591 GCA_036250615.1 Ptychadena robeensis | reverse complement strand
ATTTTCTTCAGCCCAGGATAATACTTCCGCTGGATGGAGGGGTGAAGGTTCCTCCTCCAATCATTCGCTGTTGAACGCATTCACAAATGCCGGGGACCGATGCCAAACTCAAAATGAGCATGAATTGGCCATCTCCAACTCCGATATCTGGAATAACTTGGACTGTCCCCAGCTCTGCCATACTTTCAGCCACTGCGCGCTTGATCAGGGCCCGAAGTCCGAGCCTCCTGCCCCCGCATCCTGAGCTGCCTCTCGTAAAGCAGATCCTGCAGAGATTTTCCGGCCCGGGCATTTGCGTGCATGAACATGCCCAACAAGTGACTTGCACCCTCTCAGGTGATAAGATCCATCCCACAACGTTTGCGAACTCAACCGTCTGGCGACCTGTCCGGCCTTTAGCCCGAACTTTACTGGGGGAGGGGGAGTCAGTCTCGCTCTCTAGCTACCGTAACACTGCCATTGCGGCCCTGGCACACGAAGAAGAGTCCCTGGCCGAGGTACCTTTCCTGAATGACACAAGGCCCTATGATACTATCCCCAGAACCAATCATGTGCGTCGTTTCACCTAATCCTCCCCCACCCCACATCATAAATTTTAACTGAAGCGTTCACAGTCTGGGGACTGCGGGGGGGGAGAAAGCAGAGAACATCACGAACCAAACAAACAACCACTGACACGTCAAGGCAGAATGGACCACCATGAAGAAACATCAATCACCTTACCTTCCAGCAGGAAAAGCTACTCAAAGTCTGACAGCCGGACCACTGCCTGAACGTATATCAAGTTTTTAGTATAGCAAAACATTAAAAAGTTTCTGTAATTTTATTAAAAAAAACTAGATAACAAAAAAGTTATACACTCATGAATAACAAGTGAATAAAGTAATTGATGTGAATTTACGGATATCAAAATGCATCATTTACTTTGCTTGGTAATGATATGAATGCATCATTGAAGTTTTCTCTGTTACTATCCCATGGGATCGGTGTATCATTTTTGCAATGAATTCTATTTGACAGAAAAGGTTGCATTTACAAAATGACAGATCCAGGACTCAGACATGAATCCCTAGGATGTTTGTAAATTATGTTAGGGTCCGTATACGGGGAGCGGCGGGTGGGGTTAGATACGTGCAGTAAAATGGTCCAAATTTTGACAATATAAAACCAGGACATTGAACAAACAAAAGAAAAGAACTAGGGAATTACAGACTTGTCTAAAGTATTTACAGTCCTGAAAAGCTATGTTCTCCTTGTAATATGATATTCTGAACTCCATTAGAGTACCTGGATTTTATTCTTGCCTAACTGTTGCTAGTTGAATTGTATCTAACCATCATAGCGCTTTCCCATATTTTTCTCAAAACGGGGAAGTATCCTCTCTGTCTGTCTCTTCGTGAGAGTGTAAAGCCGGGCATAAACAGCTAGATTTCTTACATAGATTAGGGGCACATCGACCACCATGGCTTCACAGAGTTTGATTGTGCTTGAAATCTATTAAAGATTGAGCATGCAGCCTTCCTTCAATGAAGTTGGTCGGGAAAAAGGTTCAAAACATTTTGGAAAACCATGATTGATTTCTACTCCTTTGGATGCAGATCCAGAGTGCGGGCTGGCAGGCGCAGAAGTGCTGACAACTCGCTATCCGCCATCTAGTCAGCAGTCGGCTTCCTCGAATATAGAGGAAAAGTCAAGCATGTGTGCCCGCTGTAACCAGCACCGAGATAAAGGTCTGTTGCATCAGGCTTATCACATTTGAACTGAAATGCAGGCAAGTTGTAATGAGAAACAAAGACAAAATATGTTCATATCACTTGTTTGATTTCAATGTTGTCATTTTCAGGAAATAATATTCCATATTTTTTGCACATAATGCACACCTTTTCACCCTCAAACTCAGGGGGAAATTGTCATTCGTGCATCTTAGTAGGGCGAATGAAAAATAATTTTTTTACTCCTGAGCGTCTCGCCAAGGTCCAGATTTTGCTACCAAAAAGCGTTTACGCTGTGTATCATTAAAAAGCACGGGTAGGGCTGTAACTGACCAAAATCTGTCCAAAAACAGGTCTAGTATGCATCCTTGAAAATATAAAGTTTAAACGCTTAAGTATTTTTTAACAAATCACATTCAATGATCAAATTTAATAGAAAAACAAAAATTTTCTCAAAACTCGAATTCATTTTTTTAATAAACCAAGACTGATGATAACCGCGCCAGGAAACAATGTCGCGCACTGGCACAATTGCCAGCGGGGATTACCTTCAGCTTGCCCCCATGGCTGAGGGCGCGCTCCTGCTGCATTGGGATGGAGTGCACACGGTTGAGCCAAAGCAGAAAAACTGCGTCTGTACTGCATTCATACATGCGGCACGAGGGCTTGTTTTTTCCGCGTCTTGGTGTCTCTGGCGGCAATGTTGCAGCGCTGCAATGAAGACCCGACAATTGGCAGCACGCGCAGCTTATATTATCACAGCGGACGCATTCACTCAAATTGGCACGGTGTCAATCTGCGCTATCATTTGAATGGGAAGTGTACTCTCGCGTCTTTTCCCCGCTGCCAGACATAAAACGCGTGGAGCCAGCGCCCGTACCAACAGTATTTTACTTTGTATGCCTTTCCTTTATTTTGAATTGATTGGATACAGAAAAAAATCAATCCATCAAATCCAAACATTGAAAGGGAAATCATAATAAGCAAATTATGCTTTTATTTTTTATGGGTTTTTTCATTTTGAATTGAATTGGAGCGACAAAGAACGCTCCAATCAATGTCAGAATGAAAGGAAGAACCATACGGGACAAAAAAAATAAAATAAATTTTTTCACATTTGAAACTTCCCGCCCCTCCCCCACCGATGGACGTCATCGCGCTTCCCGCCGGCGGGATTACGGACACGGGATCTGATGCTCAGACATCGGGAAAAACACGGGGAGAGAAGCAGGCAAGGTATCTGGGCTGCCTGAACAAGCACTTTCAATGCATGGTAACAGCAGCCGAAGTTAATTCGGGCTAAACCATTTAAGCAACTTTATTAGCCGAATTAACCGGGCTAACACACCCAGAGTGTTACATACTGAACTTCCTGTGCATAAACACAACTCATGCTATTAAAAAGCACCAACGCATCAGCTATTACGGTTGTTGTAAATATGATAAAGTTACCCCTCCATATGTAAATACCATTGTAAAAGCTGAGTGACTTCAGGCTATTTTGAAAAAAAGCATGTCGTCACGCCGGTAATCAAATACAGAATTGCGCGTTCCAGGTACAGAGTGACTGTTTTTCCAAATTATTAAATTTCCCGCGACTGAGGCAGAGAATTTGAAGTTCTCATGAAACAGGCGGACGTCAGACTTTGCTAAACACTCCGATTATCACCGGTGTTCAAAAACAAACGGGGTCGAGGTTCGGACCATTTACTTCTGACTACTAGAGATGGTCAAATTTGCGAACTTTGTGAGCTAATGCAAAAGCCTATGGAAGGTATCATCACCAAAATTGCTGGAGATGTAGAGGTAGGATTGTGGAAACATTGGAAAAAAGTATGGCCCTATACACGTAGTTTGCATAAATTAGGTTCAAAGTCGAAATTTTAATTTTCGAAATTTTGTGACTTGACTTTGAACTTAATTTGGCACAATGTAACACACCTTAATTTTGCTGAAAACTTAAAGTTGCGGCCTGACTGCATAGATGTAAACAATTTTCAGCAGAGCTTAGCATGTAAAATGTTTTAATTAACCTTATTCAATAAATCATGGGCATATTAGCAGGAAGGGCATTCCTAATACACTATTAAGGTCTTTTATGTCTGAAGGTATCCTTTGTAAGTAACATTTTTGAATCAATTAAAAGATAATAAACAATCTCTACTGTTAAATGCTAGCAAGGAAGGAACACCCAATGATCTTAATCTGATCCGTAGACTTAAAGATTAGTTTAGTTTAAACATCATCTTCAAATCATAATGGAGAATGTCACCAGGAACTTTTTAATGGGGCTCTTTCTGACTATACTTGAAAGCATCACAAAGGTATATATTCAAAATCTTAAAAAAAAACAAAAAAGATTGCAAGAAGAATGAATTGAAAGAGCGGTTTACAAAGCAGCAAAGGTCACCACAGTGCATCTATTGCATATGTACTGAAAAATAAGATTGAGATTGATTGAAAATAGGATTTGGTAGAGTAGTGCACCACCTATAGCTCTTTCAATTCTGTTGGCTAAATAGCAACATCAGTGCTTGATTATAGGGCATATGTGAACATTTTTTTAAAGGGAAAGAAGACAATATCTCCTATGGTGCTAAGAGGGCTGTAAAAAAAATATTATTTCCAATAAAGGAGTATCAGATTATTCTTAAGTATAAATTCAAAAACTTGTATTCTTTTTTTAAATTATACTATGCTCGGTTTTTGTCTTTTGACTAAATTTTAAAAATACTGTGTGATAAATGTAATTTGAAAGGTTTAAATGGCACCAGCACATTTATTAGCTGCATATGTTTTTTGTCCTGGTTGATTTCCTCATCAGTTAACAATCCCATAAAAAAAAATTAGTACCGTAGATACTTAAGTATGAAACCAAGTATTAAGATTAAAAGGTGCAGAAGAAAAAGCCCCCCTTAGCTAAAAATCAGGGTTCAGGGTCCCACTTACCTATCAGGTGTGTCACTGATCATCAAGCGGGCGATGCCAGCCTTCTGGGTGGTCTGAGACTGATCTTTGTTAGTATTGGGTATTCTATCTGCGATATTCCCAAGCTGGTGAAGGTTAAACTGGCGGCAACACCATCTTGTACCAATTTTGTTAATTTTTACAATTTTGGTATTTCATTTTGAACACCCCACTATCGGACTGGCAAGGGTTAGCTGTAGTTTTTCCACCCTAGGCTTATTAGCGAGTAAAAAGGTTTTCCCAGTTTTATAGATAAAATTCGGCAGTCTCGGATTATACTCAAATTTTATGCAGTAATAACTAATTTAATGGTGACAGTAGGCACTGTGCAAAAGAAAAGATATCACTAGGGATGGCTGTGTGAACTTCGTCCAGGTCCGTCCGCAAACGGATCCGGCTGGAGGAAGAATCGGGAGCTCCTGTCGCCCAGGAACGGGGGGTGCGAACACAGTACTGCCTCCATGGCTATAGAAGGAGGCAACATCTATGTTCATGGCCCCAACTGTCCGCTTTATCACTGTAAATCACAAGATCCTATTCAATGAATGCCTACTACCCTACTTTTTTAAGTGCTCAGGTGAACAGATATAGTATATTTTGGTTCCTACCAATTGTCTTCATGTATAAAAAGTATAGTGGACATTTGAAGGTAAAGAATTTCCCTCTATAAATGATAAAAAGTGATCACGTTATACTGCGTTTCAAAATGGTTGAAAGTGTATTTCGATGAATAAAATGTACTGCATTATACTTGAGTAGTAAGCCAACCTGAATTATAAGAGGAGGTACCTATGTTACAAAAAACCTTCTAGAAAACCTAAATTACTGAGAAAACCGCCTAGGGTGAAAATGCAACAGATGGGGCACTTGAAACACACAGCAAATATGCTTTTGTTTTTGGAATGTATTATTGAACTAGCTGAGGTACACCTTACTAATATATCACCATAAATTGCAAGAGAAACATTATAAAGAAAAAAAGCGTAGCTCTAAGCTAAGCCCCCCCCCATTACACGTTCCGATTATTCTCCGACCGATTTTTCGTCCGATCCGGTCACCCGATTTTCACCTAAAAATGTTATGGGACCTATTATTAACAGCAGATGGACAGAAAATTTACGGACAGGTCCGAAGCGGCCCCGACGATTTTTCGGCCGATTTTGAGAAATCGGGTACATAATTCCGAAGTCGATTAATCTCCCGATCGTTAATTACGGACCGATCGGTCGGTCGGGGGGTCGGGCAAAATTGTACGAAAAACGGAAGTGTAGGGGGGCTTGTATGTAGATTTTAAAATAAGGATCCACTGTTAAATCAACTTACAAATAAACACTGAAAATGAGGCTCCCACGTCATTAAACCATTTTTCCTGCTGGACAGACCCATCCCCCCATCTGCTTGCATAAAGGATGATAGTTGAAAAAAACTAATCAGTGTTTTTTTCTGTTTTTTAAAAAAATTCTTCAATAAATTATGAAAGATTCTTACTCTGACTTAACACGTATTATGTCCCGGAATTCCCCTTTACCCTACAAAATTGTCTCTTAGACATCAAAATTAAAAAATGTTGGAATGACTTTTGAACCTATAAAAAAAAATTTCAAAATGTTCTCACATCTTGAGCAGGGGTGATATTTCATGTCTGGAGCTTTGGAATTATCTCACAAAGTTCCAATCGATTTTAATCTCTGACTCGAGTATAAGGCCATAGGTTAATTATTCAGCCTTTTCTGGGTGCAACAAAATCTGCGTATATTTAACACATCGTAGCGCTGTCTGATGGCTCCATCCGTCCAGCACTTTCTTTGTCAGTTTATTGCAGTTGACGAGTGGAGCCGTCCAGCTAAGCTTAGACCCGGCACAGCACATATCACTGTTCGTACTGGGGGGGGGGGGGGGGCAGGACATTCAAATGCAAATTAGTTTATCTTCAAAGAGCCATCTGGAAAAACACCCCAGTGTCATTTCGGTGGCTCTTTTGAAGTTAACCCTTTCAGAGGTGCCCTTGTATTGTATTGTTTGTAATTGCAGTGCATTGTTATGGCATTGTATTGGATACAGTTGAACTGTATCCAATACAATTTAAAGTGAATAAAAAACAAACACTTTTCCAATTGTAATAAATGTTTTTATATACAAAGCATAAATAGAATACCCACTGTTTGAATATCTTTATACCAAAATACGTATTAAGAGAATGATCATTCAAAGAATACATTTATTATTTTTTTTTGTTGTACTTTTTTAAAATAATTGTGGTTGTAAACATATTCATCAGGAGTCTACTGACCCTGTACGGACATATTTGGGAAGTTACAGTCCTACAACATAAAAAAAATCATTAGGTCGATGGTGTGCTTTTGGTTACAGAACTTGGACACTCGCCGTGTGATAGGGAGGGTTAAAAATATAGGATAGTTTAATATGAATGTTAGCCAATTATCATGAAATTGTGTCAACACCACCATAATATTGCTTCAGACCCTTGTACTTTCATTAAAATATCTGTGGAATGGATATAAAAAAAGTCCAAAAATAGTCAGACACGCAAGGGAAAATATGGAAATGGGGCCGGTAGCAAGAGGGTAACAATTTCTTTAAGATGCATGCAAATCCTGAATGACTTGCCCATAATTCATTATCAAATTAATGGCCTAAACTGTTTGAAACGTTGTGGCCTTGACAAGTCTGCTTTTCACAATCATCAATTTTTATTCAGAAGTATACCTTGTAAATGATTTTTATGTGCCGCAATTCACTCTTTACAGAGGTTGAACCCGGCCACTTTTTTTTTCTTGGTTGCTCTACTCGAAGCGTTAGGCATCTTTAATTATTACCCAAACGACCTCATACATTAAGCTAAAGAAAATAGTGCCAATGTACTTGGAAACGTTGCATGAGGAATATTAGAGTACTTAAGAATAGAAAAGTCCTTCCCTTAGAACAAAATAGAGTGGCAGTTTAGAATTAATAGAGATATTTGGTTAGAGCAGATGGGATGCTCAGATCTCCCAGAAGTATTTGCATATTTCTTCCACTAAAGATACTATTACTTGCAGATACATTTGCATAGAAATATAAACATAATTACTGGGGGCTGGGCTAAATTGCTCTGCGTAAACATTTAACATGTTACCTATTTCACGGCATTTTTAAACAGGGTCTACATGGTTCTACTGTCCATCGAGAGTAAAGAGTAATAAAACAAACATCTTAAGCTCATTGCTCTAGTATTAGTATCTATACTAATGTATTTTTGTCCAACTGTCATCAGTGGAACATTATGTATGGCTATGTATTTCATTCCTAATACATATTTATTAAAGATCGTTTATTACAATGCCAGGAGGTTTTATATATGCCAAACAACACAGTCCTGGAACCCGACTGAGATTCAAAGGTAGGTTAGAGACATCACAAGGATGATGCTGGAAGCAGTCCAGAAAAAATGAAGGAAGTATTATGCTCGACTATAAGAACAACGGGAAACTTTGAAAAAGCATGTTATATTACAGTATAATTTGGAACTGTCGTCATTTCCACATGCTTAATGTTACTCTGTTAAATTAAAATGCCGATGTTCACTTTGCATATTTGACTAGCATTTATTAAATTTTGCAGTTATAAAGGTTAGGTACAATGCAAATTGCATTAAGAACTGTATTTATGAACTGAAATTTATACAAAGATAACTTAAATATATTTTGTTGTGCTAAAAATTAGCTTCTAATAAGGAAATCTTTCCCCAAAACAATAAAATTACCCAACAGTTATATCCAGCTAACACAAAAAAAGCTACTACTTGAACTATCATTGGTAAAGTCTTAACACTGCCCAAAGGAAACTCTCAGAGGCCATAACAACAAAGCTTTAGCGCCAATGCTGAGGTCCAGATTTTTGTACCAAATGTGCACCATAGAATTAAATGGACATTGTTCTTTATGTTTGTAGGCATGTAACTTCCCAAAATATGTCTAGTAGACATCCCTGATATAAAGTTTGAAACAATTATGTCAAAAACATTTTTTTTTATAAACTTTAATGAAGAAGAAAACACAAAAAATCAGGGCACAAGCTTGATGCTATTACTAAATCTCGCCCAAATAAAGACTCTGGGCACCACATGAAGCCATTTGCAGTTAACCCTCTCTAACCTGGGTGATGGATGTATAAAATCACACCAGGTTAGAGCGGGTTATGATAGGGACACATCTGGGGCACCAGTGACTTTTTATTTGGGCGAGAGTTAGTACATAGATGCCACTTTGAAATCAGTTTTCTACATAGAAACTGATTTCTGCAACTTTACTTTTAAATCTCCCACCGCCTCCCGATGTGACGTCATCACGTCACTCGGAGGGGGGGGGGGGGGAGGTGGAGAGCAGGAGGCATAATTGGCCAGCAGTCAGACGGGGGACCCGGGACAGCGCAAACTGTGAGTATGCGATATCCGGTTGCCTGATGTTTACTTGGACGCATGCGACTCAACCGTCTGCGACCTGTCCGGCCTTTAGCCCGACACTTTACTGGGGAGGGGGAGTCTCGCTCTCTATGCTCCGTACACTGCCATGCTGGCCCTGGCACCACCGGAGAAGAGTCCCTGGCCGAGGTACCTTTCCTGAACTGACACAAGGCCCTATGATACTATCCCCATAACCATCATGTGTGTCTGTCACCTAATCCTCCCCCACCATCATAAATTTTAACTGAAGCGTTCACAGTCTGGGGCGACTGCGGTGGGGAGAACATCACGAACCAACAAACAACCACTGACACGTCAAGGCAGAATGGACCACCATGAAGTAAACATCAATTCACCTTACCTTCCAGCAGAAAAGCTACTCACACGTCTGACAGCCTGGACCCACTGCCCTGAACTGTCTACTCAATTTTTTAGTATAGCAAACCATTAAAAAAGTTTCTGTCATTTTATTAAAAAAACTAAGATAACAAAAAAGTTATACACTCATGAATAACAAGTGATAAAGTAATTGATGTGAATTACTATATCAATGCATCATTTACTTTGCTTTGTAATGATATGAATGGCATTCATTTGAAGTTTTCTCTTTGTACTATCCCCATGTGGATCGGTGTATTCATTTTGCAATGATATTTATTATCTTGACAGAAAAGGTTGCATTTACAAAATGACAGATCCAGACTCAGACATGAATCCCTTAGGATGTTTGTAAAATTATGTTAGGGTCCGTATTAACGGGGAGCGGGTAGATACGTGCAGTAAAATGGTCCAAATATTTGAATTATAAAACAGACATTGAACAAACAAAAAGAAAAGAACTAGAATTACAGACTTGTCTAAAGCTATTTACAGTCCTGAAAAAGATATGTCTCCTTGTAAATATAGAATATTTCTGAAACTCCTATTAGAGTACCTGGTTTTATTCTTGCCTACTATGTTGCTAGAATTGTTATCTACCATCATAGCGCTTTCCCATATTTTTCTCAAACGGGGAAAGTATCCTCTCTGTCTGTCTCTTCGTTAGAGTGTAAAGCCGGGCATACACAGCTAGATTTCTTAATAGATTAGGGCACAATCGACCACCATGGCCTTTCACAGAGTTTGATTGTGCTTGAATCTATTAAAGATTTGAGCCATGCAGCCTTCCTTCAAATGAGCTTGGTCGAAAAGGGTTCAAACATGTTGGAAAACCCTGATTGATTTCTATCACTTTGGATGCAGATCCAGAGTGCGGGCTGGCAGGCGCAGAAGTGCTGCACCTCGCTATCTGGCCAGCTAGTCAGCAGTCAGGCTTCCTCGATCTAGAGAAAAGTCAAGCCATGTGTGCCCGGCTTTAACCAGCATCCGAGATAAAGTGTTCTGTTTGCATTCAGCTTATCCACATTTGAACTTTAAATGCAGGCATGTAATGAGAACAAAGACAAAATATGTTTCATATCACTTGTTTGATTCACTGTTGTCATTTTCAGGAAATATATTCCATATTTTTTGCACTATAATGCACACCTTTTCACCCTCAAAATCAGGGGGAAATTGTCATCTCGTGCATCTTATAGGGCGAATGAAAAAATAATTTTTTAACCTCCTGAGCGTTTCGCCAAGGTCCAGATTTCTGTACCAAAAGCGTTACGCTGTTTATCATTTAAAAAGACGTGTTGTAGGCCTGTAACTGACCAAAATCTGTCCAAAAACAGGTCTAGTAGGCATCCTGAATATATAAAGTTTCAAACGCTTAAGTATTTTTAAAAAATCACATTCAATGATCAAATTTAATAGAAAACACAAAAATTTTCTCAAACTCGAATTCATTTTTTTAATAAACCAAGACTGACTGATATACCGCGCCAGGAACAATGTCGCGCACTGGCACATTTGCCAGCGGATTACCTTCAGCTTGCCCATGGCTTAGGGCTCGCTCCTGCT
>CM070034.1:30417855-30430167 GCA_036250615.1 Ptychadena robeensis | reverse complement strand
TTCAAAGAGCACATCTGGGAATGACAATGGGGGTGATATTCCAGGTGTGCTCCTTGAAGAAAGCCCAATTTGCATATGAATGAAGTCCGCTGTCCGCCTGTTCGCGGGCAGATTCAAATTCCCCGCCTCTGGGCGAGGAATTTGAATCCGGAAAACCGGAAGTGATGTCAGTGACATCACATCCGTCACCTGGAGCGCATAGTTTCAGGTCACGATAGCCAGATGTGCGCCACTGGTGTAACTTTCGGGTTTACGAGCCGGCTGCTCACTAGAAGATCGGCTTCATGCCTGGTCTTCTAGTAAAGACCGGCGGGATTTCGCTGCTCCTGATCCTGCCAGAGGAAGAATAGAGAGTTCCTTCTCACCGGCGAACAGGGCGGGTCGAACACCCATACTGCTCGCCGGTGAGAAAGAGGGCGAACATCCATCCGCCGTGCGGGCAGTTCGGCCATCACTACAAAGGAATTGTCTGTAGACTTCTGAATTTCTGCTGCTTTGAAGGTCTCAATAAACACAGTGGCCTCCATCACCCATAAGTGGAAGAAGTTCAAAACCACAAGGACATAGAGCTGGCTGGCCATATAATCTGAGCATTTGGGGGAGACGGGCCTTAGTCAGGGAGGTGATCAAGAATGCCATTATCACTGTTTTAGAGCTCCGGAGGTCCTATGTGGAGAGAGGAGAACCTTCCAGAAGGACAATCATCTCTGCAGTAATCCACCAGTCAGGCCTGAGAGTGATCAGACAGAACCAATCCTCAGTGAAAGGCACATGGCAGCCCACCTGGAGTTTGCCAAACCTTCAAGTAAATTTTTTTTCACATTGTGATTATGGGGTGTTGTGTGTAGAATTCTGAGGAAAGGAATACATTTAGTCAATTTTGGAATAAGGCTATAACATAACAAATGTGGAAAAAGTCAGGCTCTGTGAATAACTTCTGGATTATACTGTATTATACTTACTGAGTAGACTGAGTAGACTGTAACTAACACGTCTATAAACATGTAATATGATAATTTGCACATGTCCATGTTACACAAAGTGACTATCTGACTTTGTGAGCTGATTGCAAAGCCTCTGACAATGGTATCATCACCAAAATTGCTGAAGATTGGAAAAAAAGTTTTGCTCTAGCATATGTAGTTTTGCATAAATGAAGTTTAAAATCAAAGTAATTCCATTTTTTTTATTTTGACTTGACTTTGAACTTAATTTGTGCAAAAAACGGTTTGTGTTGGAGACATAATTTTTTTGTAGTATACCCCAAACCCTTCTATACATCTCCAGCAAGTTTGGTGATGAGACCATGTTCAGGGGCTTTGCAATTACCTCGAAATTGTCGAAATGTTTTAAAAAAATTTGACCATCTCTAAAATGATCATTTACAAAGACTGTACCTTAACCTCCCTAGCGGTTGAGACGAACCCTGTTCGTTCGCCGATCAGGGTCCTCTCAACAACAGGGGAAGCCGGCATCGGGGAGACCCTATGCCTCCCCGGAAAGCTGCAGCGATTGTCTTCATCGCTGAAGCATTTCCGGGGTTGCGGCACCGCCCCGATCGCGTCACGCGTCCATGTTAATGGAGGAGCGCCGGCTTTCCCTCTCACGCAGCTGGTGTCAGTAATGACACCAGCTGTGTGAAGAGCTCCGGAGAGAAACCAGAAATGACAGGCAGTGTACTGTGTACACTGCCTCGATTGCCCGTATCGCGCCTTCGACGCGATACGGGCAGTGCGCTAGGAAGGTTAAGTACTACAAACTAAGTACTAATGTAACTAAATCTGCCATAAAACTCATTGGCAATGAGACAGTTAATGTTTTTCTAGATATTCCTTGTACAGTATGTGGTATCTACCCAGTAGCACGGGACATGATGACATGTCATACAGGGTATAAATATGATTTATAGGAGAGGCCTCATGTCTTTGCCAGACGTTGCCAGCTTCCAGACTTTTCCAGGATGTTCGTGTGGGATTGGTCTTATCCACCAGGACTGAAGGATCCCAAAGCACATCTCTGCAAAAAAAAAATGTCCTCAAACAAGAACAAGCAGTAAACCATTGCAGTGGGATGGGAGCCCAAGTGCAGCAGTTAATAGGTTTTAAACTGGAGATTTAAATATGTTATTAAAAATATATACATTTACAAAACTACAACTAACAATAGTCCCCATCACTGACATGTGCTTGAAGTATCTATTCTATTTTGACCCCTCTGAACATTTCCAAAACACATGTACAAAATAGTATATGTACCGCATTTAGAGTATGGTATTTTCAAGTGGTAATTTATAGGTCTCTCTTTATATTCCTCACGTATGTTAATGTCTAAAAAATTATGATCATCAATTGATAAGAATTTGGGACATAGCTCCTGACCTTCCACGGCTCATTTGTAGCAGAATTTTGGATATATCTTCCTTGGGTCATCATGATATAATGTCATCCATAAAATAACTCTGAACTAGTGACAGTAATAAGACAACTATGTATTCTCTTCATGCCTGAGAAGCTGTAATGCCCCCAGTGAATCCTTGACATTCTAAAACAGTTCATAATTTTTCAAAATACTCACAGCAGTTTATAGAAATACATGGAGAACCTGACATAATAGACAAGAGTATTATACCTCATTTTATAAACCTTGTTCTTACATTAACATTTCTAGTATGTTACAGCAACATAATAATGACTTGTATGTCTATACAGGACACCACATTTGTAATTAATCCATACAAACAGATAACATCACATTTACAGTTCAACTAAATCATAAATCTGCCGATTTATCTGAACCATTGCAATTGTAAATGTGTGCTTCATAGAGCTGTCTGCATGTAATTGAAGCATACTGTACAAGGGCAATTACCTTAGGGGTAATAGGGGAAATCCATCTACATACAGCCAGTTCACAATTTATTACCGTCTCCTGGAGCATGCCATACTATAGTTCTTTTTCTGCAGCATATCCACTAGTGGTATGTTTATTTCTAATGAAGAATAGCAACAGGAAGTTCCTTCCTCTGGCAGAAGAATGCAGCATTAAAAACTAAACACCTCCAGTTATTTTCTATATCAGGAATCATTGGTGAATTTTTGGCCCCATAAATGAAAAGAGTTTTGTATGTGAGAAGTATTTAAAGACAATTGACTGGCCCCACCATAAAAAGTAGATATTTAAGTTCAGAAGAGAACTTTCCTAATTTATCTGAATGTATCTGAGGCACCTAGTGCTATTCTGACCAAAATATCAAGGCTGTTATTGAGTAGACAGGTAAGTAATGGTGGGGAAAGTCACTAGACATGTTCAGTATTATATAATTCTGCTTCTAAAAGGATACTGGAGAGAGTTAACTGTACCGTTTGAGCATCCTAACCATAAACATAACCAAACAATAAAAATCATTTTAAAGTATGCATTAAATTCCAAGTTCTCCTTTATAATCAACCTACCATCAACTGTTCATGTACCTCTGCTCCTTTAAAAATTTAGCCATTAATTCATCTTCCCTATCTTCCATTACCAACATAGATTCTTCGATTTTACACATATAGCTCATCTCCCTTAAGCCGGCCATAGACACCTCGATCCATGGCCGGCTTGTAGCAGACTCCTCACAGCGTGGTGACGTCTCCATTTACGTCGGGACCCTTATGCTAAGCGTATTGCTTGGCGGGAGGTCCCGACGTAGAATATAGACATTGGCTGCTGACAGACCCTCTGTTTACACATTCGCCGATGCAGAGGCTGAACGCACTCGACTACGTTCAGCCTTACATCGACAGATTGGCTCGGCACAGTGAAGACCGGGCATCTGTCGAGCAGGTTAGTCTATGTGCTACGTCGGGACTTCCTGCCAAGCAATGTGTTTAGCGGAGGGGTCCCAACGTTTAATGGAAACTTAGCATAACACAGGCGATTCCCGTCAGATTGTAGCCAATTAAATTGAAGGAGGAGGAGACTCCCTTTTTAAAGTTAACTGCCAACAACAGGAAAGGCCACAAAAGGTACCGACAGGACAGATCGCCGTGCAGGAATTGGCACGTCTATGGCCGGCTTTACCTAGTCTTTTAATGATGAAGAACTTAATTGCTCCCAGAATGTGGAACAGTCATTGTAGGTGCAGGCCTTAGAAAACCCAACAAGACTCTACATTGCAGCTAAAGGTATCAGTTTAACAAAATCTTACCATCTTGAGTAAATCTTTTTTTAGAATGACCAAAACCATGTAATATGAGGACCCTTTTAAAGCTTCCAATAACTATGTATCAGGGAGGACCCAGCACTACATAGTTGCTGGTAGATCTTATGGAAATTGTATGGAGTGATCTGAAGGTGTATGGGGGGCTTTACCAAAACGATATTTTGAATATCTGCTGTTATTATATGAATAGCTCATACACAAAATTCCAGCATCTTCTGTGTATGATTTTACAATTCCTAAACCTTGAACATGAACCAAATTATGTTACCATATGGTGTAAGTGGCTAAGGTGAGACCCAGTCCCCAGTTGTCAGAAGGCGTGCCCTAGCCAAATAATTTGTAATATCGAGAGGGCCCTACAACCTAGGTCTTTAAAACTCTAGGGAGCAAAAAACTAAGCTGATGGCATTACGGGCACAAAGGATAAGTATTTGGATTTTTTATATAAAAAATTCTTTATTAATATTGGACTTGGTAGAAAGCAAAATAATAAATGTATCAATTTAAAAACGTATTAAATCACGTCAATGTTACAACACATTGCAATAAACACTTCCAGTTCAAAGAATGGTCTCCATATAAAGGTGGCCCAACTGGAGTTGCTTGTACATAGATTTACATAATAAAATATCTAAAAACAAACATGACATGTGGACTTGATTTGTTGAAAGTTTGGATATATTCAATCTAACTTTACCAATCTCCGACGCGTTTCACCCTCTTGGGCTTCCTCAGGGAGATGTGTATACGGTAAGATAGTTATACAGCATATCTAGGTGTACATATCAAGAAACCAAAGTTAGTCTTCTAATCAAAAAGAAAATTTTTTTGCAAGGTAGTTCCGATAAAACAATCAACAAAGTGTATAAATCATTCATATGAAACCAATTTTCATTACTCACATAGAGATTGAAGTATACGTCAAAAGTTTTATATACAAAATGTTTGTTGCGAGTGCATATGGTACTGACGGGGCATGGACCAAGATCGTCAGGAGTGCCCAGCGATGACCTCCAAGGGAGGGAGAACCCTCAGTCCCCCACAATTGTGGGTCCCAAGATGGATAGGGCGTTCCCGGGTGGGAGGGGGAGAAAACAAGCAGCGGCTGGGAAGAGGGGAGGGGAAGAGGGGAATTAACGGACAGCCAGGGTTATCCCAACAAACCAGGGGCCATTTAAGGTGAGAAAACAGGGACCTACCCAGTCAAGCCGAGCAATCAAAATCCAGAAATGAATGAAGAGGGGTGATAAAGAGTGATGAATCCACCTGGGATATTGAAAATGCTGGAAGAGAGGAGGCATAGATGAGAGAGGCTGGAGATGGAACAAACCAGCGTAGATAGAGTATATGGAGGGAGCTTACCGCTGTGTAAATAGTCCAACAATAGCCTGTGGTAAATGAGTCCAACCTGCAGGTCGTCGCATCATCCCTCGCCTTCCCCCTCCTACTTATAATCCCCTCCATTAGTGAAGCACCTGAGGTCCTGGGTGGGGAATGGGAGGGGGCAGGTTACAGACCAAACACCCCAGATGGATCACCACCCCAAGAGGATGCCCACCCCAGGGGGATCACTTAGTCTGGGGCGGGCACCCGGTTACCACGCCGGCGACAGTACTCACAGCCGCGGAGAACTGGGCGCGTGCCCCAGCCTCTTCGACGCATTGCCACTCCAGTGACAGGAGGGTGTGCTGCGGGACAGCTGGCGGCGACATACTTCCGGTCTCCACCGGAAGTACGTCACTGGCAATGGCACTGCTGGAACGCATGTGCGCTCCAGCGACGTAAAACCCGCCCCTGAGACGGAGTTGGCGTGTTGCTAAGCATCATCAACTCCTAGCTAAAACGAGGCAGCTAGTAGTGCTGCCTCGCCGGGGGCTCCCCTGAATGTTAAAGGGGAAGGTGCCCGCCATGACTAGAGCCGGGAATTGGTGTGTGGGTAACTCCTACCCAGGGGGAATACTGCCTGAAAAACAACAAGGCGACCGTATCCACTATCCCATACAGAACCATATGCACAGCAAATAACAATAAACAATATAATAATTGGACATATAACTATTGGCCATACAATAATATTCAAAAATGACATTATTATGCATAAGAAAACATATATTAAAACATAGCATTTGTATTGGCCTCTATCAATGTATATGACATAGTTGAGTGCATAAATTAATCTTATGGAAGTCTGGGAGCACAACAGTAAATTCAATTTGGAATAAATTTGTGAAAATTAAAGCTTGAGGATCTTTGGTATGGAAAAAAGGAAGAAAGTTAATTAATTAATTGTTTAATCTACTGGTAAAAATGCTTTAAATGAAATGGCTTCGTTCAAGCCGGGATGACTTGTGGCTTTAAGGTCAAATATCCATTTTTGTTCTTTTTGAAGCAGAAAATTATCTATATTGCCACCTCTGCTATTGGGGGCAATGTGTGTCAAAATTTGTAAGTAGATCCCTGCTGGATTGAAGCTATGGTGGAACGCCACATGTCGAGCCATTGGCTTTGTTAAGTCACCATTTCTGATATAACCTGCATGATCCCGTATTCGTAGCCTAAACTTCCGTTTGTCTTCCCTATGTAGAACGCCCCACAGTCACACGTCATAAGGTATATGACTGCGGGCATTCTACAAGTAACAAGAGAGTTGATTTTAAAGGAGGATCCATCGGGGAGATAGGTCCTACACCCCTCTTGGACCCACTTACACTGGTTACATGTACTGCACCTATAGAGACCCCGTTTGGGTTCGATGTCTCTAAAAGGTTGGTAGTGGCTCTTTACTAGTTGGTCATGTATTGATCGCACCCTCCTGAATGTGATCTCTGAGGTGTCAGCGATGTATTTTTTAACTATGGCATCTGTCGTTAGTAACGGCCAAATTTATTAATTCATTCCCTGACAGTCTGATGATGTTTAGAATATGTTAAGATGATTCTAGTATTTATAAGAGGGTTCTGATTTTTAGATTTTTTGACCAATAGGGTGTCTCTATTCTGGGATTTAGACCGTTTATATGATTCTTTCAGGGTTCATTTGCTATATCCTCTAGCTTTTAAACGTACTTGTAAATCTTTAGCTTTTAACTTGAATTCATGTTCAGTTGAACAGTTTCTGCGTATCCGCAGGTACTGGGAGTAAGGAATGGACCTGACGAGGGCACTCGGATGTGCGCTCCCCGCATGTAGGATCGTGTTGCCCGCCGTGGGTTTTCTGAACAAGGTGGTGGTTAATTTTCCCATCGGTGCCAACACGATCTCAACATCGAGGTACGCCAATGTGGTGTATGACCAATCAAAGGTGAATTTGAGATTCCATGTGTTGTTTTGAAGTATATGCTATAAAGTATGCTATAAATTCTGTGAGTGCCTCAACAGATCCATTCCAAACTATGATGATATAGTCGATGTATCGTTTCCAGAATATAATACATGACCAATACTGCTTGAATGTGTTGTCTCTTAGAATGTCTTTTTCCCACTCCCCCAGGTACAGATTGGCGTAAGTAGGGGCACAATGTCCCCATTGCTACGCCCTGTACCTGGAGGTAGTGGGAATCGTTAAACATGAATAGGTTGTGGGTTAAGAAAAATTTCAGCAATCGTACCAGGAGTGCATTGAAATCAACTCTTGTGTTGTATTGTTGGTCTAGGATGTTCCTTATGCCTAGTGATGGCCGAACTTCGGCCGTGTCCGTCTGCGAACGGGCGGAGCGGACTTTTAAAAAAAGTCTGCCGTCCGCCCGTTCGCGGACAGATTAAAATTCCCCGCCTCTAGGTGGGGAATTTGAATCAGAAAACCCTGGAACGCATAGTTCTTGGTTGTGCTAACCGGATGTGACGTCACTGACGTTTCCCGAGCCGGTTTTTCACTAGGAGACCTGCTTCATGCCCGGTCTTCTAGTGAAAAGATTCTTCCTCCGGCACGATCTCGCAGGTTTTGATCCTGCCGGAGGAAGAATAGAGATCTTCTTCTTGCCGGCGAATGGGGCGGGTCAAACACCCGTACTGCTTGCCGGCGAGAAGGAGGGTGAACATTCATGTTCGCCACCAAACTGTCCGCCTTGCGGGCAGTTCAGCCATCACTAATCTATATTATTACACTTCTCCTTATTCATCTATTCCCAAGATTTTACATGGTACATGACTGCTAAGAATTTCACTGTTAAAAAGACTGAAACAGCTCTATGATGTCACCTCGAGCTGAAAACAATCACCTCACTTCCTGTCCCCACCAATCAGAGACAGAGACTGTATACACTCTGAACAGGGGATTATGTCAGTTGCCGCGAAACTCTCTCTGTGTGCGCTCTGACTGGCGTGCAGGCACAGAGACAGAGGCTGAGGAGCTGTCCACAATCCTTGATATGTGGAAAAGTTTACAATGTATCTACATGAATGATAAAGCAAAACTTGCAATATTTGTTTCTTTCTGTTTTGAGAGATTACTGACTTTTGTAAATTTTGTTTCAAAATTCTACTGTGCCTAAAGTTTTCTCATTTGTTGATACTTTTCATTTTCTTTCTCTTAAGAACCATATAAAAGAAACCTTCTTAATATATATGTCTTATGGGCTATCCACTGAGCTTTTGTGTCTCTCTACTAAGGTAGCATTAAAACACGATAAATCTTCAAACTCAATTTTAATTGAGCTATATTGTTCTAGGATGAAACAGATATGCCATAAAACTTATGTGTACATTTGCACTTTGTTTAAACAAATCTAGAGGTCTGCATTTCTTAGGACCAAATACACCTTACAACCTTACCATATAATTTCTGTACAATCTATGCTTGTTCTTCTAAAACCATGTACTATGAGGACCTTTCTAAACCTTCCAACCAATATGTATTCTATCAGGGAGGACCTGACATTACATAGCAGTGATATATACCTTCCAATCACTAGGTATTCTATCAGGGAGGACCCGGCACTACATAGGTGTTGGTAGATCTAATTGAAATTGTATGGTCTGATGACCAGTATACATATTCTTTATAGTCAGGGGTGCTGAGTAATAGTAATAAGCATCATAAGCAATATTTGAATTTGCAATATTTTGCAAATAATTCTACTAATATTTTATTCAAAATTCATAAATAGGGAATTTGTGCGTATGCCCATGCCTTTGTGATTGTATTCAAAATATTTACTATCGCGTTGTGATTATTATTATTGGGATGCATTGCCATATGCGCAAGATAGTTTTATTTTTTTAAGTGAAATATTCGAAATTGCGAATATCCGCTGCCATATTTGAGATATTTGCGAATTCCCTAATTACCGATTTCTGCAAAAGATATTCACCATTCAAATATTTGAGCTTAACACTATTAGGTAATAGGAAAATGTCTAGCTACATGAGCATTTGAAATTTAATATAGACTTGGTAGTCTGTTTTTTTTTATAAATGAGTTCAAAGTGAAATGCTAATGCTTTTTCAGTTACCCATAATCTTTTCATTATTTGCATCATCAATTTGATGGCATTACTTTTTTTTTAACCAACAAAAATATTTTTTAGGATTTTTGGGTTGAAATATTGTTCACGGTTATTAAAGTGTCTAAAAAATGTTAAATTTGTATTCAGTTATTTTATGTAGCTGAAACTAAAGGTGATCACACTGTGACTAGTTTATTTAGGAGTTATTTGGGATTGTGTAAACTAACTGTGGGAACACACAAACAAAAGTATTGTTCTATCATATTAAGTTTTTGCATACATTAAGTTCAAAGTTTATGCAGATATATCGCCCACTTTTGTACTTGTGTTGTGATGTGATGATACATGGGCAGTATGAAGCAAAAAAGAAAAACTCACTTGCAAAAAACAAATTCAGATTCATACTTATAGCCCCTCGTCTGTCCTTTATTATGATCATGCAGCACTGTAGCAGGGAAGAAACAGTGATAGCTGGGAAAATACCTGATAACAAAATACATACAAACATATTCCCAATAAAAACCATTATATGGCGCCCCTAGCTGCAACTCAGTATACTGAGTTTACCCCGGAATCCTGGCAGATAGATATTGAATCTCTCATATAATTCCAGAGAACATCAGTTTTTTTTTTAATTGTGGAGCTCTACATCACCATAGTGATTTAAAGGTAAGGCAAAGTTTAATTATATATATAATATATTATTTTACTTTTTTTTATGTTTTTTCTCAAGCCTTCTCTAAGCTTGTAAAAGTAAAAAAAAAAAAATCGACTATGTCTAGTTGAAACTTTTGATTGTAACTTCAACAGTAAACATTTACAGAAACTAAACAAAATAAAGTTTTGGGAGATGCTGACAAACAATTGTAAATCAACTGAATTTCTAATGAAATTCAATACTGGTCTACCTTCACTTCAAAAAAAACTTTACTTAAAAAAAAACTTTACTTCAAAAAAAACTACAGCAAAGAGCTACAGGAGAAACAAAATAAAGTTTCTACCAGGCTTATGCCGGAACTTGAACACAGTAGAGCACAAACCAATATTGGTTAATCAACTCCTAAATATTCTCCTCCAACATATTACACAGATTTGTAACTGTTTACCACTATGAGATAACAGCTTTTATTGAGATTCTTCTGTAAATGTTTTACTTTCTTTTTGGGAAAAAAGAAAAAATAGCTTACATATCTTTAGTTAAAAGGAGCGATTTAAAACAGATATTTTGACAGGTATCCTTCCAGGGAAAGACTCGGAGAAGAACAACATCAATTTAACCTGTTTCTTCTTTTCCTAATTTCCCTTAAGGCCCATTAGCTGAAGCAGTGGTACTTATTCTGTTTCTTTTCACGGTATAATTTCACAGGTTTATTTACAAGACATAGCAAAGCAGTTTGCTTGACAGGAACAGAGAATATAGAACAATAATACTACCATATGTCATATTGCCAGATTTTATTTTTGAGCCCAATTTCTTTCCAGAAAGCTTGGAAAAGATTACATGAAGTTTAAGGTGACATTTGTTTTGAGTTTAACCGAAACATAGTGTAAAGTAAATAAAAGAACAATTGTAAGTTCTGTGCAGGAATACTATTCATTATTATTATTGTTAATAAATGTTTTCATATGCTATTTTACATTTAAAAATGTTAAAACATTTATTTATAAGTAAAATGTTTTATTTAAGGGCATGTGTCCACTACAGATTCCCTGCGCTGGACGTACGCCCCATTGATGCACCAGGGGAAAGGCGGGGAAAATCATCACCCAAACAGCTTCATTGATCTTCATTGGAGGTGTCTTTGGCAGCATCACGCGGTGCTGCTTTGAAGACGCGGCAAAGAAGCACTGCGGGCATTTCAGAATGCGTTTAAGAAGTGTCCTTTCGACGGGGAAAAAGATGCAGTGGACACAAGTCCTAAAGCTGGGCATATACGGGCCGATTCAGCTGTCCCCAGCCGAAGTAATGGCCGGCAGACAAAGGGTGCCTGGAAATCGCCCGTCTATGCCCAGCTAAAAGTCATTTGTGTGCTGTGTACTTTCTGTGGAAATATAAGGGTAAAGTCAAATGTCCTTTGGCAGATATAAAAAGATCTCCTTATCTTGTCTTCAATTATAGAATGTAAATTGACCAGGAGAGTTACAATGTTCCCAAAACCCATCCCTAGATTTTCAGCAATGTTTGTGACTCAAAGCATTCAGTTTTTCCATATTTTTGGGGAAAATTAGGTACCTCTGCTTATATTCAGGCACTTTAATGTATATGGTATTTTCTTTTCAAATGCATTTCACCCAATTCAGGCTTCTTTAGGATAATGCCTAAATACAATTACTAAGTTCCACTAGTTATCAATTTTGAGGTCAGATATACCAAACCCTTATGCATCCAGCATGTGAGAAAGGTTCAAATTGGAAATGCTATAAAACAAAACATAAAAACATACAAAGTAACAACTACTTAGAACACATGAGGTGAAAGACAAGCACCAGTGGTGTGTCAGGCCAGAACAGTTTGAGAGCAATCTCCCTTCCCAGACAGGGATCCTCTTGGGGGTACAGAATCTGAAGTGATAATTGTATGTCACTGAATGTAACACTAATCTAGACATACAGTGCTACTTGAAAGTATGTGAACCCCTCAAGTGGTGTAGATGTTTCTGTTGTT
>CM070034.1:30398984-30417830 GCA_036250615.1 Ptychadena robeensis | reverse complement strand
ATGATTTTCTCATTCTAATCATCACAGTTTTTCTTTCATGAAAGTCAGATATATGTTCCTCATTGGCATGTCATTGTTTAGTAGGTTTTGTTAAGTAAGTTCCCAAAACTACATGAAACATAGACTTGTGTATGTGCCAAATTAAGTGACCCCCAGCACATTGGTTTAAGGCGACAGGTAAAAGACGCGGTGAAACACATTTGGGTGCTTAATCATCATCACTAAGCATACCATGAAGAGACATCCTGAAAATGTTTTTGGCCTGCACTAATTAAAAGAGAGAGGAAACCAACTTAACCCCTGTGGTTCCCCACAATCAAATCACAATGCCAAGAGCACAAGGAGAATATCCGAGGACAATGACGAAGAGGTAGTGACACCCACAGTCTGGGAAAGGCTATAAGACCCATCTCCAAAGGATTCCAGCTCCATCCATCCACTGTAAACGACAGATAATTTAACAAATGAGGGCCTTCAACATGACAGCAACTTTGCCGAGAAGTGGACGCCCATCAAAATAATCACCCGAAGCACACCAGAAAAAAATAAACCAGGTAAAGGCCAACCCCCACATCAACTCTAGAAAAGTTTGCAGGCCTCTCTGTCAGCATCTGGGACAAATTTGCATGCGGTCTACAATCAACTAAAATTGAATAGCCATGACATTCATGGAGGGTTGCTATAAGGAAGCCTCTGCTCTCAAAAAAGCACCAAAACTGCCCGTTTAAACTTTGCCAAAGAGCACTTGGAACAACCATATGCCTTCTGGAAGTTCCCCATTCTCTGACAGACGAAGTCTAAAATAGATTATTGGGTCACGTAATCAAACCGACATTTTTGGAGAAAAATCAACAACGGCATATGAAGAAAATAACCTCCTCCTCCCCAACCGTGAAGTATGGCGGTGGAAATGTGAAAGTCTGGGGCTGCTTTTCTGCTGCTGGCCTGGACGGACTCCCATATTGTCCAAGGACTCTGAATTCTTCTCGGGTTTTATTCAACAGATTCTGCGACCAGACTCTCCTGCCATCAGTCAGGAGTTAAGCTGGTACGAGATGGATGATGCAAAGAACAATGGACCCAAAGCATTCCAGCAAAGGAGTACAAAGGAATGGCTTTCAGAGAAAGAGGATTCGCACTCTGGATTGGCCCAGTCACAGTCCGGACCTTAACCCAATTGAAAATTGTGTGGAGAGACCTGAAAAAGTTGGTACAACGCCAGATGTCCCTCCAACTCTCTCAACTGAGCTTAGTTCTGCAAGGAGGAGGGGCAAAAATCCCCATAAGCGATGTTGAGAGACTGTTTATGGTTACAGGAGACTTTTGTTGGAGTAATGTCTGCAAAGGGAGGAGCCCACAAGCTAAACTAATACAATCAATGGTTTGAATAACTTATGCACATGTAAGATTTTCATGTTTTTTGGGACATTAAACCTCCTTTGTTAACTTAAAATACTGAAATATTCTCTTTTTGTTTTCAATTACAAGAATTCTGGTGTAGAAATAATTTGTCAGAATATTTATACTTTCTATCTGGTTTTACAGGTCTATATTATTTATGTAAATAACTTAGAATCTGTAAGAAGGAGATTCCAAACTAACTCACAGCAAGAATATCAAGCTAACGAGCTCTTTTGTTCGTTGAATTGAAGACAAAAATAAGACTCAATTGTAAACAAAATACATAAATTTATTAATAAAAGAGTGTAAATAATGATTAATAAAACAAAAAATAGTAAAACCAATAGCAAGGTAAAGCAAGGATAAATGCCAATAATACTAACAAAGAAAAACAACCATAAATACATCTAATTAGTTTTCAGGATTTAGACGAATATACTCTTATATATATATTTTCTAATTAGGTATATATAAAATTGCAATATAAGGCAACCGTCAGAATTTACGTATAAGATTTCTCTTAGCGGCCACAAGTGATAGATTGGTTATATTTATACAAAATGGTAATTCCTAATTTCACTTTACACATACGTATAGATAGACATATATATCGACTCAAACCAATGACTATGACTAAATGTAGTTTTTGGGAATAATACGGGAATCAGGAAAGCAACAATATAATCGCTCCCCTCATAATCTGATGAGATTTTATATTGATACTGCAGTTACAACACAAATCACGTTCAGTACAGATTCCCCACCCAATATATAAGGTTAATTACAATATATAATGACAAGCCAAATAGGATTAAAATAAATAATATAAGATAAATTTATACCATAAACCCCACCACGATATGTTGGCTAGAAAGATCAATCACGTCAAATATTAGGAGAATATGATGGAGTGGTCTTCTAAGTTGTCTTAGTAAGGTGGATCTTTACAGAGATGTTTCCAAATGGTTTCATAGTAATGGTGAAACTGGATACAGCGAAGATGTCTTCAATATGAGTCCAAGAATCTCTGGGTTAGATAGTTTGGCTCCCGTCTCTCCACCTCATGCCCCTTTTAAGACTAAATTTCTGGCTGGGTTGTGACCTGTAAATCTATACTTTTTTCTTGTCATGAATACACTAATGTCCGTCACAACATTATGCTGCCATCTTTCCATGCCCCTATTTTATTTTGTCAGTAGATGGCAGTGGTCACCACTAAACCATTTAAATTTTTTTAGAAAACATTGCTGTTATATAAACCACAACGTCTAAAAACTAACCTTTCTAAGACAATGTTTTCCACAACAAAATGCACAAACAGTGACCATGTCTGGAGGGTTCACATACTTTCAGGCAGCACTGTATATGTCTACCTAGATCTTGACCACCCCCCAGCGGGCTTACCCAAAATGTGTAAAGAAATGTGTTACAATAAAGGAAAGCAACGAAAAATGTAGTACATGCCTGTGTAAGTAGTAACACAGGTTTCCTATGGAAAACGTCAACACAGAACATATAGTGTTTTTTTAGTGTCTTCATGGTGATTTTATAGAAGCTTTTAAAATAGCAGAAAATGGATTGTACTCTTCCCAACTGATTGGCTTTGTTGTAATTTGTAGCACATATCAAACTGTTTTCCACATTTCGTGAACTGTAGAATCAAACTTGTTTTAAAGTTTGTCCATCAAGATTGGTGGAAAATGACTGATCATATATGTAGACCATACGGATCTTTAATGTATAATTACAGTGTGCTACAATGTAATGCTGCCAAATCTCAATAAAATCTATATCTCTGGTGGATTAAATGCATTGGCAGCTGCCAACTCTGTCTGAAGAATACTCTGCCACAGTCCACTTGCCAGGAGGCTTGTGTAATTGCACCCAACTGATAAATCATGTCAACTGTAGATTACACCATTCTCCATGGATGGTTATTAGCTTATTGAGTTAATCCTAACAATGTTGTTTACTTTTATTGGCACTTTTATTGGCACCGCAGGCAGTGCTTTGATATATTGACTCAGTTAGTTGGTTAGATAGCAGTTCAGATACTTTCGACCTTAAAAATAAAGCCTCAGTTAAAGTAAACCTTTAAAATATATACTTTAGGTGTTAGGCTGTACTGCTACAAGGGTATATTAGGAAAGTTGGTGGCAGAGAGTGCTGTCTGTTTGTCTATATCCTGTGTCTCTTAACTTGGTATTTGGTATCCAATGTTGCAAATTCAAATAGGATGCTTTCCCCATGGTGTCTGTCTTATCAATCTAAAATTGTCTTATTTAGTTTGCCCATGAGACTGTAAATAGATATCACTGATTTGATCAAGAACAAGAGTAGGTTGCAAAAAGATTATAGAGTTTCAATCAATACAGAGTTTAATGTAATAATAAAACCCAAGAGAGCATAGAGTTCAATTAGACTTCTTCTCTAAGGGTCAAATAGCCATAGCAAAGGCTTTTTCCATGTTGCTATATAATAGGTATCCTTGACTGCTACAGGAATAAAATCTAGGGCCTTCATATTTCTATCCTTGTGAGTACCTTAATCAGTTTGTGACTTAAATAACTTGCTATGCTAAAGAGAAATGTTAACTAAACAAATACATGAATATACTGTCCTGTAAGTAAGTCAAGTTATGGCGATCTATTACATTATTGAAAAATAGATGAGGTAGTAACACTTTACATTAAGTAATTACTTGCAGAAAAAAGATTAGAACCATTACTAGTTTGGTGAAACATTTAAAGCTGGGCATACACGTACCAATTCCTGCACGATCTGATCCCCGATCCAATGCCGTGCGCGCCCCCGCATCTCTCAGGGATCGGGTCATGCAGCGATTGGAGGCAACTGACGAGGATTGGACTAAAATCAGCCATCCTACAGGATGGTAAATTTTAGTCCAATCCCATTAGTTCAGCTGGGGACGGCTGCCCCCAGCCAAAGTAATGAGCTGCAGATGCATGAGGATGAGTGCCATCCGATTCTCTGCACTAGCGGGTGGGTGTGATGACGTCATCACGCTGCCTGCTACTGCATAGAATCGGAAAGGAATAGACGGTAAATCGTACCGTCTATTCCCAGCTTTAGACATTTGAAACTATGATTATAAACAAACCCAACAAATTGAAACCCACTCAGCTATGCAAGCAAAACATTAATGTAAACAAACATAATATAATAACACACCATCAATGTAATCAATTCTACAAAGCTAAACCAATAGCTAAATCATGTAGTAAAGATACAAATGATATTGACCCCTTATACACTAAATTCAACCGCACTCCACCCCGTCCCCACCTCTAGTACTCAACATTACTCAAATGGAAGTTTTTAAAAACAAAATATCGTAATACACATTCTCTTTCTTTTCTTATTAAAAAGTAGAAAATCACCTAATATGTTAGTAAGTAAATCCTCCAAAATGTTAAAAGTCCATACTCCAAATGTAGATTATGTCTGAATAAATTCAGTACCAGTAAAAATGCTTAACTCCGACACTCTTTAAAACATCATACATGCATTATCAAATACCTAAAATTCTAGAATTCTTAACTATAATTTGCTACTTACCTAAATAATTATAGACAGTTAAAACAGTTAAATCATAGATCTACCAACTACAATTTGGTACTTACCTACAACAATCTATATAGTTAAAAAGGTTAAATTGTGTATTTTAAACCTGCTTTCCTCCCAGGTTAAATCCCCATCTACCCCAGTTCCAATTTTCATATACAGCAGCTGTAGTTACTTTTATTATATGAATTTACTTTAAGAAGTATCTACAAAAAGTTTAAACTAAGCTAGAGATTGAGCAGTGCATCTACTATTAATAACTTGATTTAATGTACTTTATTCCACTATCTTTACTGTTTTTCTGTTCTGATTTATTATTTTTCTTACCAACATCATGACATACTTACTACTGATTTGTTTGTCATTACCACTATATCTGTGCCACATTGTATCACTTTTCCTTACTATCAGTATCTAAAGCTAGTCATACATGGGTTGAATTTTGCACAATCCATCTTAGATTCTATAGTGTTGTGCGATTTTACAGTGGTGCGCCAGTCAGTCTAAATATGATCGGAATTCAGATCACAAATACAATTGTAATTATGATTGCAAATATGATCAAAATTACGATCACAAATATAATCATAATTTTGATCAAAAAAACTATTGTAATTATGATCATAAATACGTTCGTAAATACAGCCATAATTACATTCAAAAGTACGATCGTAATTATGTTCATAAACACAATCACAGATCAATCAAAATACCTAGAAAAACGTCAAAAAATTGTACGAGCAAAATTTACCAACATGACCAATTTAAACAAATTTTTGGGTAAATTTCGCTCACTTTTGAACAATCTACTAGCTATGTGGGAATCAATTTCTGTATGATTGACTTAAAAATTGATAGTTCGACCAACCAGAAATATCGAACTGGGTATGGCCACCTTAACCCTTCTTACGCTTCCCCAGTGATCCTTCCGGGAAAAAGGAAACATTTGCTCCCTGAGGAAGCCCAGCAGACAGGACATCCGTCTGAGCACAGATTAGATCCACAATTATCCCATGGCAAATATGATAATTTGATTGGTTGTGTTAGATTGGAAGGGAGTGCACATACTGGGTGGAACTGCTATGACATCCTGTCTCTGCACACTTTAGCAGCCTTTGCGCTGGGTGTGACCTTTTCTATTGTAATACTGTTTGTGATGCTTAATAAACTTCAAGGTTTACTTTTACCACGCACCCTTTTTTTGGTCCTTCCAGAAACCACATACATCCAGAATACTCCATATATCAAGATACACTCTTTTATATATATATTTTTAAACATCCTAATGAAGTGACAAAAGAGTCACGAAACGCTTATATACAAGCGTTGATAAATTTCTGTTCTTATCAATAAAGGAGTATTTACATTTTGTACGGGCGCCTCAACTCGAGCCTTTCTTTTAAATTGGGATTCCAATTATTCAAATATATCTGTAATCATAATTGCTTTGTATTTTCCAACTGCTCAGGCTGCATGTTAGAGATGGTCGATTTTTCACAATTTCAAGTTTATTGCAAAGCTCCTGAGCATGGTATCATCACTAAACTGGCTGGACATGTAGAGAAGGGTTGGGGGTATACTACAAAAAGTATTACTCTAACACAAATAGTTTTTGCACAAATTAAGATAAAAGTCAAGTCAAAATTTTCAAAATCAAAATTTCGACTTTGATTTTGAACTTAATTTATGCAAAAACTTCATGTGCTAAAGCAAAGCTTTTTTTTTTCAAATGTTCCCATCTCTACAAAGTCAGCTAGTCGAAAAAGTCATCATTGATCTCAGGGAGGTGGAGTTAGAAGATCCAGGCTCCACTGGAGAAAGTGAGTGTGGCCCAGGGTTACCAATTTCTGCAATTCAAATTAACCCTGAACCACACTATGGAATACTCCTAGGGAAATTTAAAAAAGACACAGCAGCGGCTTAATAGCAAAGTTTTTGCTTTAATACCCAAACCAATGCATTATATTGTATTTGAGAAAGGCTAGCATATGGTTTCCTTATGTACATTGGGTTTATAGTATTCTTTAGTGACACATATCTACAAATATAAAATGCTGCATGCATCGAAGGCATTACATGAACACATCCATAACACATTTTATTTAAAAACTCAAGGTGATTAAAGTACTGTCTATCACACAAAAGTGTAATTTAATTAAATGAATAAAAGGCACGATGACATTAACATTACATAAAGCATAACATTACAATTGGCATTATGATTTCCCTTTTTTGTTTACCAGTATTTTTAGAGTTAATTTACTTTTCTACTATAAAACACATTCAAAAAGCAGCATTATATTTTAAATTTCAAAGAGGTTTTTATACTGTTTATCACAAACAGAAAGAAGTAATTTATCTATTGTGTGTTTCTCAACAAAAGCTAATTTATTGATGTGAAAGAAGCTTTATGCTTTGTGACAAACTAGGCAAGCATTAGGGTGCTCTTCAGCCATGGAGCCAATTTTAAAATTTATTTCTGTGAACAGGACTTTAAATCTATTCCGTATTGTTGCAAATTTCTTCTCAATTAGAAAAGGTTTAGCAGTTCTGGAAGATGGGTTCTATAAATAATGCCAAAATAATAAATCTCTGATTTTGAAAGCAAATAAAGCTGGAATTTCCATCTAGTAAAAAGTGGATATATTAAATCAGAATTGTGGATATCTGTATAAAACTGTATTATTCAAATCTTTCTTGTTAGATCTTTTTGAACATCTTTGCTAGCTATTTGCAAAGTGGAACATTAGCCTGAATTTTAATGTTTAAATTGAAAGACAGATTATGCTTGTGTCTATTCACATACATTAAACATTCATTTTGCCAATGTGTTTGCTTACAAACTGGTTTTAATGAGGGTGAGTTAGAGTACAATTCAAGTTTACCTACAACTACAGTTAAATTGTATGCTACTGCATTTGAAAGAAGACCGTATTCAATTTTATTAGTTAAAAAAGTATTAAAGCAACCTGAATTTTAGAGTGTTTCTTTAAACTGGTAGCTAACCCTGGGACATGCTATTTACATAATCAATCAAGAAGAGGGATGAGTCTTTGACTGAAAGAGCAGGTATGCAACAAACAAATAGCGATCCCAAAGTATACCGTTACACGTGCAATAATTCGACCAACATCCCAAATACGACAGCAAAAATGGGGGAGAGGGACACGAGGAATAGAGTGTCAGGGAACACTCCCTGACACTCTATTCCTCGTGTCCCTCTCCCCCATTTTTGCTGAAAGAGCAGGTAATATATTCACAATACTTACAATTCTGTATGTGAATTAGGCATGCACATTACTTGCTGTGAAAGCTAAAGACTCATCCCTCCTTCCATATTCCCCTCCTCCAATATTCCAGCTCTGCACACACACATAAAAGCAAAATGGCAGATTTTTTTCAGATTCTTGAAATCGTGGTATTTAGCAGGGAGAGGACATTACTCTCCCTGCTAATGTCCCAGCTTGCACATTATAAGCACAGTGGGACATTAGCAGGGAGAGTAACGCACTCTCACGTCTAAATCAGCAGAGACTGTCAGTGACGTCACTTCAGGCACTTGAAGCGCTGAAGAACCATATTCCGCATACTGGAAGTGACGTCGGTTAGGTCACCTAACCAGTTGACAGGTATGGATTGTCCCCTTCCTTTAACATGTGTTCTCCCACACAGACCCACTGTGCCCCCTTATACGGCTGTGCAGAGCTGCGCAGGGAGTTTTGAAATTGTTTTGATCCTGCCACTTTTGTATTTCAATTATATTTTGTATACAAATTAAAGCAAAAACCCATCCACCAATGCTTTATACTAAAAACAACTGCTATGTGTTGCACATCTATGAACATGAAAGCACTGTGCATACCTTGTAGAATACTTGGCATCAGTGGGAATTTTAAAAGCATTAATTGGAGTTTTGTTATTAATATTGTCACATTAACGTCTTTAAAATTAAAAAAGCGCAAACATCATTTGAGTTTCTTATCTAAAGCAAACAATTTATTACATCCTTTAGGGACTGATAAATTCTGCTCAGGGCAGCAATTTAAAAATCCAGAAGTCTTTGGAGACCTAATTTAATCTCGGAATTTGAATCTGCTACTTTATTCAGGTTTTTTTGTTTTTCTCTGAGGAGAACAATTTTCTGCATCTATGTTAACATGTTAAAAGCAGCTGGGAAATTTTCCTTTTGTTACTTTGTGTATGCCACTCTTTTGTATATACTTGCTTTGTGGAGACGTGCTGTGATAGAAGTCGGAAGAAAGAAAAGTACCATAACAAGAGGACAAAAAAGAAACTATTTAATAAAATGTACATCAATAAAATATTTGGAGCTGCAGACATGCTATTGGTTCTTAAGTTTAAGTGTGCATTCATCCAACCTTAGGGTCACCATACACCTTTAGATTTCTCTGTCAGATTTCCTTAAGATTTCCTTTTGTTTTACCAAAACCATGTAACATGAGGGACTTTCTAAGCAATCAAGTCTACCTGTGTTCAATCTCAGAGGACCCGGCACTACATAGTTGTTGGTAGATCAAAAGAATATCTGACAGAGAGATCTAAAGGTGTATGGTCAGCTTTACTCTGCTTACATTTACTTTCTGAAATTATTCCCCAATAACATTTAAATTTCATTTAAGTGGTTTTCAACTTAAAACATAAAAAAAAAAAAACTTACTTACCTACATGGATTCTTGATCCAAGCAAAGCAATGTCTGTAGATAAAAATCCTATACTTACCTTCCCCTCTTCCTTGCTCCAGCACCGACATACCTGGGGTGTCCTGCCCTCCCAGCATGTAAGATGGAGGAGCTGGATTCTTCCGGTCTCACTCTCTCCACAAATCCAGATCTGAATCCAATGATGGTCCATCCTTACAGCATCGCTGCATTTAGATTTGGCTGGCTGCTGGGCACAGAAGTGATGTCTACTTATCCAAAACCCACACACATGTCACAGGATTTTGATAGATTTTACAGGTAAGTATTTTTTTTAAACCTTTTAAACCGATCTGCTATTACAATCTGCAGTCTGAAGCGTTTGTGTGTGTGTCTGAAGCGTTTGTGTGTGTGTCCCTAATGTAGTCTCCCACTATCAGCTATTACCACACATATTTATAAGCTTCTCAATTAAAAATATGGAATACAATACAGAAGTGGATATATCACGGCCACTGGGTAGGCCCAGAAATCTATTCTGAGATCCATGAGTAATGTCTTTTGACTGACAACAGCATTTGCTGCCTTTTATACAAGATGTATAAATACATACACTTCTATATATTGAGCTTAGAGCATGTAATATATCTTCTAAAAGATGTAAAATTTTGATTTTTGAGACTGTTTGTCTCCACAATGATTGTTGTGAGAGAGGATTTGAACACGCCAGTCTTTTTAAATAAAGAATGTGTTATTTATTATGATCTACCAGAACACCTTAAGTCTAATACATTTGTCTCTACAATATCAATAATGGTCTGTACTGAATGAACTCCATTGAGTGGACTTTAATGCATCCTGTCGACCCTTTTCCTGGCCCGGAAAGTCACGTTTTTTTTTTGTTTTATGATTTCTAGGTAGGAGGGAGGGGCGTTACTCTCCCTCCTAAGTTTCCACCCCACTTGTGCAGATGATGTGTGGGGTGGGACATTACTAGGGAGAGTAACGCCTTCTTCCTCCTAAGTTAGGCAGGAGCTAAATAGGAGGGAGGGAACTTTAATCTGCCGATGACGTCACTTCTGGTATCTGGAACACTGAAGATTCTGACCAAAAAACAGAAGTGACATCACAGCCCGAATTCCAGTCCGGCGAAATTGACAGCTATGCTTTAATGTATATGTACAACAGTCTCCTTGTAACACCCTATTGGTGCTAAAATATTATAGAATCCATACCTGATGACTAACAATAGGTTATTTAATTTAATTAAACATTTAGAGGGAGCTTTAAAATCAGGTTAACTATTTTTTCTCTTTAGGTTTTACTGGTTTAGTTGTATTTAAAAAAAATGAAAATGTTTTATCTAGGTCAATAATATTTACAAAATCTTTTGTGTAAGATTAGAAGAAAGCCACAGGTTTTCGCTTTTAGCTTTTCGTATTTATTGCCCATGCAAATAGGTTTTGTAATATGTTTATATAAATCAATATGAAGCACTGATGTTTTTGTTCGTCGTCTTTTGTTGACAATATTTCCTCCCAATTTCTTTTTTAGAAAATGGTTTTCAGTGCTGGGAAATTGGCTTTCTTAAAATTACATTTTATCTTAAAGTATGTGCTTGTTGTTTACCACTTACTGATTAAATTAAATTAAACCATTTCATGGTCATTGCTTCTTTGTACAAACATTGGCAATAGGCTTGTATTGTTTGAGATGAACAGAATTAGCAGATCATCTCTTGTTGAGACTTCTGCAAACTGTCCCATAAAATTATCCTCTAATAAGTATATAAAGTTCTGTCCTAGTAGTGCAATTATATCGATCAGTTTCAGGGGAATTGAAATCTTTCATTATTACCACTGTTCTAGGCTTTGAAGCCTTTTCCATCTGTGTAAAGGACTGAATCTTTGCCTCCAACAAGATCGTCTTTCAAAATCACTTTTAGTCACTAAACAGACAGACATCACCCCATTTTCTATTTACCTTCTCTCTCTAAAAGACAGATTTACAGACCACACATAAAAGAATCAAATAAGCTTACTGCAATTAAAATAGTAAAGTCATTGAGGCATCTAGACTTCAAGCTTACCATTTTGCTTGATGGACTTCCATGAAACAATTAATCATATAACATTTGGAACAGAAGTTGAGATTAGACGTTGACATTTATTTGATGTTTGTAAATACATAAAATTGTATTTCTGTACTGGATAGGCACTGCCTGACTATATCACATATGCTAAGCAAAAATATAAATGCAACACGTTTTGCTCCCATTTTGCATGAGCTGAACTCATGTTTTCAGCTTCCATGAATTGTGTTCATATCCTTGCAATATGGGGCTGTGCATTATCATGCTGCAACATGAGTTGATGGTCATGGAGTAATGGCATAACAATGGGCCTTAGGATCTCGTCCTGGTATCTTTGTGCATTAAAAATGCCATCAATAAAATACACCTGTGTTCATTGTCCATAACATATGCCTGCCCATACCATAACTCCACCGCCACCATGGGCCACTCAATCCACAACGTTGAAGTCAGCAAACTGCTCACCCACACAATGCCACACATGCTGTCTGCCATCTGCCCTGAACAGTGAAAACTGGGACTCATCCGTGAACAGAACCCCTCTACAACATGCCATTGAATGTGAGCATCTACTCACTTAAGTCTGGCAGTTTGTGCAGAAATTCTTTGGTTATGCAAACCGATTGTTGCTGCAGCGGTGGTAATGGCTGGTCTCAGATGATCAGTAAGTTAAACATGCTGGAGGTGGAGCTTTTGGGCTGGTGTGGTTACCACATAGTGTGCAGTTGTAGGGCCGGTTGGATGTACTGCCAAATTGTCTGCCTTTTGAGATGGCGTATGGTAAATAAAAAACATTAAGCTCTGGTAGACATTCCTGCATGCCAATTGCATGCTCCCTAAAGGTTGTGACAACTGGGGTATTGTGCTGTGTGATCAAACTGTACATTTCAGAGTGGCCTTTTATTGTGGGCAGTCTAAGTCACAGCTGTGAAATATTCCCATATGTAATCCCAATTTGTTGGTTCACCACATAAGTGAATTTCTTACATTTCTATGGGTATATAATAAATGTTGCATTAACCACTCATGTACTGTTCAGTTGGTGAGAGTGAAAACGGTTGCCCGGATCCTCTAGGTATTATATCAGGTGGCTCCCTATCTAAGAAATTTACTAATATAAAAATTATTCCTTAAAAAGTTGGCTGACTTTAGAGAAAGACTTCACTTTAACATTGCTTCTATCATTACCACTTCTTACCGTCAGCATTCCACCAGAAGACAAGAGATGGTCAAATTTTTGGACTAGCTGACTTGCAAAGCCCCTAAAAATAGTATCATCGATAAAATTGCTGGAGATCGAGAAGGGTTGTGGGAATATTGGAAAAAAAAAGTTTTGCTCTAGCACATGTAGTTTATTAGATTTTCGAAATTTTGACTTGACTTTGAACTTAATTCATGCAAAAACATACATCTCCAGCATTTTTGGTGATGATACCATGTTCAGGGACTTTGCAATTAACTCGAAATTGCCAAAATGGTCAAATTCTAAAAATTCAACCATCTCTACAGAAGACATCGCCTTCTGGTAGAAAATACATGGGTGGTGTCAGGTGTCTCCCAATAGCCTTTGTAATCTGACCACAATAATACATGACCACAACTTTCAACCAGGCTTTGAGAAGAACATCTTCTAGCTTTCTCTTGAAAAAAAACCTCAAAAAATTTAATCAAACCTCTAAACTGTCACAATGGTTTAAAGTTGCTCCAAAATCCTAAAAAACTCTACTCAACTACTGTGCTATTGTCTGTTATAGTCGCCAAGTTTGATCCTGTGTAAATGCTAGTCTTACAGAAGTAATAACTGTAGTAAAGTGTATGGCCACTAGGGAAAGATATATTGTCTTTAGTAATGGGCGAACAATCTGCCCGGCGGAAAGTTCATGGCAAACATCAGGTGTTCAGGGTCTGATGAAAATGCAAATATTTCCTATGTTCGATTTGCCTCCCATAGGTTAACATGAAGGCAAAGTTTGACCGCTTTCCACTCAGATGGAAGAGAATAGTTTTCCCCACCTGGACACCAACCCCCCATAGTATAACAATCCCTGATTGACTCTTGGCGCATTATAGTGATTAGCAGCATAGGCAATATTTGTATTTGCACAATATCACACATTTTCACCTAATATTCACAACAAATTCAAGAATTCGTAAAAATGACAGGAGATCACAAATTCTCAAGTTTTTGGCAAATATTAGGCAAAATGTTTGTGATGTTGTGCCGATATTTACATATTTTCGTGATCAACATTACTGAAAATCTTAAATATTCCCGATGACGAAGATATAGCACTATCTTCGAAATCTTTGCGAATTCTCAAAGTGCCGATATTCAAAGCAAAAATTTGCAATATTCGCGAAAGCAATATTGGCAATCAACACAAGTGCCTTTGTGACCTACCATTGGATTGCAATCAATTTCTTTGGCACCTTTGGTTAGACTGTATCTATCCTGGTCATTGTTAATTTGGCTGCTCTGAGTAAATCACTTTGATACTATACACATCTTGCCGTAATGATTTCCTGTGTATACACATTTTTTACACACTTCACAGCTTCAATACTTGCTTAAAACATGCTTCTTTCTTTACAGGTGTGTTTGTTTATTTGTTTGTTGGACAACCTTGTCCAAATTCAATCTCCAGTAGTGATGAGCGGCATAGGTATTGTATTTCCCAGCGTATAAGACGATTGGGCATATAAGATGATCCCCAACTTTTCCGGTTAAAATATAGAATTTGGGATATTCTCGCCGTTTAAGACTACCCCTCTTCCAACGCACACCAAATACAAATTTTTATGTCTACTGTGACTTTCAACCCACAGATCTTCAACACCCTTAGAAGTCCAATTTTTTTTTGGATTAGTAATTTACATTCCCAATTTGACACCTCTATCTGAAACCTTTCATAGGTATTAATGTTTCCTTGCGGCTATCCAACTGACATAAATTGTATACATTTGACAATAAAATAGCTTTAATCTCAATGTCCCTGCAATACCAATTTCAGCCACAATAATGCTAGTAAGCACACTTGTTGTCAGAAGCAGCCAGCTTCTTTCACAGACATCTTCACAGACATCGGGAAGGAGAAGGAGGGAGCGAGGGGGAGGAAGAAGATTTCTCCCTCTGCCGTCGGCCAGCGTGCAGTGCGGGGAGCACAGATCCAGGGAGCAGACCTACGGACTCCCCTAGAGCAGGAGTGCCTCCTGCACCCCCCTGATGGCGGCACCTGGTGTATAAGACGACCCCCGACTTTTGCACACATGTTACTGTGTTCAAAAGTCGTCTTACACACCGGGAAATACGGTAATATTCCAATTCGCAATATTTCACAAATAATTCTACTAATATTTATTCAACTCAATATTCGTGAGTATTCAAAATTCGAGTTCATGCTATACACTATAAACATATTTACAATTATTATTACATCACGATTACCTTCAAAATGAATGGTCACATGTGGTATGTTCAAAATGCATGGCCATAAGCTTCCCAATGCAAAATATCATGAATATTCAAAATTTGGAATATCCGCCACCATATACGCTAAATTTCAAAATTCTCAAATAGACTATATTCATTGAATATATTCGCAATTTGAATATTCAAGCTCACACTAGTCTCCAGATAAGTTTACTGTTCATCACAATCTCCAGTGACATGAATTAGAGGTGATATATACTAGATGAGATGATGCCATTGACGAACATTCAAAAACAAAAGTCCATTATATAACATAACTGTATGTGCTTTTTAGAAACATTGAGCTGCAATAACTGATTCTTTAGATCAATTATTGGAGGAAATCGGCAGGATATAAGATATAGAATACAGAAATATTCCAACCATTCTGCAAACAAAGTAGTTACACAGAAAAATCTGAGTTGTAGGTTAACAATGCTGTATACAGAAATACACCAGCAGTTCTGAAAATATGAAATTATAAAAGGATTGAGCCACCCCAAAAAAATGTATTGAATTTCAGCTCAGAAATTGAGTTGAAGAAACGGCAGGATTTTATTTTAAGGCTGTGTTTCAGCTGTGGCAAGATTAAGTAGCACTATTACTTTCCCAGAACATCATAACAGGATACTTGAAGTAGCAGGGACATTCTGCAGGTCAAGCAGTAATATTTTGTACAGTATTTTCCTGGGAGATTGTGTCCTCTGGCTGTAACAAGGAGAATGTAATAAGCACAACAATCAACAAAATTAGGGTTATAATGCTTTGGTGGCCTACGCCTTATTTATGTTGTATAAATGAGATCATATGACAGGTGTATTCATTTATCTATAAGAACATCTTCTGCTGAATTGGTGACAATTGGTGCCTTGCACAAATTTTAATGACTTATCGTGCCAGCATATGCTGCCAAATAGACAATGGGTTTCTTGCTCCCGTAAACAGCAACCTTGAACCTGATACAACTTTCTATCTGGCAGTCAAGGTGTTGCGTGTGTAAGCACTAGGAAGACAGACCTGACAAAAAGATCCTTAAAGTAGTCCTTAGGCCCTTGGCAACAATGGTGCTCCTACCTTTAGCTATGGGAAGAATGTAATTAGGTTCAATATTATGAAGGTAGGCCCATCTGAAACCAAAATAGTACAACAGTGGTACGGCTGCAATACTACCTTAAAAATGCAACAGGTTGCTTTCCCTCTAGAATGGTGTCAGGTATTATGACTATTACACATTCTTTTTAATAGGCAAGTTGTGGCTGGAAACAATCCATTTAAGCAGACCTACAGTACAGGCCGAAAGTTTGGACACACCTTCTCATTCAATGTGTTTTCTTTATTTCATGACCATTTACATTGGTAGGTTCTCACTGAAGGCATCAAAACTATGAACGAACACATGTGGAGTTATGTACTTAACAAAAAAAGGTGAAAGAACTGAAAACATGTTTGATATTCTAGTTTCTTCAAAATAGCCATCATTTGCTTAGATTACTGCTTGGCACACTCTTGGCATTCTCTTGATGAACTTCAACAGGTAGTCACCTGAAATGGTTTTCAATTCACAGGGGTGCCTTATCAAGGCTATTTTGTGGATTTTCATGCTTTATAAATGGGATGGGGACCAGCAATTGTGTTGTGCAGAAGTCCGGTTACTACACACCCGACAGCCCTATTGGACAACTGTTAAAATTTATATTATGGCAAGAACTAAGCAGCTAACTAAAGAAAAACAAGAGGCCATCATTACTTTAAGAAATGAAGGTCAGTCAGTCTGGAAAATTGCAAAAACTTTAAATGTGTCCCCAAGTAGAGTTCCAAAAACCATAATGTGCTACAATGAAACTGGTACACATGGGGACCAACCCAGGAAAGGAAGACCAAGAGTAACCTTTGCTTCTGAAGACAAGTTCATCCGTGTTACCAGCCTCAGACAATGCAAGTTATCAGCAGCTCAGATCATGGACCAGATAAATGCCACACAGAGTTCTAGCAGCAGACACATCTCTAGAACAACCGTTCTAGGAGCCTTCATGGTCAAATAACTGCCAGGAAACCACTGCTAAGAAGAGCAACAAGGAGAAGAGATTTGTTTGGGCCAAGAAACACAAGGAATGGACATTAGACCAGTGGAAATCTGTGCTTTGGTCTGATGGTTCAAAATATGAGATCTTTGGTTCCAACCGAATGTCTTTTTGAGACACAGAAAAGGTAAACTGATGGATCCAACATCCCTGGTTCCCATTGTGAAGCATGGAGGAGGAGGTGTAATGGTGTGGGGTGTTTTGCTGGTGACACTGTTGGGGATTTATTCAAAATTGAAGGCACACTGAACCAGCAATGGCTACAACAGCATCCTGCAGCAACATGCCATCCCATCCGGTTTGTGTTTAGTTGGACGATCATTTTTCAACAGGACAATGACCCCAAACACACCTCCAGGCTGTGTAGGGGCTATTTGACCAAGAAGTAGAGTGTCACTGATGAACCACAAGAGCAGTGGACCCACCGTGCCACCAAAAAAGCATGAACAAGGGTGCAGAGTCTAAGGAGCCCCCGGTATTCACCAGAGCATTCCGCAAAGAATGGTGGAACTTTGCTGCGGGGAGCCCCCAGGTTGCGGTCCCTAGCTACACTTACTTGGCAGCGGCTGACAGCAGAATATTGAAGGTGCGGTATCAAAATGGCAGGCAATAGGAAGAAGCAGAACCTGTGTATCAGAGACATAAAGCACTCTTTGTTCAGGCAACGCCTTGTTGCCTCAGGCTTCCTATATACACAGGTCAGGTGGTCTGATGGGACAGGGCTCCAGGTGAGTGATAATTGGTATTAGCCAGTGAAGGAAGTAGGAGTACATCATGTGCCAGCATCACTTATTATTAATGATCGCTGTTGGTTCGATTGAACAAAGTACGATCGAACTACTATTGGAGAAACCAATATTTGATAGATGTTGATTTGATTGATCAAAAGAATAATTGAAGGAAGTCGATCGTTAACACACCAAAATGTCTGCCAAAGGATGTAGAAGTATGCTTATTATTTAAATTGAACTAAAATCGGTCAGGCACAACAAAACAACATTTATTCAATCGATATCTTGTCCAATTTTAATCGAACTAGGTCGATCGAACCATGTGGACAGGCATCGATTTTTGATCGGTCAACTTTAAAATCGATTGGTTTAGGTCGATTGAACGGGAAAATTGAAACGTGTATGGGGGGCCTTATGAGGAAAATCCTTAAAGTCCATTGCTCGCTTCCTACATTAAAGGTGACCTTAAACAGGCCATTTTGTATGCTTTCCAATAAATATTATTTTCAGAAAACAATTGTAAGCGTCTCAGGGGGATAGTACATAGGCATATGGCACATGACACACTTTCCCCGACTTAGGATGCCCCCAAGACTTGCACACAAAATATTTATATGAAGTATCTGAAAGCAAAGACCCAGAAAGGAAGTCCAAAAAGAAGCTGAGGGCATATACATGAGATCAGTCCAATAAACAGATCAGCCAATGGATTAATCATAAGAGCAGAGTTCAGTGCAGGCAACAGACAGTAGTCAAACGCATCAAAACTGTAGTAATTAACCTCCCTGGCGGTTCACTGAGGTGCAGATTTCTGTACCAAAAGTGATAC
>CM070034.1:30381730-30398884 GCA_036250615.1 Ptychadena robeensis | reverse complement strand
AGTTGCAGCTTCAGTTTGCCCGAACTGGGTTCGGGCATATCGCTAGGGAGGTTAATCCACAGATGAAAGCACCTATAGCTGTACAGGTAAACTGATGCACAGATGCAAACCAGATTCATAACTTGACACCTGGCCAATCCTGGGACATAACTAAACTCCGAAAGATCCTAACAGGGAGATTTGAACAGATACACAGACAAGCTAGGGGCTGCAATATCCTAAAATCACCACTGGGGGACAGCAACAAGGCTCCACCCTCTCTGTCAGACAGGGAAGTTTTGACTGAGACCTAGAGATGGCTGAAAGGGACAATGTGAGCCATCTTGCATGTGACTTTTGCAAGTCAGATATTTGATTTGTTTGTCCTTACCCCTCCCCTCTTAATAGAAAAAAACCCACATTATCTGGTTATTGGTACGATTGAAAAATAAGATTGTTCCCAATGACAATTTTTTTTTTTATATTGTCCAAAAGTTCTGGTATTTCAGAAATTCATCAAGTGAAATTAATATATAAAATAGACTGATTGTATGCAAAGTGAGATATTTTAAGTATTTATTTGTTCATATAATGCACTAAGGGTGTGAGATTGGCTAATCGTGTATGCCTCCCCTTGAAGTTTAAAAACCACAAACAAATAACCACAATCACTTATCAAAGAGAACCTTTGATATTATACCCTACCTGGGTTTCTCGCCATATCTACATCAGTTTTGCCATTTAATTAGCGTCACTATTGTCATTTTGTTAAAAAGTCTTTATTAAAAAATTTGTCAGGACTGGTATACATAGTATAATAACAGTAAAAAAAGGGGTTCTAAAAACTTGCTGATGCATATATAGTGAATTTCCACAGGTGTTATATGATTTGATGGATCCTGATGGTATTGTCCACAGTCCCCCTACATGTTTCGCCCCTTGGGCTTCTTCAGGGAGGGTGGCTATTTAATCGTGTGGCAGCAGAGTGCCCTGGAAGTAGCCCTAGTTGCTTGGTTCTGGACACCTACTCCTGACTTGGTACCACCCTACCAGGTTCCTATTTTTGGAGGCACACATTGGGAGAGTGGTGCACACCAGAGCCATATCCAGACCCCAGGGGGGAATAGGTAATCCTCGGTCATCTGGGTTGGGGTGGACCCTCCCACCTGCACCCCAAAAGGCATTGCGGCCCCGGGCCTGCTTTTCACGGGAACCAAAATCAGGAGGACTGTGGACAATACCATCAGGGTCCACCAAATCATATAGCACCTGTGGAAATTCACTATATATACATCAGCAAGTTTTTAAAACTCTTTTTTTTCTGTTATTATACTATGTATACCAGTCCTGACGAATTTTGTAATAAAGACTTTTTAACAAAATGACAATAGTGACGCTAATTAAATGGCAAGATGTAGATATGGCGAGAAACCCAGGTAGGGTATAATATCAAAGGTTCTCTTTGATTAGTGATTGTATTTATTTATTTGTTTTGATGATGATGGCTTACAGCTTATGAATACCACATTAACCCCCCTAGCGCTTCTGATGGCTCCATCTCGTCTAGCACTTTATGTCAGTATTGCAGGACGAGATGGAGCCTTCAGATCCCCGGCAGCAGCACATACTCACTGTTCTGTGCTAGGTGGATCTGATGCTCTAAGCCGGCTTCTTTACTGAAGCAAGCCGGCCGATTTGTCACCCCTCTCCCGACTGTCCCGGGGGGGGGGGGGGTGCGGGACATATGTTGGTTCCGCATGTTGGTTCCAAGGTGGTATGCAGCGATCGGATCCTCTTAAGTGGCTGATTGATTGCAGCTCCCATTCCCGCTGAGATCGCCGGAATCAATTGGGTGAGTGATCAATTGGCCATGGAATCCGACACGTGTATGGCTAGCTAAAGACTGCTGACCTGACAGTTGTGCAGAAAACCATCACTGACACCTTCCATAAGGAGAGAGTGTTTATACCTTTTCATTGTACATCCAGTGTCTTGAACCTTTATGTATTTACATGTAAACAGTTTTTTGGATAAAATTGGAACTTTCTGGACATGAGTTAACATAAGTTGATCAACATGCATTAAAGCCTGGTTCACATTTGCTTTAAAGTGCAAAAATGTTAACACACGCTACAAGTGCACATTGTATTCGGTCTGCTTGTTTATATATGTTAATATGCTTTGTCCAACATGCCTAAAGTTGGATAGGTGTGAACCTAGCTCAGGAGTCTCTCATAAGCGATGCAACCAGTATGTTGAGATGCATTTAGGCTACATTTACACTGTCTCCCAGCCGTGCGGGGGACGACTGCCTATGAGCGGCTGCAAAATAGTGGAGGTCCTATCTGACCTTATCTGGCCCTAAAGCCTGAAAACCGATAGTGATGGCGCGAACCCGGATTTTGCCGTTCGCGAACGCCGAACGCGAACTAGCGCAGCGAACCCGCGAACCGCTAACCCGCGAACGCCATTAGACTTCATTGAGGGTGGCGAGGTGTTTTAAAAAACAAAGGAACCGGTTCTTCACAATAGTGTTGGAATTTGTTCAGTTCAAACACCTGGACATGAACATAACAGAGGGGGATCCATGGCAAACTCCCAAAAAAAAATTTTTTGTTTACACTCTGAAATCCCACCAGATTTTCTACATGATATCAAGTGGATTTGAGGGGCTGAGGAGCCCTAAGCCGTGTCCAACCTTGTTCCCGTCACCCCCCCCTCCCGCCCCCCACTTTCCTGTTCAACCGGTTTCCCTGGTCAGGCCTTTCCTTCACAACCGTTTCCCGTGTCCCTTTCCTTTCACCTTTCCCGTTCCACTTTCCCGTGTCACCTTTCATCCAATAATGTGTGGCATCCCCATGCCAATACATTGCCGCCGTACTTAATGGGGACCAGTCACCATTCACTTTGTGGGGACGGTCCACACATTACTTTGGGGGAATGCCACCATTTACTTTGCATGGGGAACCGTCACACAGTACTTTGATGGGGTACTCGTCACACTACTTTGATGGGGACTGCCACCCATTCACTGTTGATGGGGACTGTCAGAACAGTTCCTTTGATGGGGACCATCAACAATAGTGGATGGGGACTGCCACCCATTTACTTTGAGGGACCGTCACACTTACTTTAGTGGGGGACGCCACCTTACTTGACTGTGGTGATGGTCAGTGTGGAAGACACTGGTAAGATGTCAGTATGGCCGACACGTGGTAATGTCAGTTGGAGACACTGTGGTGATGTCAGTGTGGGACCTGGTGGTGAATGGTCCAGTCTGGCAACCTGGGGGGATGTCCGTTGAGGACACTGGTGGGAATGGTCAATGCCAACACTGGATTGGTCAGTTGGGGCCTGGTGGTGAGTCAGTATGCAACACTGGTGTAATGTCAGTTTGGAGGAACACTGGGGGTGTCAGTGGGAGGACACTGGGTGATGGCCCCGTATGCAGACACTGGGGGTGATGGTCATTGGAGACACTGGTGGTGTGTCAGTAATGGCAGACCACTGGTGGTAATGGTCATTTTGAGACACTGGTGGTATGGCATGTGAGGACCTTGGACATGTCAGTATGGCCACACTGGGTGAATGGTCAGTTAGGACACTGGGTGATGGTCAGTGTGAGGACACTGTGGATATTCCCCATGTATGGATGGATGGATGAAATATCAGTAAGACTTGGCAATACACTGAACACTCCTACTAATGGTTCCTATGCACACAGACTCTGTTCTAAGTCGTGCTCCATCCATCTGCGTCGTGTGCACATTGAAATGGCCTCGTCCGTCTCCTTCTATGTTTAAGGGTTGGGAGGTCCTGAGGTGGTGGGGTGCTGATTGGCTGGATTTATGCGGGTGGCCTGAATTTACCTCACAGGGTCAAGTTTCACCAATGCAAAAAAGATAGGGGGCGGTCGAACTCGCCATATGTTCGCGAAATAGCGCGAACGCGAACATGCGATGTTCCCCACGGATAGTCCGCCGGCGAACAGTTCGGGCCATCACTAAAAACCAACCGGCGCACGCCTTATCTTGTGTCCACCGGTCGGTTAGGTTTATGGGTACCACCAGTGTAAATTAGCCCTAAGAAACAATTGTCATCTCACTTCAGCTGAGTAGTTAAACTACTCTTTTAGCAGAATAAAAGCACTTAGAAACTTGTTTTTGGTTTTCTTGCTACAGTGTTGTCAAGGTTAACTAATGGTCAGTGTTTGAGTTTTACATCATGTAGTTTAAAGCATTCTTTGAAGAAAAATTACCTGTAAAAAATATTTTTATCATACAAACTAAAAGATTTTTGGATAAATACAGCACCAAGTTCTTAATCACAAAAACTCAGATACTCAACTGTCCATATGCAGAGAGATCAAAATGGAATGGCCCATGGGATGCTTTCTGCTGCAAACTCAACAGCCAATCCCTCCCCATTCTATCATATTGTATGTCAAATTGCCATTCCTTATCGGCATGCATACAAAGAGGATTTTGCAAGCTTCAAGAGTTGCTGAGGGTAACCTGAATATATATCCACAAGTTTACATTCCAGATCTCCAGATACAGAAAGACTTTGAATAGGCATAGGCCCCCACGCTCCTTCTTGTGAAACATGAATTTACCCTATCAAAAAGAAAAAAAATTGCCCCAAGAACTGCCTCTGTACAATCCCTTTTACCACTAAGCAGCCAGCACTGTGTACTTTCTTCTCAAAGCAGTACTATTATCATATTACCAATGAATCTAAAATTTTGCCATTCTGGTGCCACTGCATTTCCAGCATCATCTCTGACACCAGGGATGTGAGGACTTCTAGGCCTGTCTTAAATACATTACTGATAGAAGGGACTACTGATGAGTAACTAGGCAATATTTAAATTAGCGTAATTTCGCGAATACCCACAATGATATTCGATTTGATATTCGTAATTTTGAATACCCTTGTTTGTGGACATGGATCGCGATCTAAAAATCGCAATGTGGTCAAATATGAGCAATGCATGCAAGTCAATGGAGCTCGATTGTTGACTGGGAGAATATTCATCATATCCATTATTGCATCCCGATTATATAATTGTGATCCATTGCAATGAATGGAATCACAAAAACTCACAATAAATCGCAAAACATTGCAATGACAGCAGATATCCAATGATATATTTGTGAATATTCGCAAAATGTGCAAAGGTTGATATTTGAGCTACCGTATATACTCGGGTATAAGTGACTCGAGTATAAGCAGACTCGAGTATCAGCCAAGGTACCTAATTTTATCTACAAAAAAACGTATTGACTTGAGTATAAGCCAAGGGTGGGAAATGCAAAGTCAGATAGTGAAATTTTCTAAATGAGAAAATATAGAGTAAGCACCATTGGCCCTAGAAATTTGTCAAACAGGATTAATCTTAGTGCCACACCCTCAATAATTTTAAGAGAACACAGGATTATTATAGTTACAGGATGGGTTTTGTAAGGCAATTCAAATTTTTTAATCATAGGCTATGGAGTGTTGTATGTGTACTAGTAACTGGCCACCAGGTGGCAGTGTGGAGTTTGTTTGCTGGCTGTCGGAAGACATGGAGCTCACAGGAACTGTGAAGATGATGCACCGAAGAGGAAAGCTGCCTGTCTGAAGCATTCAGCATGGAAATTCAGGTGAGGTAAGTGGACCCCCTAAGCTGACTCCAGTATAAACCGAGGGGAGCACTTTCTGACCAATTTTTTGGGCTGAAAAACTCGGCTTATACTCAAGTATATACGGTAAATATTAAAAAATCTAATATTCGAGCTCAACACTAGAAGGGACATAGATCCAGAAAAAAGTTTGGAGGACCTTGCTACTGGAGGACAATGGTAAGTAATCCTCAGTGTGGCTCTGCGTAATTATTTTTGGTAATGAAAATCTAATTCGAACAACACTCAGAGGATAAACAAATATTTTTGTTGGAATAATAGAACATCACAACTGTTATTATAGCACATAGGAGTGAATAGGAGTGTTTATCACAAGCATGGATTGCCATTAGATAAATGAATTTATACATTTGAAGAATGAAACACTATAGCAAACAAGAATAAACCAGTGCTCTCCAACAATATGGCAGATAAATGTTATAATTATTATATAAACCACATGGGTTCCATTTAAGATAACTGTAATTTTGGCAAAAAATAAGCATGTTTTTTGTCTTTTTTGAGAAATAATATTAAACAGCGATGCTCACAGTATCAAACCTGATGTCACCCATTTGAGAAAAACATTTTTTTTTCTATTTGTTGACGTCTAGTCTTTAAAGATTTTGATATTTTTAGAGTTATTTGAGTTTTGCTAAATACTTTTCAAGCTAAGACACGAAAAGACAGGCTTCAGCCTTGACTTCAAAGACAGGAAAATGACATTGAAGCATTTACTATCCATTTTAAATGTTTTAACTGTCACACAATCAAGGCATTTGCATTTTTTTTTGCCAAGTAAAATGTGTCAGTATCAGTACTGCTCTGAATTGCAATAGATCACAATAAATAATTCCCAGTAGGTAAGGCTTAAAGGCTTGCAGGATTATAGAAAATCTGGATTGCTTTTTTATTTATCAAAACTTAAAATTAATACATTTGTAAATTAACTTTTTATAATGTCTTATTCAATGTATATTTTAGGTCATTATATGCTGTCTCTTCTGGTAACCCCTCTGTCCAGATCCCTGACAATAAGTGCTTGTTTCCATTATATCTTTGACCAATGATTCCCTTTCATTCTAGTGAATGGGAGGGGATCCACATTTGTGTCAACAAAGCACCTGTGTTGTTGTTGTGTTGTGGTTTTGCTGGAGTAGCCCTCAATGACAAGCAACACATTCAATATCATTCTTCACACACAGTTTTCACACACCTAATTGGCAGTAATGCTCCCCAAATCACAGGCAATCTACTGGTTGAAGGGCATGGATGGGTCATGCCAACACATCCAAGCTGTCCAGTTGAAATATAACCTTGTGCTGTTATGTAAAGATGCACAGATAACTTCTACAGCAGATGAGAACCACAAAATATTCTTCCTGATATCTTAACTGCTATCTCTGTAACATTCAGGTAATAGTGGACGTTTAATCATGATCAATTAAAGAGCTAAGAAACCTTAGAGTACTGTCCAGCTTTTACTAAAAACTGAATTATTTTCTGACTCTAAACCTCAGCTTATTTCATCAGCAATACTAAACTCTTGTGCATGATCTGGCCCACAAGGGCTGATCTGCTCTTGATGCCATGATAACATGTTCACTTACTGACTCCAGAATCACACAAGGTTAAAGCATACCTTTACTAATATTCTGCAAGAAATACTATCATATCACAACCATTATCACAAACATAAAAATGATTTTATTCTTACCTGTCCTAAATTTGTTCTCAGTTTTAAACCTCTTGATGAAACGCAACAACACTCCCCGAGCATAAAGAGACTTGTTAAGGGATGCTTCTATAGATGGTCACAAAATTTCAACTAGGTGACTTTGAGTTAATTACAAAGCCCCTGAATATGAACATTAACCTCCCTAGCAGCCAGTGTTAAAAACGGCACTGATCGCAGCAGAGTACTCTGATGAATTTTTTGCCCTCTCCCCACCCCTGTCCACATGGCCAGCGTCAAACAAACTTGGTTGGTCTCAATCGCTAGGGAGGTGAAGTTGTACATCAAGTTGAGATTCCAGCTTGTAAATGTTTTGATATATTTTATGTAACACTTCCGGGCTTCCAGAATCGCCATCTGGGAAGCTGCATCTGATCAGACCCAACCGGGATCCACTTATGGTTCCGAAACCATTATTTTTACCACAATTGTTCACCTTTAATGACTGAAAACCTGCTACACTATGACAAATGTAGAAACCTATACAACCCTTATATTCCCCAAATTGTCAACACCACCCTTAACTAATAAGGAGGGTGGGTGAGAAGATTTTGCCTCAACTGAATCCTCTAGCAACTGATAAAATTATTCCTGTCTTCACCCAGTCTGACCCCCACCACATGAAATCAGGTAAATCAAAACATCTAAACCCTTCTAATCCTATGTACAAATACTACTCAATGAATCTAAAAAAAATCCAAATGCACAAACCATACATTTCAAATAAACATACAAATCAGTTTAACAGATATATGTAATAATTTCGATAGACAAATCAGAACAGTAACACAGCATGTGAAGAACTTATGTTGGCATGAGGAGGTATAAGTTGGGAAAGACATATGGATGTGGGAAAGAACTGTGACTTACTATTAGTGATGGCTTACTATTAGGCTGAACTGTCCGCAAGGTGCTACTTCTAGCCGGCGAGCAGTATGGGTGTTCAACCCGCCTCGTTCCCTGGCAAGAAGGAACTGACTATTCTTCCTCCGGCAGGATCAGGACCAGCGAGATCCCGCCGGAGGAAGAATCTTTTCACTAGAAGACTGATAGAGAACTTGGTCTTCTAGTGAAAAGCCAGCTCCGAAAACCAGAAGTGATGTCACTGCTCCGGCAATCAAAATGAGGAACAATGCCTTCCAGTTACCGGTTGTGACATCACTGATGTCACTTCCGGTTTTTCCAATTCAAATTCCCCGCCGAGAGGTCTGATCCACCTGTTCGGCCATCACTACTTACCATGATATTTCTGTGACCATTTTCTGTGTGTATCCAGAAAGATACCTAACATCTCACATCACAAGACCGGTTAAAGATTTGACACCTTTAACCCTATGGCACTGGGAAAAAAGAATCAGGATTATGTGTTTAGCAAATGCAAATCACAGCAAGGACCTAGAATGTACAGTAAGCAATAAAAGCCATATTTCAGTTAACATCAGTCAAGTAAATAATATTACAGCTTGGTCTTTTCCTGTTTTCGCAATTCTGAAAATGTGACAATAGCAAATTGGTAACACTTATATGGGAAAAACTGTTTTAATCCGCAGTCTTAAATAAATACTTGAATAAATATTGCATGGCCTAATTCATTTATATCACATCCTATTAGCCCAGAGCAGCAAACAGTTTATGAATCTGTATAAATATGTAACAACATACACTGCATTTCCTTTAAATAACATGACTCAGCGGAGTAAGGAAAAAAAAAAACATTGAACGCTGCATATGGAAGTCAATTAAATATATTTCCTTACAGCAACAGGAAAACTTCAAAGAAACAGGAACAATGACATCTAGTGGACTGCATGATTAATTCAATTACTAAAACAAAAAGATTCATTATTACTTTTATTTTTATTTGTATTATTATGCAGACATACCTGTTAGTATATTTCTTCCTATAAATCTAAATAAGATGCATGAGAGCAGGTAGTGGCATACTATCCAAAATGTTATCTGACAAACTGGTTAAGTATTTTATGTGTACAATTTAAGATTAATGAAGGTGTAACTAAATACCATGTGATTATATATCTACAATGGAATTATAATAATTAGATACAATTATATTAAACTTAGAAATCACCAGAGTTGGTTTAAAAAATATTTTCAGGCGCACTGTACTTAAGAACATTGAGTTTGCTAGTCCCTTATCTAACAGCTCCTAATCTGCTGCTCCTCTTCTATGTTCTGTGCCTTGTTTTTAAATCACTCCATACCTCCTGTCCCATTTATGATTCCAACCTGGTACATAAATACACCCCTGTCCCCTCCGCTCCCCCAGAGACCTACTAATGATGTCCCCACTCATAACATCATCACATGCGCAGCTTCAAGACTTCTCCTACTCTCAGTGAAGCTCTCCCTTGCCCCATTAGACTTGCTTCTACCTTTGGCACTTTTAAAAAAGCCCTGAAAACCCTCCTCTTCTGTCTGGTTTACCCATCCTATTGTAACGATCTGCGGTCAGGCTCGAAGTCCGGTAGCTGAAACAGCGACTCAATTAATGGCAGGATCAACAGGTAGCGAAGGGCAGTAAGCGGGAGCGTGGTCAAAACAAGCGTAGGTCTGAAGCCGGTGCTGTCGAGTCACAAAGGAGCAAGATAAAGAGTAATCGAGTTGTCAAAGCAAGGGTCGGTACACGAAGATGATAAAGAGGCACGAGCAAGGATAAACAGGAAGCAAGACACTGGCTGGAAGCACAATAATCTGGCCTTGAATCCCGGTTGGGACCATGGGAGGGGCCAAAGGTTCAAAAGAACTAGGTAACAAGTGTCTAAGTACAAGGTATCCGACAAGGTACTGAAGAAAGCATTCCGGTGGTTCAGGTTATAGAGCTACAGCCAGACATTGGAGTGTCCCTGGGTTCGGATCCTGACACCTATCTTTCCTTACATCAACATCATGCCAGTCCCATCCCCCCACCTATTGTATACTCTATTTCCTAACCTATTAGATTGTAAGCCAGATTTGGCAGGGTCCTATGTTCTCCTGTGTCATAACCTGTACCTTTGGGTTATCTTGTTATCTCAGCTCTAATGTATTTTTATAGCACTGCGTAATATGTTGGCGCTATATAAATAAATAATAATAGTAACTTCATTTAAGGGTCAATAAATGTCTATGGACTGCATTACAAGATTAAATTCATATGAGGTCTTTTTGTAGAAATTTTAGATAGAAAAACCTATGGAGCGGTGTGATGGATTTGTCCAAGTCAATGGCATAGACATACAGCAATAATATGGCATCATTTTTCTTAATGTATTCATGTTCAAAGCTGCCTGTACTGAAAACTTTGATTATAGAATTTATACAAAATAGGTCCAGGGTAAAACATGACTTTCATCATAAAAATTATATTAATCTGTTAACCTGTTACATAGCTGTGAGTAATATCACAGCTTAGTATTACTGTCAATTTGAGATAAAAATGTCTCATCTTTTTGCGTATTTCACTCTGGTAATCCCTCTTGCTTTTATATTCAAAATTAACAAGTATCAAATAGTAGCTGGCTAGTTAATTAAAGATACATCAATTTCTTCTAGCTTCTTTCAAGAGCACGCTTCACATGTCTATCCCTGTCTACATTAAAGTCTTTTGCACATATTTCCAAACAGTACATATTACAACAGTTTTCTTCCCACTATATAACACCCTATAACATAATTATTACAATGTAATGTATAGCAATCGTCATCAATGACCTCTGAGCAAACAATAGCTCAAGAACAGTAAAGCCAGTTTTTACAAAGATGCATAACTTTGAATAGAGAGAGGGCTGCGCAATGGCTAAATGGCACGCATATATATTTTAGGTATGATGCAGCACGAGGGCCTCGTGCATGCACATCATTTTATGATCAAATTCACTCCTACAAAAATGTCTATTTGTGTGCTTGTGATTTGTTTTTATGTAGGTCTTTGCAGCCCCCAAAACTTACTATGCATCTTTCTCAGTGATTTGTTACATTTGTAATGAAGTCTACTGCAAACTCTGCCAAGCTTGTAAAAATGCCTATAGGCATACATACACTTTCTCAATTCAACATGGAGGGCAGTAAAAACTATTGTGTCATTACAAAAATCGAGATGATGGAACCAATGACACGAACTGCAACTTTAAAACTTCTAGGATGCGTCCTTTGTATTCCATACACAACCCCACAGAATGAGCATCACTCATAATAATAATAAACATAAACAGCAGCAACAATGACTAAAAAGAGAGCATACTCAAAATGTATACTCTAAAATAACAAGTCTACTGCAACTGCCAGACTGTGTTCAAAAGACAATGCAAGCATTTGAAAGTTTTTATTAAATGTTCTTCTTTTGTATAAACTAAACTATCTATCCTCACCTGGGGAATCTGCATATGATGCCAGATGTAGCATCAAACATTAAAATGAATAAAGGTGAATTATAAATATGTACTTCCCAAACATATGTAGTGTAGACATGCCAAAAGGCAATATAAAACCCAATACCTCACAAGTACAAATTTTAAGAAGTCTTATTGTTATTGAGAAGTCTTGCATCTTATAGTACCACTACTTACTAAACACTGAAGGTAGTTATGCTGCTTTCACAATGGAGTACACACAAACAGGTTTCCAACCTATTTCTAGGTAAACCAGAATGTTAAGTACCACCTTGTGTTGTACCAAATGGTTTACAACCAAACAAGATTGTCTTCCTTCATTATAGATGAAGGACATACTTGAAGTAAAAGGTGAGGTCACAGATTGACTTCTGACCTCCAATAGGATCTCCTCTGTAAAAGCATACAATAGTAGGTATACCTGCGGAGAGAAAACACAAAAGGTCAGAGGTGTCTGGTTAACATAAGAGAAGAGTTTATTTATCTGGGAAACATTAAATCACCTCATGAGAGTTTTATGGTGAGATTTTTCTAAGGATAGGTGTACACAAATGCATCCTTTGTGCATAGGTTGTTGGTCATGGGAATTGCTTTTGTTAACCTCCTGCACAGGTTTCATGGGGAGATTGTTGCTAGAAGACATTTGAAACGTCAAAATAACAAAATAACATTGTAATATCCTTTCAGAATAAAAGTTTACCGTTATTGAGCATACCGTGCCACACTAGACAATGCATCTCTTGAGACCCCTTCCTCCTCTCTGACACATTTCATCCATCCAGAAGGACTTAATTGCAGAGCTCTAAACACGACAGAAGGGGAAGGTGTCTCAGGAGACTTGTTGTCTTGTGTGCAGTGCAGGATGGATTTTGTGAACAAGGTGTAAAGATGGACTGTAAAGTTTCCCAGCTCCAAAGGAGTTTGTATAATCTGGAGTCATGAAAGGAGCTTTGTGGAATACTTTTGTGGGTTATGGCCTCAGGATTATGGGTCCCTGCTTTGTTTACAAATACTTCCAATTTGCAATAATACCACTTGAGATTAAAAATACATTTAACAAACTATATATATATATAGATTTAAAGTCATTGGTCACTAAAGTTGTGGTGGGCTAGTTATGACATCATCACACTCTCCTTTATCACTCCTTCTCCAATCAGAGGCAGAGACAGCATAGATGCAGGTCAGCAACAACCAGCACAGAGAGAGATAGTATTGTGCTTCTCTCTATGTTGGTGCCAACCAGCATGCATGCTATCTCTGCCTCTGATTGGCAGTATTGGCAGGTAGGGGATGGAAGGGGAGACAAATTTCACAGTATTTCTTCAATTTGAACAAATATATATAAAAGTTTTAAAATAGGAAAACATTGGCAGTATTGGCAGGAAGGGGAGTAAGGGAACCTACCAATCAGAGGCATAGACTACATGCAGCTGATCGGGGTGCACATGGAGAGAGAAGATTTAGTGCTTCATTCTCTTTATGTGTGCTAACACAGTTAGATGACTAGTCGACAGTTCTCAAGAGTGGTTGACTCCAAAATGAACTGTCGACTAATAAACTAAACTGGTCGGTTAACGCCCTAATATATATATATATATATATATATATATATAAAATTATATATACATACAAATGTGTATTGTACACATAGAATATTGTGTGTAAATACATTTTTTTACCCTGTTCTTTCCCATTTTTTTATTCCTTTCTCTGACATGCAATGAAACAAGAAAATAACTCATCTGATTATCATCTCTCATTTTCTACCTACACAAAATACTGAGAAAAGGCTTTGATACTGGCAAACTGACTTTCTGTATATTTTACTTCAATACATTACATGACATGACTTTTTGACTCCAGAACTCCCATATCCCTCGTAAAACTTCTGAATCACTTTGTTTCCAGCTGCTGCTCACTATGGGGTCTTTAATTGAGTAGAATTTCCACAAGCCTTTTCTGAACAAGAACCTTTTTACCTGAGCAATTTCATCCCTTGGTTCCCGTGTGATGAATGTCACAAGTACAGTAGTGAATTATATTTAGAATGCTTAGAAAAGGCCTTTATCCAGAATATAAAGGTTGAACATTTTGTCTTCAAAAGAAAAAAAATTAATTGATAGCAAAAAAAATATATTTTTATAAAAAAAGAATAAGCTAAAGTGAGAAAGTATTCCAAGTTTTAAAATTGTAGGTGTTTAGCTGGATTTACAAGGGCCAAAAAGTTGCTGCCTGTTGTAAATAAAAAAATATTTTTCCATATCTCACCACCTAAGCTAGGAATTATATAAAGAATGCGAGCTTCAATCAATAATTACCAGGTTGCCTCTCTCATTGTAAGCGAAACATTCAAATAAAGCTGGACATACACAGTTCGATTTCACCTTAGTAACAGCTGGGGAAAAAAATTGTTCAAGGCGATCATTTGGAAAATTGATTAACAAAAAGTAATGAAAATGTGTTCATGCCTTTAGAAATATCAATAGGCTATGGATGGGATCAAAATGAAACTGTTTATATATGTACCATTAGCTATATATGTACCATTAGCAGTCAATGTGCACCATTTTAACTGTTGACAGTATACTCCTCCTCTATTTCTTCCCATACTGCTTTTAAAGAGCAACATAACAGCACGTTAGTCACTAGAGATGGTCAAATTTTTTTTCCAAAATTCCACGATTTCAAGTTAATTGCAAAGCCCGTAACAATGGTATCATCACCAAACTTTCTGGAGATGAACAGAAGAATTGGGGGTATACCACAAAAAAGTATGTCTCTAACACAAATAGTTTTTGCACAAATTAAGTTCAAAGTAAGTCAAAATTTTGAAAATTGGAATTTCGACTTTTATTTTGAACTTAATTTATGCAAAAACTACATGTGCTAGAGCAAAACAATTTCCTCAAATATTCCCACAACCCTTCTCCACATCACCAGCAATTTTGGTGATGATACCATTATCACAGGCTTTGCAATCGGCTCACAAAGTTAGCAAGTCAAAAAATTCGACCATCTCTATTAGTCACATGACCTTGACTCTTAGGCTTTGTTTCAGGGGTCCCGACGTATCACACAGACATTGCCTGCTCGGTGGATGATCTGTTTACATCGGCGGAACGGCTTGGCGCTGTGAAGACAGATCCTTTGCCGAGCAGGTAAGTCTATCTGCTACGTAAAAAGAAACAAGCCCTTACTTAATAAAACTCTTTGCATTGAATAATATTAGAAAGAAGTGGGTAATATTGTTAGTGGCATGGTTGTCCCTACTGAAAAAAATGGTTGGCGCATCAAAGAAAGTTAGATAGTGACACAGATCATAAGTTGCTGCTGGCTGGGCTTCAAGAGCCAAAGCGATCTCCTCTACTGTCATGGTGCATAATATAACAACTGACTGCTTTTCATTACTCTTAGTGGTTGTAATACATTTACAAGGTGACAAAGTTGCAAATTGAAAGAAAATCTATTGTGCTTTGCAAGACTAGAAGAACATCTTTTGTTTGTCTGCATGTTGGCAGTTATTCATTCTATGTCCAAGATCTTTTATACACCAGGAGAGATTTAAAGAATAAATGTGCTAATAAATGAATTTCACAAGCCACTCAGAGAGTTTAAATTTATTTACACAAATTCTGTTCAGCATTTATTTAATTTGTTTTGCTTAGTTAGATGGAGATATATCAACAGGAAATTTGTACGGACCATGTGTCAACAATCTGGCTTCTGCACTCAAGGCTCATAATGTCCAACATTGTAGAAAAGGTTGCAACTCTATGCAATTATATCAACAAACAATAATCATGTAATGGGGAACATGGCAAACAAGATGAAAAAACTTAACATTACTGTTTTGTAGAAAATAGTATATCTAGTCCCAACCTCCTGAGTCACTTACTATGGAGCCAGTGAGACCTTTTTATATTACATCTATTATATAAGTACCAACCAATCAAAGGACTGGGGAAAGAGAAGGGGGTCAGTAGCTGAGCTATATTTACTCACAAAAGATGGCTCCCTTTCACTCATAAAATAATCATGTTATTTTTTATGAATGCATGCAAATACAGCTATTGGCCCATGCCAACATCCATTCATGATCCATCAAAAGAGACATATTTACATTCACATTAAACCCTTTTACAAACCATGATCCCCATCAGTGTACTATGACATATAAACAGGACATTTACATCTTCCAACAGTATAGGAATCCTAGTCATGGTCATGTGCATTGACTTGCACACACATTGTTGTGGTCCAGTTGCTGTTTTTCATCACCAAGTGTTAAGTGTTGCCAAGCCTTATGTTCTTTTATTATAGTTTAACTCTTTAGATGGATGAGGTTTTGGCCGGATTTACAATAAAAATCCTTATGTTGCCAGCAGATTCAGTACAAATATGTCAGGATTAGCTAGCATTGTCATAGCATAATGTTAAGATTTTAACCCACCGATGCTTCGTGTCTCACTGCAGCCCTACCTACCGAGCCACCTGCTAGTCTGACTTCACACCTTGTTGTATTCCTTAGACAAACTACCATTAAACCTAGTTCTTGGTGAACTCTGAACTCTTGGCCTCTCCTTAGTACTTCCTTTATAAACCATGCCTGTTCACTTCATGCTTGACAGATTTTTGTGCTCCATGCTGATATCTTGCCTTGCTGCTGTTGCTTATCTTTTCCATCATTATTATCTTCCGTGTATCGACCCTTGGTTACTGATTACTGGACTGCGCTTCATCTTGCTCTCAAATCTTATCAAATACCTTTGGCTTGACCTATGCTTGTTACTGGACTACGCTTCTGCATCGCTGTTTCAGCAACTGGACTCTAAGCTTGAACCTGGATCGTTACGTAGTTTGAATTAGTTGGGGAACTTTAAGAAATTGGTGCTCATCTGACCATAACCTCTTGCCTTAATTTCTGTGTAAGTGGTGTAAGATATTATTAAGAGCTTGTGCACAAAACAGAAATTTGCATTGTAAAAAACACACACTTGAAGTGGCACTTTTAGGCCTTAGAGTTTTGAACACTATTTGATTGGAATAAAACAGCGCTTTTCTGCCACTTTTACTACCCTGGGAGTTAATATAATTTCTGTTCTGAAACTAAAACATTCTGTAAAAACTGGTATTCTCTAGATAATGCAACATTTACAACAGCAGTTTAGAGCTGTAGAAGAAATAGCCAACCCTTGTTCCTAAAAACAGTTACTTATTTTTCCAGTACATATCTACAGAAGTAAAAATAAAAAAAATTCTGCAAAACATTTATGAGTTGTTTTTAATAGTGATAAGCGGCATAGGTAATATTCAAATTCGCGATATTTCGTGTGCATTGCCATGCATAATAATAAAAGCCAGGGGTGCACATAACTGGTCCGCT